>JAPPVO010000017.1:24290487-24789127 GCA_030407325.1 Camellia japonica | reverse complement strand
TCTTCAATTCAATTCCTCACAAGCTAAGTCCTTGGAGGAGTGAACCACCTGAACCTGAAAAATAAAGTTCCCATATAGGGTGAGCCACAGCCCAGTAGAGAATACTAAACCAAGCATAAGAATTAACTAAAGTATTAGCATCTGATACATGGTTAACACACTATAATCAAGTTACAATATTCATGACACGAATGTCTACACTGCCTATGACATTGTCTATGGCACATTCTACTTTCCATTACATGGCTCAGAACCTGGCCAAACAACTCAACAAGGATAGCAAATCAGGCTAAACCTTTCTTATAACATAATAAACACACATGTTGGTGCTATATCATCATCTCAATCAACTTCACTTCCATACTTTCCAACTGATACACATGGTGGTGATGTATCATATCAACAATAAATAGAAATATATCTATTAATCAATAAGCACACATAAGAGTGATGCTACTGGAGTCCATCCCCTATCTCCTCCAATAAATCCGGTTTAGAGGTCCATCCCCTATCTTCCCCTAAACCGTGGAGTTCATCCCCTATCTCCTCCAAACAAATGCATATGCAATGAAACACACAATTGCCATATACAACACATAATCAATACAAGTAATGTTCTGTATTAATTCAACAGTCAACATAAGTGACATAATTTCAGTTATACCTAAGCCGCATGCAAGGTCTACAACAATCAATGGCTATCCTCCACCGATAGCCCAAAACAGTTATTTCTAAACAAGAAATAAATATATCAATGAATGTAAATTTAACATTCCAATTCCATGAATTTAACCAAATTCCACATTATTCCTTTAAATTAATTATACAAATTAATCTAAACCAAAACCCTAAGGTTTCTCCCAAAATTACCAAACTACCCCCCCCCCCCCCCCACATACCAAAATACTAACACTTAGGATTAAAGCGTATAAATGGAGTAGGAAATCCCTACCTCGAAGAAAGAACAGAAAAGATGATGATGAAGAAGAGCTCGAAACTCCAAAGTGCTCCAAACTGACAACTGCTCAGATTAAAAAGAAGCCCTCACTCTCCTCTATCTTATGTAAAAGAACTAGGGCAAAAACCCACCCTAACTAGATCAAATCAAGAGAGAAGATGAGTTGGGAGAGAGAAAACTCGTAACCTAGGGTTTATAAACTGAAAGGGGCTGAAAAACTGTTTTAAAACACGAAATCACGATTTTATATACTCGGCAGTTCCGCTCGAGCGGACAAAACCCCGCTCGAGCGTACACTCACAAACTCCCGCTCGAGCGGACAATCCCACGCTCGAGCGGCGGATGCACACTCCCAGCATCTCGACAAACCAGGTCCCCGCTCGAGCGTCCAAGTCCCCGCTCGAGCGTCACTCAACACCCCCGCTCGAACGGTCCAAACTCCCGCTCGAGCGTCCAACCCTGCACAAGAAAATACTGGATGGGTGTTTTTCCCGCTCAAGCGCCAAAACCCCCGCTCGAGCGGACAAGCCAAAATCTGGCAACTAGTTTTGGTTCCTAAGCTCAACCAACCTGTTCCAACCCGCCCAATACATCCTATAACTCCAAAATAAGAAAATATAGACGACAACAACCATTACACAAAGATAGACTCTACGGAACTAAGTCCGGATACAATAATCAAAAGGGAAAAGACCGGGGTCGCTATAACCTCCCCCCCTTAAAAGAATTTCGTCCCCGAAATTAAGCATAAGTTTGTAAAAACAAGTTTTTCAATTCCCAATGATATCAAAAGCAATAAACAACATCTTGACCCAAATACCGGTCACTTCATCTCTAATCAAGAGGCATCTCACAATATGTATAAATCAACATATATTTCAACCTGCATCAATATTATGCATTATTCCTTTCAATGTTAACAAATTCCATATCATATTCAATCTCATGATATAAACAACACATTCAATATATAAATGTTATACTCCACTTCCATAAAAAGGCAAGTTCAAATGTTAACATTAAACCAAAAACATTCTCAATGTTTTCCAACTTAAGACATATATATATAAATTCTTAAGTTCAACAATATTGTAAAATCTAAATACAAGATTACAAATCAACTAAACAAGTCCGGATATTTCTCACGGACTTCCAACTCACGTTCCCAAGTGGCCTCCTCCACTCCGTGATGCTTCCACAAAACCTTCACCAAAGGGATGGTTTTGCCTCGCAAAACTTGATCCCGCCTATCCAAGACTCGAACCGGTCTCTCCTCATATGAGACATCCTCATCAACAACTAAATCAGTCCAATCCAGTACATGTGACGGATCTGGCTCATACTTCCGAAGCATACTCACATGAAACACGTCATGAACTCCGGATAACTGCGGTGGCAAAGCTAAACGATAAGCAGCCTCGCCAATCCTCTCAAGGATCTCAAAAGGCCCAATAAACCGAGGGGACAACTTCCCCTCTTCCCAAACCTCATCAAACCTCGTTTGGTGATATCTTCAGAAAGACATGATCACCCACCTCAAACAGTAAAGGTCTCCTCCTACGGTCGGCATAAGATTTCTGACGACTCTGGGCTGTAACAAGCCTCTTACGGATAAGCTCAACTTTCTCCGTCGTTTCCCTCACCAACTCCGGACCCAACAAAGGTGCATCACCCACCTCGGCCCAACAAACTGGAGATCTACACGGTCGGCCATACAAGGCCTCAAACGGTGCCATACCGATACTAGACTGAAAACTGTTGTTGTAGGCAAACTCCACTAATGGCAAGTGCCTCTCCCACGACCCACTAAAGTCGAGAACACAACCCCGAAGCATATCCTCAAGGATCTGAATAGTACGCTCGGACTGCCCGTCAGTCTGAGGATGATAAGCCGTGCTAAGGGTCAACTTAGTGCCTAAAGCACTCTGCAAACTCTGCCACAACCTGGCAGTGAAACGAGGATCTCTATCTGAGACGATCGTCACTGGGACCCCGTGCAACCTCACTATGTCCCGGATATACAAGTCGGCAAGATGATCTACCGAATCTCTAACACGCATAGGAATGAAGTGCGCCGACTTCGTCAACCGGTCTACCACCACCCAAATGGCATCACTACCCCGCTGAGTCCTCGGAAGACCCACAACGAAGTCCATGGTGACATGCTCCCACTTCCACTCGGCAATAGGCAAGGGTTGCAACAAACCCGCTGGCCTCTGATGCTCGGCCTTCACTTGCTGACAAGTAAGGCACCTAGATACGAATGCTGCCACATCTCTCTTCATACCCCGCCACCAGAACTGGCGACCCAAATCCCGATACATCTTAGTACCTCCCGGATGCACCGCAAGGCGCGAATGATGAAACTCTCGGAGTACCTCCTCTCGGCAAGACTCCGGCACAAACAGACGGTCTCGGTATCTCACACTCAGGTCGGGATACACCGTCAAACCCTTCTCAACCTTCCCATTGGAAATCTTCTCCGGAGAGATTCTACCTCAAGATCACCCCTCTGAGCCTCTAACACTCGAGTCACAAGTGTAGGCTGTGCAACAACAGAAAACAAGGCCGCAGCCTCTACGGATTCGCCCAGATGCAAATCAAACTCCCCAACTGCACCCAACATCTCCCACTCCCGGATGGCTATACTAGCTAAGTCACCAACAGATTTCCTACTAAGGGCATCGGCCACAACATTGGCCTTCCCCGGATGATAGTGCAACTCGAAGTCATAATCCTCAATGAACTCCATCCACCTCCTCTGCCTCAAATTCAAGTCTTTCTGTGTGAACAGATATTTCAGACTCTTATGATCCGAGAATACCTCGAACCTCTCACCATAAAGATAATGCCTCCAAATCTTCAAGGCAAAAATCACAGCTGCTAATCTAAATCATGCGTAGGGTAATTCTTCTCATGAATTTTCAACTGACGTGAGCCATAGGCAACCACTTTCCCCTCTTGCATCAACACACAACCCAGACCCTCTCGTGAGGCATCACAATAGACTGCATAACCCAACCCTCTCTCCGGAATAATCAAGACTGGAGCGGTGGTCAGTCTAACCTTCAACTCCTGAAACGACTTTTCACAAGTCTCACTCCATACAAATTTGACTCCCTTCCGAGTCAATCTAGTCAACGGTGAAGCTAACCTGGAGAAATCTTTCACAAACCGACGGTAATACCCAGCTAATCCCAGAAAACTGCGGATCTCAAACACACTCTTAGGCTGTGCCCAATCTTGCACTGCCTCAGTCTTGGATGTATCAACAGACACCCCTTCCCCAGAAACTACATGGCCTAAGAACTTCACCTCTTCTAGCCAAACTCACACTTCCCAAACTTAGCATAAAGCTTATGGGCTCTAAGTAACTCAAGCACCACTCTCAAGTGTTCCTCGTGCTCCTCCCTCGAAGGTGAATAAATCAGAATGTCGTCCACGAAGACGACCACAAAACGATCCAAGAATTCCCGGAAGATCCGGTTCATCAAATCCATAAACACTGCCGGTGCATTGGTGAGCCCAAACGGCATCACCAGAAACTCATAGTGGCCATACCGCGTACGGAATGCCGTCTTAGGAATATCCTCCTCCCTGACTCTCAACTGATGATAACCCGATCTCAAATCTATCTTAGAGAAACAACGGGAACCCTTCAACTGGTCAAACAATCATCTATACGAGGCATAGGTACTTATTCTTAACCGTAGCCCGATTCAATTTCCGGTAATCTATACACAGTCTCAAAGCACCACCTTTCTTTTTAGCAAAGAGGGCCGGTGCTCCCCACGGCGAAACACTAGGACGGATATAGCCCTTATCTAGCAACTCCTGGAGCTGAATCTTCAACTCAACTAACTCGGCTGGGGCAAAACGGTAAGGTGCCATAGAAATCGGCGCCGTGCCGGGCACTAAATCAATAGAGAACTCAATCTCTCGCTGAGGTGGCAAACTAACAAGATCCTCGGGAAAAACGTCCGAATACTCACAAACCACCTCGGCAACACAATCTGGGTCTCATCACCCTCACTAATCGAAAGACTAGCAAGTAGACCACTAAGCTCACTCCGCCCTCGCGGATCATAACCCGGTGGCAAAACACTACCAACCCGGTCCCCCAGAAAACGAAAACACTCCCCGTTCACGGTACAACAAGTGACCCTCTGACGGTAGCAATCAATAACTGCCCGGTATGACGACAACCAGTCCATACCCAAAATAACATCAAAGCCCTTCATGGGCATAACTACAAAAGAGAAAGGGATTCTATGATCATCGACCTCTATATCACAACCCCTAACACCTTGTTTCAAAATCAACTCACCCCCAAGAGGTGACACTACACAAATAGGAGACGCTAACTGAGCTAACTCCAACTCCAAAACAGATGCAAATGCAGCAGACACAAAGGAATGAGATGCACCTGTATCAATCAGAACACTAGCAACTGAATTGCAAAACAAGAAGGTACCTCTCACAACAGATGGAGCCGGTACAAGATCCTGCGCGGTAACAGCATACACGCGCCCAGACGACCTCTGATCAACCTGCTCACCCCTCGGAGCAGTAGACTGCTGCACAGACTGGGACGAAGAAGCCCCCTGATTGGCCCTCGAGGCCTGACCCGACTGAGCTGGCTGCTGACCCTGAGTCTGCCTCAAACCAGATGCACCAGGTGTGCCACCCAACTGCGGGCAATACCTCTTCATGTGCCCTGGCTGACCACACTGAAAACAAGAGAGCGGCTGGCCTCTACCCTGACTCTGGCTCTGAGATCGAGCCGAAGAAGATGCTGCCCTCTGAACTCCTCCCCTCTGAGGACAAGCTGGAGACTTGTGACCCAACTGGCCACACTTGAAACAAGTGATGTCTCCCTGATTGCCTTTCCCAGAACTAGCACTCGGCACTGGAAAAGTGGATCTAGAAAAACTACTCTGAGGCTGCTGAGGAGTGAAACCTCTCTGCCTCCTGCCATCGCCCTGACCATCCTGACTCCTCTTGGAGCCTTTCTGCCCTTCCTCCTCCTCCCGCATCGCAATCTCAGTATGGGCTGCTGCATCAACCAAACGCCCAAAATCCCTAATCATAGTCGGCACAACTCTCATTTGAGGCCGCGCCTCAACTTCTTCTCGAACTCTATACACCGACGTTCCTCGGACGCCACTAACTCAGGTGCGAACCTGGACAAACTAGTAAATAAGGCCTCAAACTCAGCCACTGATGAACTATTCTGCTTCAGCTGGCAGAACTGATCTCTCAACGTCTCCTGAACAGCTGGAGACAGGTACTTCTCCTGAAAAGCATTCACAAATGCCTCCCATGTACCTCCAACACGAGCCTTAATGAACTTCCACCACTGACCCGCATCCCCTTCAGCTGGAAGATGCCAAGGTCACCTTCAACCCTCGTCTTCGATGCCAAGCATCTCAAACGTTTTCGTTGTCTGTTCGAGCCATTCGTCTGCCTTAAGCGGCTCGCTAGGATCACCTACAAACACGTCCGGTTGAGACCGAAAAACTCCCTCTTCAGAAAAGAAGGCCCTGCATCTGCAGCAACTACCGGGGCTGGAACTACCTGGGCTGGATTCGCAGCCCTCAGAATGTCAACTGACGCCTGAAATGCCCCTGCTATCTCTTGGGCCAAAGCGCCCATAAACGGCTGTCCTACTGGCTCGGCCACATTGGCCTGGCCAACACCCTCCTGAACTGCCGGAATCTCCTCCGGTATAGGCACTTCCTGCCTAGCCTGCCTACCGCGCCTACCGCGACCTCGTCCTCGTCCTGACATCCTATCAAAGGAAACAAAGACGTTAGCACATTAATAAATGTGCCGAAGCTAAACACTCACGTCCTAATGCATTGGACAACAATAAATCACACCACGTAAGCACATAATCACATAAGCACCTACGAATTTCATTCCTGGATAATGATAGTCCCAAAGGGTTACTATAGTTCCGGTTGGAAGCAGCATTGATCAAGTGCCTTTCCAACAAGACTACTAGAAACTCAAGGATCCAATCAATATCTAGAAACTACATTCCATACCCACATAATCACATAAACATGTTATCATATAAGCATGTAATCATTACACTAAGTCTCTATCAAACGAGACGAACCCATTGTGATACTAATCACTTCCCACGTACCCAAAGTATTCAAACCCGGTACGCTCTGATACCAAGTTGTAACGCCCTCAAAAATAAACCCATAATAAATAATATAACATGCATTATTATATTAAAACAATAATATAAATCCATCCATCAGAGTATTATAAATAAAACATCAGAATAAATGCCCTACGGGCTTACATCTTGCCAAGCCAACACTTGGACACAATTCACTGAGTTCTAACTCAAAAACAGATAAAGCCCTAGGCTTGAAAAATTACATTGTTCAAATAAAACAAATAGAAATAAGACAAGTCTTCAAATTCAATTCCTCACAAGCTAAGTCCTTGGAGGGAGTGAACCACCTGAACCTGAAAAATAAAGTTCCCATATAGGGTGAGCCACAGCCCAGTAGAGAAATACTAAACCAAGCATAAGAATTAACTAAAGTATTAGCATCTGATACATGGTTAACACACTATAATCAAGTTACAATATTCACGACACGAATGTCTACACTGCCTATGACATATTGTCTATGGCACATTCTACTTTCCATTTACACAGACATGGCTCAGAACCTGGCCAAACAACTCAACAAGGATAGCAAATCAGGCTAAACCTTTCTTATAACATAATAAACACACATGCTGGTGCTATATCAATCTCAATCAACTTCACTTCCATACTTCCCAACAGATACACATGGTGGTGATGTATCATATCAACAATAAATAGAAATATATCTATTAATCAATAAGCACACATAAGAGTGATGCTACTGGAGTCCATCCCCTATCTTCTCCCAATAAATCCGGTTTAGAGGTCCATCCCCTATCTTCCCCTAAACCGTGGAGTTCATCCCCTATCTCCTCCAAATGAAATGCATATGCAATGAAACACACAATTGCCATATACAACACATAATCAATACAAGTAATGTTCTGTATTAATTCAACAGTCAACATAAGTGACATAATTTCAGTTATACCTAAGCCGCATGCAAGGTCTACAACAATCAATGGCTATCCTCCACCGATAGCCCAAAACAGTTATTTCTAAACAAGAAATAAATATATCAATGAATGTAAATTTAACATTCCCAATTCCATGAATTTAAACCAAATTCCACATTATTCCTTTAAATTAATTATACAAATTAATCTAAACCAAAACCCTAAGGTTTCTCCCAAAATTACCAAACTACCCCCCCCCCCCACATACCAAAATACTAACACTTAAGATTAAAGCGTATAAATGGAGTAGGAAAATCCCTACCTTAAAGAAAGAACCAGAAAAGATGATGATGAAGAAGATGCTCGAAACTCCAAAGTGCTCCAAACTGACAACTGCTCAGATTAAAAAGAAGCCCTCACTCTCCTCTATCTTATTTGTAAAAGAACTAGGGCAAAAACCCACCCTAACTAGATCAAATCAAGGAGAGAAGATGAGTTGGGAGAGAGAAAACTCGTAACCTAGGGTTTTATAAACTGAAAGGGGCTGAAAAACTGTTTTAAAACACGAAATCACGATTTTATACTCGGCAGTTCCGCTCGAGCGGACAAAACCCCGCTCGAGCGTACACTCACAGACTCCCGCTCGAGCGGACAATCCCACGCTCGAGCGGCGGATGCACACTCCCAGCATCTCGACAAACCAGGTCCCCGCTCGAGCGTCCAAGTCCCCGCTCGAGCGTCACTCACACACCCCCGCTCGAACGGTCCAACTCCCGCTCGAGCGTCCAACCCTGCACAAGAAAATACTGGATGGGTGTTTTTCCCGCTCGAGCGCCAAAACCCCCGCTCGAGCGGACAAGCCAAAATCTGGGCAACTAGTTTTGGTTCCTAAGCTCAACCAACCTGTTCCAAACCCGCCCAATACATCCTATAACTCCAAATAAGAAAATATAAGACGACAACAACCATTACACAAAGATAGACTCTACGGAACCTAAGTCCAGATACAATAATCAAAAGGGAAAAGACCGGGGTCGTTATAGAGGTACATCCCCTATCTTCCCCTAAACCGTGGAGTTCATCCCCTATCTTCTCCAAACAACATGCATATGCAATGAAACACACAATTGCCATATACAACACATAATCAATACAAGTAATGTTCTGTATTAATTCAACAGTCAACATAAGTGACTTAATTCCAGTTATGCCTAAGCCACATGCAAGGTCTACAACAATCACGACTATCCTCCACCGATAGCCCAAAACAGTTATTTCTAAACAAGAAATAAATACAACAATGATTGTAAAATCAACATTCTCATAGGTAAGTATTTAAACTACCCAACTATATCATTAATCTCATAATTTCCCCAATTTCATGAATTAAACCCAATTCCACATTTTTCCCTTAAATTAATTATACAAATTAATCTAAGCCAAAACCCTAAGGTTTCTCCCAAAATTACCAAACTACCCCCACATACCAAAATACCAACACTTAGGATTAAAGCGTATAAATGGAGTAGGAAATCCCTACCTCGAAGCAAGAACCCAAAAAGAAGAAGACGGAGATGATAGCCCAAACTCCAAAGTGCTACAAATCAACAACCGTTCAGATTAAATGAAAGCCCTCACTCTCCTCTATCTTATTTGTAAAGCAACTAGGGTAAAAACACACCCTAACTAGATCAAACCTAGGAGAGAAGGTGAGTTGGGAGAGAGAAAACTCGTAACTAGGGTTTCTGGATCAGAAAGTTGTAAAAAAAACGTTTTAAAACTGTTGCTGTGTATTTAAACTGGACAGGCTCGCTCGAGCGAAGACATGGTCGCTCGAGCGACCAGACACATAAATCCACGCTCGAGCGAAGAAAAGCTCGCTCGAGCCAAAAACTCGATGCTTCAGGTCTGCAACCCAGAAGCTCGCTCGAGCGACGGAATGCTCGCTCGAGCGACGAACTCGAAAACATACACCTCGCTCGCTCGAGCGAAGAAATGCTCGATCGAGCCAAGAAACACATCTCTCAGGTCTAAGTACTAGACGCAATCGCTCGCTCGAGCCAAGGAAAGCTCGCTCGAGCGAATAACTAAAAACGAAGACCTCGCTCGAGCGAAGAGAAGCTCGCTCGAGCGACCAAGCCAAGAACTGAACATGTAGACTTGATTTCTAAACCCAACCAATCTGCAACCAACCTGCTAAACACATCCTATAACCCAAGAATAAGGAATTAAAGGACAACAACAACAAATATAACAACGGAATCCACGGAACATAAGTCCGGATACAATAATCAAATGGGAAAAAGACCGGGTCGCTATAGTGTGTATAAATTATTTGAATTGAAATTCATTCAATTCAATCTATAAATAAAAACACAACCTTCATTATTCATTTATAATGATTTCAATGTTTTATAAGAATGACTTTAAATTCTACCAAGTAGAATTCTAGTAAAGCAATGATCCTTGTAAAAATATCTTTGCCACCTCTACTCCAACCTCTCCTTTAGGTTGTATTTGGATCGTAAATTTGGACAGGAATTTGGAAAGAGAAAGAGAAAATGTGAGAAAAATGTCAATGAAAAGTACACTAATTTTTTTTCTCCATATCCCTTTTCCTTTTCAAATTCCTATCTAAATCCATGATTCAAACACGGTGTTGGATAATGGATTTGAGTAGAAATATAATCAAATCAAACCAAACCAAGCCCTTAAGTCCCATCAAATGGGGTATTTGAATAGAAATATGTGGAGGAAAAAAAAGGGAGGAGGGGGGGCGGGGTTGAGGGAAATGTGAAAAAATATATATATATTTCATTCACATTTTTTTTTCTTTTTCCTCTAGAAATTCTACCCAAATTAATTATCAAAACATAGCCAAAGATTTTTAATATTGTATTAATAATTAAGCATCATATACATACATATTATCTTAATCTCAAATTTCTTCATTTCAAATTCTTCTATCCAAATACAACCCTAATGTTTTAAATAATTTTGTCAAAGTTCACAAAATTATAACCCAAACTTCAACTAATTTTTTAGTGAATAGAAATACAACACATGAAAATGGCCATTTGTTCCTGGATACTAGTAATTTCAGTTTAAGTTTCATGTTCTTATTTTTACATCCAAACATATTCAATCCAATATATATAAATATTGATACAACAAATGCATTTATGCAGAAAATCAAGGAAACACATTTATATAGCACAAAAGTTCCATTGAAAATAAGAAATATATGAGGTGATCTTAAATCAAAGAAAGAAATCATACCTTGTTGTCAAAGAGCGGCTGAATGTAGACATCATATTATAATTACTCTCAGCAGAAGCAGGGCAGAGACTACTGAGCTTTGGTATTTCACGGAGAAACAAATACTCCAATTGTGGTAGGTCAACTGCATTCATGGCTTTGCAGAATGCTGTAAAACTTGGTAGTCCAAATAGACTCAAATATTTTAGTTTAGGAAACTCAATTTTATCCGTTGCCACTGCTGCTATCTCATTCTCTCCTCCTTCATTTGAAACAATCACTTCCATCAGATGACAATCGTCTATCCCAATATTCTCCAAATGCATGAGATTCCTAGCAATGGAAAGTGAGAACACATTTTCTATTTTAACACATTTCCAAAAATATATAGATTTCAAGTTGCCAAACCATTTAAGTGGAGTAGGACCCATCAACGACTGTGTTACTTCAGGCGAAAAATCTAGTAGTTGGCCATGACAAATAATCCCTTTGAAATTATCTAGTTCAGTGAGTTCCAAAGACTCTAAAACAGGGAATGGAAATGCAATCTGCAAAACCTTGTCATCTGGTGTGTTGATGAGGTATTCCAAATCATCACATTTTTGTAGTGTCAACTCCATCAAGTGCTCAAAACTATATTCATCTAAATCACTCAGAATATTCTTCAAACCCTTAACTGAATCTAACTCCAGAATTTTAGTGCTCTGGGATAGCATCTTGAGGTTACTACCATCCCTAAGATCAGTCACATCCATTGACCGGAGTTCCAACCTATTCGGTAACTGATAATTAGGTTCGGTCACGTGGTAACCAGATGATGGGTAAACTGTTATATTGAACCTTTTCACCTTGTTAATGACCTAATCTCTTGGCAAGATAAGTAATACAATATCCAAAGCCACCAAATGGGACAAGGATGCCACCTCAAAAATGATTGCATCAGTCATTTTTGTTCTTTCTTGTATTCCATCCATTGTTTGAAAGCCATTCCCAACATACAACTCTTCTAGCATTGATAAGCTTGACAAAACCCCTGGGTAAATCCTTTCCACTATACAATTCAACAAATCAAGTACCTTCAAGCAATCAAGGTGACCTATTATTTCTTTTGGCAATTCCTTGATACGAGAGCCAACAAAACTTAACATTTCTAGATTCTCTAAGGCTCCGATTATAGAGACATCATCATCAGTAAATCGGCAACGAGAAAGTGACAAGGTTCGGAGGTTGGTCAAGCATCGAAGTGATGTCGGCAGCGATCCATACATATTAGATAAAGCTAGCACTCTGAGTTGTTTCATCCCTCGGCAGAAACAATCTGGGGTCTTTTGTACTTGGACTTCCTCGATCCCATTTTCAAGATCAGCATTGCAATCTAACTTCAGAAGCTGGAGTTTTGGAAATTCTAAATTACCAGAAAGCCCGTGCATACCATTAAGTTTTAATGAAATTACAGTGTAATTTTTGAGGTGATGTTTCTGTGGCTAGTCTTCCAATGCTTTGTCATATCTCACCATAAACAAATGCTCCTCCCTGGACGCAATATATATAGCCACATCACGTATAACATCATGCATTTTGACACACTTTTTCTTTACTATCCATCAATAAATAGCATTTTTTAAGGTCATCAACAAAGTCATGAACTTTTTGTCTTGCTTCGCCCACTGTATCATTGCCTTCAAATGATTCAAGCCCAATCCCATATCTAACAAGATCTTACAACCGCCGTGACCATGTCCATATGGAATTCCTATGTCATTCAGTGCAAGTCTCTTCCAAACATCATCTAATATGAGCAAGATTCTCTTGCTCGATAGACTTTCACGCAGCTGATCTGCTCTTCCAGATACACTTTCTTCCTCAAATTTCAAACCCAATTTATCTGCAATTTCAACTTGAATCTTCTTTTTGTCAGGGCTTTGGGACACTACAGCTATGACAACCTCATTGAATAATTGCTTTTTATTCGCACTTTTGGTCACTTCTTTGACCATTGTCGTCTTACCAGCACCACCCACCGCACTTGATTTCTCTTTTTTCACTCTTTTGGCAACTTGTTTCACCATTATTGTCTTACCAACACCTCCCATCCCACATAGCCCAACCATGTGGAATCCATCATCCTTCAGTGCCTGCATGGCTTCGTTTATGATCTATCTTCTAGATTCAAAGTTCTTGATACCTTCAGTGGATTTGGATTCTATTCCTGGTGGAGGTACAGGGTAGGACACTGTTGTAAAGTTCCCCTCTCCATGTAACTCAGCCACCTCTATTGCCTTTTTTGTTGCGTTCCTGCCCAAGGAGTGGCGTGACTTTAGGTTTAGACACCACCCATTAAGACAACCTTTGTTTGCTTCAGTTTCATTTTTCAGAATTTCACTGGCCTTGCTGCTGCATTCTTAAACCCTTTCCAGCCACCCCTCAACATATAGCGACCCCGGTCTTTTCCCATTTGATTGTTGTATCCGGACTTATGTTCCGTAGATTCCGTCACATTATTGTTGGTGTTGTTGTCCTTTAATTCCTTTATTTTGAGTTATAGGATATGTTGGGCAGATTATGTTACAGGTTGGTTGGGTTTGAAACCAAGAGTTACTGCCCAGTTTTTGGGTTGGTCGCTCGAGCGAGCTCTTCTTCGCTCGAGCGAGGTCATTGTTTTTGTTTCTTCGCTCGAGCCAGGGTTCCTTCGCTCGAGCGAGCTTTGCGTCCAGTACATAGACCTGAGAGCAGTGTTTTCTGGCTCGAGCGAGATTTTCTTCGCTCGAGCGAGCTGTGTTTGTTATTCGCTCGAGCGAGCTTTTATTCGCTCGAGCGAGGATTTCTTGTGTCTGGTCGCTCGAGCGACCAGGTCTTCGCTCGAGCGAGCCTATCAGATTTAAATACGCAGCAGCGTGTTTTAAAACAGTTTTTCAGCCCCTTTCAGTTTATAAAACCCTAGGTTACGAGTTCTCTCTCTCCCAACTCATCTTCTCTCCTAGGTTTGATCTAATTAGGGTGTGTTTTTACCCTAGTTGCTTTACAAATAAGATAGAGGAGAGTGAGGGCTTTCATTTAATCTGAGCAATTGTTGGTTTGGAGCACTTTCAAGTTTTGGGCATCATCTTCATCTTCTCCTTTTTGAGTTATTTCTTCGAGGTAGGGATTTCCTACTCCATTTATACGCTTTAATCCTAAGTGGTGGTATTTTGGTATGTGGGGGTAGTTTGGTAATTTTGGGAGAAACCTTAGGGTTTTGTCATAGATTAATTTATATAATTAATTTAAAGGGAGATTGTGATATTGAGTTAAATTCATGAGATTGGGGAATTTAGTGGTTTAATGATGTATTTGGTAGTTTAAATACTTACCTTTGAGAATATTGAAATAATTGTTATAGTTATTTCTTGCTTAGAAATAATTGTTTTGGGCTATCGGTGGAGGATAGCCATTGATTGTTGTAGACCTTGCATGCGGCTTAGGTATAACTGAAATTGAGTCAATTGTTTGACTGTTAAGTTAATACAGAACATTCGTGTATTAATTATGTGTTGTATATGGCAAGTATTGATTATGTTGCATATGCATTTGGTTTTGGAGGAGATAGGGGATGAACTCCACGGTTTAGGGGAAGATAGGGGATGGACCTCTAAACCGGACTTGTTGGGAGGAGATAGGGGATGGACTCCAGCAGCATCACTTATATGTGTGCTTATTGATTAATAGAAATATTTCTATTTATTGTTGATATGATACATCACCAAAATGTGTATCAATTGGGAAGTATGGAAGTGAAATTGATTGTGATTGATATAATACCAACATGTGTAGTCGTTATGTTAGGTTTAACCTGAATTGTTATTCCTGTTGAATTGGAAGCATTGTTAATAAAAGATGAAACCCCAGTTGAGTTATTTGGCCAGGTTCTGAGCCATAAATGGAAAGTGAATTATGCCATAGACAATGTGTCATAGGCAATGTAGACATTCGTGTCATGAATTTGTAAATTGAATATCCTGTGTTAACCATGTATCGGGTGCTACTGCTTTAGTTAATTCTTATGCTTGGTTTAGTATTTCTCTACTGGGCTGTGGCTCACCCTATATGGGAACTTCATTTTCAGGTTCAGGTGGTTCACTACCTCCAAAGACTTAGCTTGTGAGGATTTGGACTTGAAGACTTATTTTATTTGTTTTAGTTGTTTTATTTGAATTATGTAAACATTCAAGCCCAGGGCTTTATTTGTTTTGAGTTAGAACTCATGAAATTGTGTCCAAGTGTTGGCTTGGCAAGATGTAAGCCCGTAGGGCATTTATTTTGATGTTACATGTAATGCTTTTATTTAGTAATACTCTGAGGGATAATAGAATGTTTCGTTTTCTATTAATGCATGTTAATCTTATATATGATGGGATTTATTTTGAGGGCGTGACAACTTGGTATCAGAGCGTACCGGGTTTGAATACTTTGGGTACGTGGGAAGTGATTAGTATCACAATGGGTTCGTCTCGTTTGATAGAGACTTAGTGTAATGATTACATGCTTATATGATAACATGTTTATGTGATTATGTGGGTATGGAATGTAGTTCCTAGGATGTTGATTGGATCCTTGAGTCTTGAAAGTCTTGTTGGAAAGGCACTTGATCAATGTTGTTTCCAACCGGAACTTTAGTGGCGCCTCGGGACTATCATTATCCAGGAATGAAATTCGTAGGTGCTTATGTGATTATGTGCTTACGTGGTGTGATTTATTGTTGTCCAATGTATTAGGACGTGAGTGTTATAGTTTTGGCACATTATTTAGAGTGCTAACGTCTTTGTTTCCTTTATTAGGATGTCAGGACGAGGACGAGGTCGTGGTAGGCGTGGTAGGCAGGCCAGGCAGGAAGTGCCTATACCGGAGGAAATTCCGGCAGTTCAGGAGGGTGTTGGCCAGGCCAATGTGGCCGAGCCAGTAGGACAGCAGGTTATGGGTGCTTTGGCCCGGGAGATAGCAGGGGCATTTCAGGCATCTGTTGGCATTCTGAGGGCTGCGAATCCAGCCCAGGTTGCTGTTGCTGCAGATGCAGGACCTTCTTTTCTGAAGAGGGAGTTCTTCCGGTCCAATCCGGATGAGTTTTTGGGGGATCCTAAAGAGCCGCTTAAGGCTGATGAGTGGCTCGAACAGACAACGAAAACGTTTGAGATGCTAGGCATCGAAGACGAGGTACTGAAGGTGACCTTGGCATCTTTCCAGCTGAAAGGGGATGCGGGTCAGTGGTGGAAGTTCACCAAAGGTCGTATTGGAGGTACTTGGAAGGCTTTTGTTGATGCTTTTCAGGAGAAGTACCTGTCTCCAGCGTTCAGGAGAAGTTGAGAGATCAGTTCCGCCATCTTGAGCAGAACAGTTTATCAGTGGCCGAGTTTGAGGCTGCATTCACTAGTTTGTCCAGGTTTGCACCTGAGTTGGTGGCGACTGAGGAACGCCGTTGCATTGAGTTTGAGAAGAAGTTGAGGCGTGGCCTCATGCTGAGAGTTGTCGGATCTATGATTAGGGATTTTGGGCGATTGGTTGATGCAGCAGCCCATACCGAGACTATGATGCAGGAAGAGGGGGAAAGGCAGAAAGGCTCCAAGAGGAGTCAGGATGGCCAGAGTGATGGTAGGAGGCAGAGAGGTTTCACTCCTCAGCAGCCTCAGAGTAGTTTTTCTAGATCCATTTTTCCAGTACCGAGTGCGAGTTTGGGGAAAGGCAGTCAGGGAGACATTACTTGCTTCAAGTGTGGTCAGCTGGGCCACAAGTCTCCAGTTTGTCCTCAGAGGGGAGGAGTTCAGAGAGCAGCATCTTCTTTGGCTCGATCTCAGAGCCAGAGTCAGAGTAGAGGTCAGCCACTCTCATGTTATCAGTGTGGTCAGCCAGGGCATATGAAGAGGTTTTCCCGCAGTTGAGTGGCACACCTGGTGCATCTGGTTCGAGGCAGACTCAGAGTCAGCTGCCTGCTCAGTCAGTTCAGGCCTCGAGGGCCAATCAGGGGGCTTCTTCGTCCCAGTCTGTGCAGCAGTCTAGGGGTGAGCAGGTTGATCAGAGGCCATCTGGGCGCGTGTATGCTGTTACAGCGCAGGATCTTGTACCGGCTCCATCTGTCGTGAGAGGTACCTTCTTGTTTTGCAATTCAGTTGCTAGTGTTTTGATCGATACGGGTGCATCTCATTCCTTTGTGTCTGCTGCATTTGCATCTGTTTTGGAGTTGGAGTTAGCTCAGTTAGCATCTCCTATTTGTGTAGTGTCACCTCTTGGGGGTGAATTGATCTTGAAACAAGGTGTTAGGGGCTGTGATATAGAGGTCGATGATCATAGAATCCCTTTCTCTTTTGTGGTTATGCCCATGAAAGGCTTCGATGTTATTTTGGGTATGGACTGGTTATCGTCATACCGGGCAGTTATTGATTGCTATCGCCAGAGGGTCACTTGTTGTACCGTGGGCGGAGAGTGTTTTCGTTTTCTGGGGGACCGGGTTGGTAGTGTTTTGCCACCGGAGTATGATCCGCGAGGGCGGAGTGAGCTTAGTGGTCTACTTGCTAGTCTTTCGATTAGTGAGGGTGATGAGACCCAGATTGTGTTGCCGAGGGTGGTTTGTGAGTATTCGGACGTTTTTCCCGAGGATCTTGTTAGTTTGCCACCTCAGCGAGAGATTGAGTTCTCTATTGATTTAGTGCCCGGCACGGCGCCGATTTCTATGGCACCTTATCGTTTTGCCCCAGCCGAGTTAGTTGAGTTGAAGGTTCAACTCCAGGAGTTGCTAGATAAGGGCTATATTCGCCTAGTGTTTCGCCGTGGGGAGCACCGGCCCTCTTTGCTAAGAAGAAAGGTGGTGCTTTGAGATTGTGTATCGATTACCGGAAGTTGAATCGGGCTACAGTTAAGAATAAGTATCCTATGCCCCGTATTGATGATTTGTTTGACCAGTTGAAGGGTTCCCGTTGTTTCTCTAAGATAGATTTGAGATCGGGTTATCATCAGTTGAGAGTCAGGGAGGAGGATATTCCGAAGACGGCATTCCGTACGCGGTATGGCCACTATGAGTTTCTGGTGATGCCGTTTGGGCTCACCAATGCACCGGCAGTGTTTATGGATTTGATGAACCGGATCTTCCGGGAATTCTTGGATCGTTTTGTGGTCGTCTTCGTGGACGACATCCTGATTTATTCACCTTCGAGGGAGGAGCACGAGGAACACTTGAGAGTGGTGCTTGAGTTACTTAGAGCCCATAAGCTGTATGCTAAGTTCGGGAAGTGTGAGTTCTGGCTAGAAGAGGTGAAGTTCTTAGGCCATGTCGTTTCTGGGGAAGGGGTGTCTGTTGATACATCCAAGACTGAGGCAGTGCAAGATTGGGCACAGCCTAAGAGTGTATTTGAGATCCGCAGTTTTCTGGGATTAGCTGGGTATTATCGTCGATTTGTGAAGGATTTCTCCAGGTTAGCTTCACCTTTGACTAGATTGACTCGGAAGGGAGTCAAATTTGTATGGAGTGAGACTTGTGAAAAGTCGTTTCAGGAGTTGAAAGTTAGACTGACCACCGCTCCAGTCTTGATTATTCCGGAGAGAGGGTTGGGTTATGCAGTCTATTGTGATGCCTCACGAGAGGGTTTGGGTTGTGTGTTGATGCAAGAGGGGAAAGTGGTTGCCTATGGCTCACGTCAGTTGAAAATTCACGAGAAGAATTACCCTACGCATGATCTAGAATTAGCAGCTGTGATATTTGCCTTGAAGATTTGGAGGCATTATCTTTATGGTGAGAGGTTCGAGGTATTCTCGGATCATAAGAGTCTGAAATATCTGTTTACACAGAAAGACTTGAATTTGAGGCAGAGGAGGTGGATGGAGTTCATTGAGGATTATGACTTCGAGTTGCACTATCATCCGGGGAAGGCCAATGTGGTGGCCGATGCACTTAGCAGGAAATCTGTTGGTGACTTAGCTAGTATAGCCATCCGGGAGTGGGAGATGTTGGGTGCAGTTGGGGAGTTTGATTTGCATCTGGGCGAATCCGTAGAGGCTGCGGCCTTGTTTTCTGTTGTTGCACAGCCTACACTTGTGACTCGAGTGTTAGAGGCTCAAAGGGGTGATCTTGAGGTAGAATCTCTTCGAGAGAAGATTTCCAGTGGTAAGGTTGAGAAAGGTTTGACGGTGTATCCCGACCTGAGTGTGAGATACCGAGACCGTCTGTTTGTGCCGGAGTCTTGCCGAGAGGAGGTACTCCAAGAGTTTCATCATTCACGCCTTGCGGTGCATCCGGGAGGCACTAAGATGTATCGGGATTTGGGTCGCCAGTTTTGGTGGCGGGGTATGAAGAGAGATGTGGCAGCATTCGTGTCTAAGTGCCTTACTTGTCAGCAAGTGAAGGCCGAACATCAAGGCCAGCGGGTTTGTTGCAACCCTTGCCTATTGCCGAGTGGAAGTGGGAGCATGTCACTATGGACTTCGTTGTGGGTCTTCCGAGGACTCAGCGGGGTAGTGATGCTATTTGGGTGGTTGTAGATCGGTTGACTAAGTCGGCGCACTTCATTCCTATGCGCGTGAGAGATTCGGTAGATCATCTTGCCGACTTGTACATTCGGGACATAGTGAGGTTGCACGGGGTCCCAGTGACGATCGTCTCAGATAGAGATCCTCGTTTTACTGCTAGGTTGTGGCAGAGTTTGCAGAGTGCCTTAGGCACTAAGTTGACCTTTAGCACGGCTTATCATCCTCAGACTGACGGGCAGTCCGAGCGTACTATTCAGATCCTTGAGGATATGCTTCGGGGTTGTGTTCTTGATTTCAGTGGGTCGTGGGAGAGGCACTTGCCTTTGGTGGAGTTTGCCTACAACAACAGTTTCCAGTCTAGTATTGGTATGGCACCGTTTGAGGCCTTGTATGGCCGGCCGTGTAGGTCTCCAGTTTGTTGGGCTGAGGTGGGTGATGCACCTCTATTGGGTCCGGAGTTGGTGAGGGAAACGACGGAGAAAGTTGAGCTTATCCGTAAGAGACTTGTTACAGCCCAGAGTCGTCAGAAATCTTATGCCGACCGTAGGAGGAGACCTTTAGTGTTTGAGGTGGGTGATCATGTCTTTCTGAAGATATCACCTAGACGTGGTTTGATGAGGTTTGGGAAGAGCGGGAAGTTGTCCCCTCGGTTCATAGGTCCTTTTGAGATCCTTGACAGGATTGGCGAGGCTGCTTATCGTTTAGCTTTGCCACCGCAGTTGTCCGGAGTACATGACGTGTTTCATGTGAGTATGCTTCGGAAGTATGAGCCGGATCCATCGCATGTGTTGGATTGGACTGATTTAGCTGTTGATGAGGATGTCTCATATGAGGAGAGACCAATTCGGGTCTTGGATAGACGGGATCAAGTTTTGCGAGGCAAAACCATCCCTTTGGTGAAGGTTTTGTGGAAGCATCACGGAGTGGAGGAGGCCACTTGGGAACGTGAGTTGGAAGTCCGCGAGAAATATCCGGATATGTTTATTGATTTGTAATCTTGTATTTAGATTATATAATATTGTGGAACTTGAGAATTTTATATATGTCTTAAGTTGGAAAACATTGAGAATGTTTTGGGTTTAATGTTAACATTTGAACTTGCCTTTTTATGGAAGTGGAGTATAACATTTATATATTGAATGTGCTGTTTATATCATGAACTTGAATAATGATATGGAAATTGTTAACATTGAAAGGAATAATGCATAATATTGATGCAAGTTGAATATATGTTGATTTATACATATTGTGAGATGCCTCTTGATAAGAGATGAAGTGACCGGTATTGGGTCAAGTTGTTGTTTATTGTTTTATAATATCATTGGGAATTGAGAAAAACTTGTTTTTACAAACTCATGCTTAATTTCGGGGACGAAATTATTTTAAGGGGGGAGGTTATAGCGACCCCGGTCTTTTCCCATTTGATTGTTGTATCCGGACTTATGTTCCGTAGATTCCGTCACATTATTGTTGGTGTTGTTGTCCTTTAATTCCTTTATTTTGAGTTATAGGATATGTTGGGTAGATTATGTTATAGGTTGGTTGGGTTTGAAACCAAGAGTTGCTGCCCAGTTTTTGGGTTGGTCGCTCGAGCGAGCTCTTCTTCGCTCGAGCGAGGTCATTGTTTTTGTTTCTTCGCTCGAGCCAGGGTTCCTTCGCTCGAGCGAGCTTTGCGTCCAGTACATAGACCTGAGAGCAGTGTTTTCTGGCTCGAGCGAGATTTTCTTCGCTCGAGCGAGCTGTGTTTGTTATTCGCTCGAGCGAGCTTTTATTCGCTCGAGCGAGGATTTCTGTGTCTGGTCGCTCGAGCGACCAGGTCTTCGCTCGAGCGAGCCTATCAGATTTAAATACGCAGCAGCGTGTTTTAAAACAGTTTTTCAGCCCCTTTCAGTTTATAAAACCCTAGGTTACGAGTTCTCTCTCTCCCAACTCATCTTCTCTCCTAGGTTTGATCTAATTAGGGTGTGTTTTTACCCTAGTTGCTTTACAAAAAGATAGAGGAGAGTGAGGGCTTTCATTTAATCTGAGCAATTGTTGGTTTGGAGCACTTTCAAGTTTTGGGCATCATCTTCATCTTCTCCTTTTTGAGTTATTTCTTCGAGGTAGGGATTTCCTACTCCATTTATACGCTTTAATCCTAAGTGGTGGTATTTTGGTATGTGGGGGTAGTTTGGTAATTTTGGGAGAAACCTTAGGGTTTTGTCATAGATTAATTTATATAATTAATTTAAAGAGAGATTGTGATATTGAGTTAAATTCATGAGATTGGGGAATTTAGTGGTTTAATGATGTATTTGGTAGTTTAAATACTTACCTTTGAGAATATTGAAATAATTTTTATAGTTATTTCTTGCTTAAAAATAATTGTTTTGGGCTATCGGTGGAGGATAGCCATTGATTGTTGTAGACCTTGCATGCGGCTTAGGTATAACTGAAATTGAGTCAATTGTTTGACTGTTAAGTTAATACAGAACATTCGTGTATTAATTATGTGTTGTATATGGCAAGTATTGATTATGTTGCATATGCATTTGGTTTTGGAGGAGATAGGGGATGAACTCCACGGTTTAGGGGAAGATAGGGGATGGACCTCTAAACCGGACTTGTTGGGAGGAGATAGGGGATGGACTCCAGCAGCATCACTTATATGTGTGCTTATTGATTAATAGAAATATTTCTATTTATTGTTGATATGATACATCACCAAAATGTGTATCAATTGGGAAGTATGGAAGTGAAATTGATTGTGATTGATATAATACCAACATGTGTATTCGTTATGTTAGGTTTAACCTGAATTGTTATTCCTGTTCACTTGGAAGCATTGTTAATAAAAGATGAAACCCCAGTTGAGTTATTTGGCCAGGTTCTGAGCCATAAATGGAAAGTGAATTATGCCATAGACAATGTGTCATAGGCAATGTAGACATTCGTGTCATGAATTTGTAAATTGAATATCCTGTGTTAACCATGTATCGGGTGCTACTGCTTTAGTTAATTCTTATGCTTGGTTTAGTATTTCTCTACTGGGCTGTGGCTCACCCTATATGGGAACTTCATTTTCAGGTTCAGGTGGTTCACTACCTCCAAGACTTAGCTTGTGAGGATTTGGACTTGAAGACTTGTTTTATTTGTTTTAGTTGTTTTATTTGAATTATGTAAACATTCAAGCCCAGGGCTTTATTTGTTTTGAGTTAGAACTCATGAAATTGTGTCCAAGTGTTGGCTTGGCAAGATGTAAGCCCGTAGGGCATTTATTTTGATGTTACATGTAATGCTTTTATTTAGTAATACTCTGAGGGATAATAGAATGTTTCGTTTTCTATTAATGCATGTTAATCTTATATATGATGGGATTTATTTTGATTTTGAGGGCGTAGCTGCAATGCACCACTTCTCTCTTCTAGCTATTTGACTTCTCTTGAGTTTGTCGATTGCTTTTGTAAAAAATTACATAGCCAAACTGGCGACCGATTGGATCAACCAAATATTCTGCAATCTTGGCTACAATGAAAAGAGCAAAATTGACGGCCATTTCTCACTTCTGATTTTGGTGATTGTCCAACACAGAGTTGGAATAGAGTAGCACAGGAGGAGATAACAAAGCTTTTCTAAAATCAAAAGGGAATAAAAAGTTTTTTTTCTTCTTTTTTTCCCAACACACAGAGGATATGATGATAGGAAAGGAACACGTTGCAAAATCAAAGGGGATACAAAGAAAAAACAAATAAATTAAAAGCTAATGTTTGAATAGGAGAGGTTATAATATAATTAATTAAAAAATATAGAGTTACACTATAGATGATTGTTTTTAATTTTTTACAAGAAGGATTGAATATAGAGAATTATAATATAACTGGACAAAGAGAGCTTTTGTGCTAAAACAGAAATGGAAATGAAGAAAGTGAGCTTTGGTAAAATGAAAACAGGAATGCAGAGAATACTGATTTGGTAATCGTTCAACAAAGAGTTAAAATAGAGTTGCAGAGGAGTAGATTACAAAGCTTTCTAAATTCAAAAGGGAATACAGATAATATTTTTATTTTTATTTTTCTTTCTTCTTGCAAGCAACAGTTGAACACAAAGACCAATAACAAAATTGAAGAAAAAAAATTAAAATTCAAGTTGAGATTTTTTTTTACAACAACCTCCAAAATCACCACTTCTCACATTTCATGAAACTCATCATTTACAAATATGTATAAACAAAAAATTTCCCACCTTTTATTCATTTTGGCACACAAAATAATGTATCAACAATGCCAACCATGTGTTCCCAATATTCGTTTAAAAACCCCGAATTTCTAGGTTTTTCCCAACCACACTACACACACACACACCAATCTTTTGAATGGATTTCTTCAAAAAAAAACATTTCTCCTTAGCCAATGTAATTCAAAACCCTCAAGAAAATTATTTCATGATAAGCAAGGAGTAAATCCCTCCTAAACTACCCAGATTGTTGAGCCGACCATCAATATTCAACATTTACAAGAGAACTTCAAAAATCAACAATAAATCTTGCAAAAAATTACATACATATATATATATATATATATATAACTCTAAGAAAGTCCCTACCTCAATCTTGTTGAAAGAAAATAGATGAAAGCCCTAAATTTGACGGTGTTGAAATTCGATCTCCACCGCACACAACGAAGCCCTCGAAGAGTTTTCAACTTTGATCAAGAGGCAAGGGTCAAAATGTTTTTGGATTTGGAGAAATCAAAGATTTAGTGAGTCTTGATGTAGGAAATGTAGAGAGGAGGAGGAAAAAAGGCTTTCTAGAGAGAGAGGTGTATAAAATGATATACACTCAACCCAAGGAAAGAAGAAAAAGCAAATTTTCAAACATAGTGTATCCCGTACGTGCGGCACCCATTCCCGCATGTGCGAAGCGTGCCTCCCGCACGTGTGGCCCTCTCATTCTCGCACCTGCTGCTTCACGTGCATTTATTTCAGTATGCACCCAGGTCCTCCCATGTATTCCGCACGTGCAGCCTCACATCCCGCACGTGCGGCCCCTCCCACAGGTGCAGCCCAAGGCCCCGCACGTGCGGCCCTGGTCCTCAAACCCAGAATTTTCTCGACTCAACTCCAGACATTCCGAACCCGACCTCGCACCCTCCGAAACAAGTGAAATTCAACACCGGAATGAACAAGAACAAAATTTTGAGAAAAACTTCTGAACACAACAAACCCAAATGATTAACAAGGTTCCAAGTCAAACCGACACCCTAACAAGACAAACCCATGGTTAAATGAGGGAAAACGAAACGAGTAGCGCACCCGGTCATCACAACCTCTCCACCATAGGAAATTTCATCCTCGAAATTTAAATAAACTACCCAAGTAAAGGGTTTCTAGCAATCACAACCATGCCATTACAAGTTCAAGTCACAAAATAGATCTTGAACCAACATTAACTATTATCTCAGGACTATCTCAATAACGACAACCGCACATGGTGAGCATACGTATGAGGCTTTTTAGCAAAACATCAATCCACAATGACTTCATGCATTAGAATAGCGATACATAGCAACACATACTTAACAATTCAATACATTTCCCCTCAACACTAGAGAACAATATCAGGGAAAAACAACTTAAGCATGTTCAAATAAATCCGGATACTTGGAGCGGACTTCCGCCTTGCCTTCCCACGTTGCTTCTTCGACCCCATGGTGTCTCCACAACACCTTTACCAATGGTATAGTTTTGGCCCGTAGCACTTGCTCCCGGGTATCTAGTATTTGAACCGGTCGCTCTTCGTAAGAGGCGTCCTAATCTACCTCCAAATCAACCCAATCCAGCACATGAGAAGGGTCAGGCTCATACTTCCTAAGCATGGACACATGAAACACATTGTGAACCCCCGAAAGTTGTGGCGGTAAAGCTAACCGGTATGCCACTTCCCCAATTCTCTCCAATATCTCGAAAAGCCCAATAAACTCAGAGATAATTTGCTACTCTTACCGAATCTCATCAAACCCCGCCTAGGTGAGATCTTAAGGAATACATGGTCACCGACTTCGAAAGATAAAGGTCTTCTCCTCTTATCGACATAACTCTTTTGTCGGCTTTGGGCCATCGCTAACCTTTTCCTAATGAGGGAAACTTTCTCGGTTGTCTCCCTAACAATTTATGGGCCCAACAACGGTGCGTCACCCACCTCGGCCCAACAAATCGGTGATCTACAAGGTCGCCATACAAAGCCTCAAACGGTGCCATCTCAATGCTAGCTTGGTAACTATTGTTATAGACAAATTCAATCAACGATAAGTGCCTCTCCCAAGACCCCTTGAAATCAAAGACGCGAGCTCTAAGCATGTCCTCCAAAATCTGAATGGTACGCTCCGACTGCCTATCGGTTTGTAATGACCTAATTTTGTTTTTTTTAAATAGTCAGTGCATAATTTAATTGAGCAAATTTTCGAATTTGACTGCTGTGTAAATTCTGTGCAAAAACAGTTCAGTTTTGTATTTTTTAAAAATAGTTTTCGATCTCAGAACATTATGAAAGTTTAATATGTTGTTCCCATATGAGTCTAGCACGTTGGATAAAAATTTCATAATTAAATGACGAGTATTTATTTTATGAAAATTCACAGACTGATTGGTGTTCAGTTTAATTTATAGCAGAATTTTGTTATTTAATTTTGAATGTTTAGATCATGATTTGGATAAATTTGTTGGGTCTATCTTGGTATATAATTGGACCATGTTTGGCTTACGGGTGGGACCTATGACTTAGATTTAATTTAATTTGAGTTTGTTTAGTGACTCATGTTTAACTATTTGGTTCTTTTTAATTATGTGATTGGCAGTAACCACTTTGGGAGTTGTTATTATTTATTATATAGGGGTTATAATAAATATTTGATAGTTGATTTTATGGTATGTACCATATGATGAAAAATTATATATTTAATAAAGAATGAAAATGTGTATATTTAGTAGTGAGCAAAATATTATATTTTGTGATGTACAAAAATATTATATTTTGTGGTGAGAAAAATTATATCATTTTATATTATAAAATTTTGAGGCATTATTATTACAAATTTTAAATAATACAATTGTATGGTGGCTGACAACACATGACATGCGTTGGCCCTAGCTTTTCTTCCACTTTTACTCTTCCTTCTTTATTTTGAGTAGAGCTCTCTCTCTCTCTCTCTCTCTCTCTCTCTCTCTTCTTTTCCTCCATTATTTGCTCAATTTTGAGCTTCAAATGGGAGTTCTTAGAGTGAGATTTTGCAAAGTATTGTAAATGAAAGTTGGAGAGCTCGTCACGATCTTCGCAATGGTTGTTCTCAGATTCATGAGGATGATGTTTGTTGCATTTTCAGATTAGAGTTTCTTCATATTTGAGGTAGGGACTTTGTTGAATTTTTATTTTTACATTAAAGTTATGTTAGTGTATTTTGAGAATATATATATCTTAAGAGGTATTGCATATATATTTTTTCAGATTTATGTTAGGTAATTTTTGGAAGAATAATTATGTTGGAATTGTTAAGAAAAAGTTGGTATTTTGAGGTGATTTGGGAAGACCACCTTGTGTGAAATTTTGTGTTGCTAAAAATCTGAAAATTTAATTTTAATAGTTGTATGGATTGTATCTACATCATATTATGATTAGATGATTTATTTTGAGAAATATTAAGTTGAAATATTTTTTTTATCTTTGATTTAGAATTTATTTTTGAGAAAAATAAATTTATGTTGATGAATATTGAGTAAATGCTTAAGTTGGGATTATAGAGTTTGTTTTGGGATTAAAAACTCTAAAAGTGTTATATTATGATATTTTATAAAAGATGATATGTTGATGATTAAGTTGTGTTCATTTTATGAAAATAAAAATGTGAAATGTGGACTTTCAAACTCATAAACCTTGAAATGTTACTATTGGGCAAATTTCATAATTTTTTATGTAAATACCTGTTGGTTAAATTTTAGTATTTTTAGAAAAAGTTGTGAAATTATTATTGGTAGAGAATTGGTGGTAAAAATATTAACTCTTTAAATAGCTTGGCATGAAAAAATGGTTATGTTGAAATATAGTTATATATATGTTTTTGCAAGATCTAGATGATTTTCGAAATCATCATTTGATTTGTTTTGGAAATTGATTGTTGATTCAAGAAGATGAGAGATTTTTTTTTTAAAGCGGGTTTACTTTCTTATTCCTTTTAAAATAGAAATTGAGGGTTTTGAACTATGAGGATTGGAGAGAGATGTTTTTGGTGACTTTTTTTCAATAAATGAAGATGAATGGTTTGTGAGAAAACCTAGAAATTGGGAGTTTTTAAGAAAGATGTTGACAATCTTTGAAGATGTTGTTATATTTATTTTGTGTGTCAAATACATGATTTTGAAAAATTGTTTATTTGTTTACATATAAATGATGGTTTTCATGGAATATGAGAATTGTTGAAGTTTTGAAAATTGTTGTTCAAAATGTTGATATAGTCTTGAAGTGACTAAATGGTTGAGATTACTCTAAAGTGTGGGAATTTTGTTGTCCCATGAATGAATTGGAATAAAAGTATTTATATTCATCTTGAGAAATTATATTGAAATGAGAAATAAGAATTTTGATCACAATGGAATAGTGTGTGGAAGTATTGAAAGTGAAAGAAATATTACATTGTATTATTAATTATTGTATTGGCATATCAATTCATTTGATAATTATGAGTTTTGAAATTTGATTTGAAAACTTTGCATTGAGAAAGGAATGTTGGGAAATAGGTTTTCATGAAATGATTTTGGCGTAAATACGGTGGTAAGTCTTGAAAGGTGGTGTAGATGATAGGTGTTGAGCCTTCCAGTTAATACTGGTAAAAATGACAGATTACAGGTGTCAAGTCTTCCAGTTAATACTAGTAAAAATAACAATTGGTAGTACTTGTATAGTCTATTTGCAGACACCAGCCTAGGGATTACCTGAGTCGTATTTACCGCCTTGGAATTTATTGAAATTGTTTGATTAAATGTTTTCAAATTGGCATTATGCATAAGATTTTCAAAAGATGAGAAAAATATTATAGCGACCCCGGTCTTTTCCTTGTGATTATTTCCGATTTTTCCTTCATTGTTAATTGTATTCCGAACTCTCGGTTCCGTAGATGTGTTGTTGTCTTATTCCCGTTTCCATCCTTTACTCTTTGTATATGAGTCTTGGGTCGTGTTGGGCAGGTTTGAAAAAGGTTTGGTTGTGTTTGGAAACCAAGGATTAATGTCCAGATTTTGGGCTTGAAGCTTGAGCGGACCTGTTTGTATATCAGTCCGAAAATAGCTTTTTGGATCACTTTTTCGGGCCATTCTCTCTCTCTAACTTTTCAAAGATTTTGCATGATTATATAGATTCATCTCATTAGTAAGATACATGTACATCAATTAGATGGTGACTAAATTGATACCTATATATTCAATGTATAGAAGACTAATGCTAATACATTGAATGTGATGGATTTATTATGAATGAATCTTAGAGATGCATTATGTATCTATTATGAATATGTAAGATACATTAATCTATCTAATGAATTCATTAATATAGAGGATGCATTATGTATCATGAATGTATGAGATACATTAATCAATTTAATGAAGTTCATTGAATGAATAACTTGAGAGTTTCTCTCTCTAGACTACATCTTCTCTCTATAAATACATCTAGTTCTAGTGATCTTCTACCCTAGTTCCTTTGTATTGAGTGTGGAGCTTCCCTTGATCTTCATTTTGATCCGAAAATTGTGGGTTGGAACACATCCGAGTTATTTTCATCATCTTCTTTGAGTCTCTTCATTTGAGGTAGGGATTTCCTACTCCATCTTATGAGTTTTGTTCTAAGTTTTGGTACTTTAATATGGTGGGGGTATTTTGGTAATTTTGGTAAAAACCCTAGTTGTTTTAATAAATTGATTTGTACAATTAATTTGAGGAAAATTGGGAATATTAGTTGAATTCATGGAATTGGGGATTTATAAGTTTAAATGGTGTAGTTTGATTATTTAATCACTCTCCTATTTAAATGTTGAGATTATTATTGTTATTATATTTTATTTCTTGTTTAGAAATAACTGTTTTGGGCTATCGGTGGAGGACAGTCATGATTGTTGTAGACATTGCACGTGGATTAGGGCAAACTGGAACTAATCACATTGGCTAAATCATTAATTTTGACTATTGAATTAATACAGAAAAATACATGTATTGGTTGAGCATTGCATATGCATATTGTGTGGGAGGAGATAGGGGATGTACTCCACAGTTTAGGGGAAGATAGGGGATGGACCTCTAAACCGGATTTTGTTTGGGAGGAGATAGGGGATGGACTCCATTAGCATCACTTTTATGTGTGCTTATTTATATTGAAGTGTTTTTATTGATACAGCACTAAAATGTGTATCAATCTGGAAGTATGAAGTGTTTTGATATGAGCCTAAGTCTCATTTGTGTTGTTGATATTGGAAGTAATGTGAATATGCTATATAGTTCACAGTTGTAAGTTTGGCCAGGTTTTGAGCCATATTGATAATAATGGATATTGATAAGTGTCATAGACATTAGTGTCTTAAGACTGTATATTGATATAATTGATTATCATGGTTAACCATCTATTGAATGCTATTACTTTATTCAATGCTTATAATTGGTTTAGTATATTTCTACTGGGTTGTGGCTCACCCTATAAGGGAACATCATTTTCAGGTCCAGGTGATTCGCTACCTCCAAGGACTTAGCTTGGAAGGAACCGGATTTTGAAGCCTTGTTTTAAGTTATTTGTTTTTATTTGACTTACATGTAAACATTCAAGCCTAGGGCTTTATTTGTATTTGAGTTAGAACTCATATTTTTGTGTCCAAGTGTTGGCTTGGCAAGATGTAAGCCCGTAGGGCATTTATTTTGATGTTACATGTACTGTCCTTACTTAGTAATACTCTGATGAATGAGATAATGTATTATTTTCTTTTTATAATGCATGTCAATATTATTTATGTGATGGGTTGATTTTGAGGGCGTTTACAACTTGGCATCAGAGCGTACCAGGTTTGAATACTTTGGGTACGTGGGAAGTGATTCGTATCACAATGGGGTCGTCTCGTTTGATAGAGACTTAGTGTAATGATAACATGCTTATCTGATAACATGTTTATGTGATTATGTGGGTATGGAACGTAGTTTCTAGGATGTTGATTGGACCCTTGAGTTTCTAGTAGTCTTGTTGGAAAGGCACTTGATCACTGCTGCTTCTAACCGGAACTATAGTAACACTTTGGGACTATCATTATCCGGGAATGAAATTCGTAGGTACTTATGTGATTATGTGCTAGGTGGAATGAATATTGTTGTCCAATGCATTAGGACGCGAGTGTTTAGGCTTCGGCACATTTGTTAATGTGCTAACGTCTTTGTTTCCTTTTTAGGATGTGCAGGACGAGGACGAGGACGCGGTAGGCGTGGTAGGCCGGGTAGGCAAGAGGTGCCAGTGCCAGAGGAGATTCCGGCAGTACAGGAGGGAGTTGGCCAGGCCAATGTGGCCGAGCCAGTAGGGGCCAGCAGGCTATGGGTGCTTGCCAGAAGAGATAGCAGGGGCATTCAGGGAGTCGGAGTCAGTAGGCATTTTTCAGAGCTGAGAATCAGGCTCAGGTTCATGTTGCAGATATAGGTCCTTCTTTTCTGAAGAGGGAGTTCTTCCGGTCTAACCCGGACGAATTTTTGGGTGATCCTAAAGAGCCACTTAAGGCAGACGAATGGCTCGAACAGACAACGAAGACATTTGAGATGCTTGGCATCGAAGATGAGGGGTTGAAAGTGACCTTGGCATCGTTCCAGCTGAAGGGAGATGCGGGTCAGTGGTGGAAGTTCACTAAGGGTCGCATAGGAGCTACGTGGGAGGCTTTTGTGAATGCTTTCCAGGAGAGGTTTTTAGCTCCAGCAGTCAGAGAGAAGCTGAGAGACCAGTTCTGTCAGCTTAAGCAGTCGAGTTCTTCAGTAGCCGAGTTGTTGGGTCTATGATTCGGGATTATGGGTGTCTGGTTGATACTGCAGCCCATACGGAGATCATGATGCAGGAGGAGGAGGAAGGGCTGAAAGGCTCCAAGAGGAGTCAGGATGGCCAGAGTGATGGCAAGAGGTAGAGAGGTTTTAATCCTCAGCAGTCTCAGGGTAGCTTTTCTAGATCCACTTTTCCAGTGCCGAGTGCTAGTTCTGGGAAAGGCAGCCAGGGAGACATTACTTGTTTCAAGTGTGGCCAGCTGGGCCACAAGTCTCCAGTTTGTCCTCAGAGGGGAGGAGTACAGAGAGCAACATCATCTTCGGCTCGATCTCAGAGCCAGAGTCAGGGTAGAGGCCAGCCGCTTACTTGTTTTCAGTGTGGTCAGGCAGGGCACATGAAGAGGTATTGTCCGCAGTTAGGTGGCACACCTGGTGCATCTGGTTTGAGACAGACTCAGGGTCAGCAGCCAGCTCAGTCGGGTCAGGTCTCGAGGGCCAATCAGGGGGCTTCATCGTCCCAGTCTGTGCAGCAGTCTTATGCTCCTAGGGGTGAGCAGATTGATCAGAGACTAGCTGGGCGTGTGTATGATGTTACCGCGCAGGATCTTGTACCAGCTCCATCTTTTGTGAGAGGTACCTTCTTGTTTTGCAACTCGGTTGCTAATGTTTTGATTGATACGGGTGCATCTCATTCCTTTGTGTCTGCTGTATTTGCATCTGTTTTGGAGTTGGAGTTAGCACAGTTAGCGTCTCCTATTTGTGTAGTATCACCTCTTGGGGTTGAATTGATTTTGAAACAAGGTGTTAGGGGTTGTGATATAGAGGTTGACTATCATAGAATCCCATTTTCTTTTGTAGTTATGCCTATGAAGGGCTTTGATGTTATTTTGGGTATGGACATGTTATCGTCATACCGGGCAGTTATTGATTGCTACCGCCAGAGGGTCACTTGTTGTACCGTTAGCGGAGAGTGTTTCCATTTTCTAGGGGACCGGGTTGGTAGTGTTTTGCCACCGGGATGTGATCCGCGAGGGCGGAGTGAGCTTAGTGGTCTACTTGCTAGCCTTATGAGTAGTGAGTGTGATGAGACCCAGATTGTGTTGCCAAGGGTGGTTTGTGAGTACTCGGACGTCTTTCCCGAGGATCTTGTTGGTTTGCCACCGCATCGAGAGATTGAGTTCTCTATTGACCTAGTGCCCGGCACGACGCTGATTTCTATGGCACCTTATCGTTTTGCCCCAGCCGAGTTAGTTGAGTTGAAGTTTCAGCTCCAGGAGTTGCTAGATAAGGGCTATATCCGTCCTAGTGTTTCGCCGTGGGGTGCACCGGCCCTTTTTGTTAAAAAGAAAGGTGGTGCTTTGAGACTTTGTATAGATTACCGGAGATTGAATCGGGTTACGGTCAAGAATAAGTACCCTATGCCTCGTATAGATGATCTGTTTGATCAGTTGAAGTGTTCCCGTTGTTTCTCCAAGATAGACTTGAGATCGGGTTATCATCAATTGAGAGTCAGGGAGGAGGATATTCCGAAGACGGCATTCCGTACGCGGTATGGCCACTATGAGTTTCTGGTGATGCCATTTGGGCTTACCAATGCACCGGCAGTGTTTATGGATTTGATGAACCGGATCTTCCGGGAATTTTTAGATCGTTTTGTAGTCGTCTTCGTGGATGACATTTTGATTTATTCACCTTCGGAGGAGGAGCACAAGGAACACTTGAGAGTGGTTCTTGAGTTACTTAGAGCCCATAAGCTTTATGTTAAGTTTGGAAAGTTTGAGTTCTGGCTAGAAGAGGTGAAGTTCTTAGGCCATGTAGTTTCTGGGGAAGGGGTGTCTGTTGATACATCCAAGACTGAGGCAGTGCAAGATTGGGCACAGCCTAAGAGTGTGTTTGAGATCTGCAGTTTTCTGGGATTAGCTGGGTATTATCGCCGGTTTGTGAAGGATTTCTCCAGGTTAGCTTCGCCTTTGACTAGATTGACTCGGAAGGGAGTCAAATTTGTATGGAGTGAGACTTGTGAAAAGTCGTTTCAGGAGTTGAAAGTTAGACTGACCACCACTCCAGTTTTGATTATTCCGGAGAGAGGGTTGGGTTATGCAGTCTATTGTGACGCTTCACGAGAGGGTCTGGGTTGTGTGTTGATGCAAGAGGGGAAAGTGGTTGCCTATGGCTCATGTCAGTTGAAAATTCATGAGAAGAATTACCCTACGCATGATTTAGAGTTAGCACCTGTGATATTTGCCTTGAAGATTTGGAGGCATTATCTTTACAGTGAGAGGTTCGAGGTATTCTCGGATCATAAGAGTCTGAAATATCTGTTTACACAAAAAGACTTGAACTTGAGGCAGAGGAGGTGGATGGAATTCATTGAGGATTATGACTTTGAGTTGCATTATCATCCGGGGAAGGCCAATGTGGTGGCCGATGCCCTTAGCAGGAAATCTGTTGGTGACATAGCTAGTATAGCCATCCGAGAGTGGGAGATGTTGGGTGCACTTGGAGAGTTTGATTTACTTCTGGGCGAATCCGTTGATGCTACGGCCTTGTTTTCTGTTGTTGTGCAGCCTACACTTGTGACTCGAGTATTAGAGGCTCAGAGAGGTGACCTTGAGGTTGAATCTCTCCGAGAGAAGATCTCCAGTGGGAAGGTTGAGAAAGGTTTGACGGTGTATTCCGACCTGAGTGTAAGATACCGAGACCGTCTGTTTGTGCCGGAGTCTTGCCGAGAGGAGGTACTTCGAGAGTTTCATCATTCACGCCTTGCGGTGCATCCGGGAGGCACTAAGATGTATCGGGATTTGGGTCGCCAGTTTTGGTGGCGGGGTATGAAGAGAGATGTGGCAGCTTTCGTGTCTAAGTGCCTTACTTGTCAGCAAGTGAAGGCCGAACATCAGAGGCCAGCGGGTTTGTTGCAACCCTTGCCTATTGCCGAGTGGAAGTGGGAGCATGTCACTATGGACTTCGTTGTGGGTCTTCCGAGGACTCAGCGGGGTAGTGATGCTATTTGGGTGGTTGTAGATCGGTTGACTAAGTCGGCGCACTTCATTCCTATGCGCGTGAGAGATTCGGTAGATCATTTGCCGACTTGTACATTCGGGACATAGTGAGGTTGCACGGGGTCCCAGTGACGATCGTCTCAGATAGAGATCCTTGTTTTACTGCTAGGTTGTGGTAGAGTTTACAGAGTGCCTTAGGCACTAAGTTGACCTTTAGCACGGCTTATCATCCTCAGACTGACGAGCAGTCCGAGCGTACTATTCAGATCCTTGAGGATATGCTTCGGGGTTGTGTTCTTGATTTCAGTGGGTCGTGGGAGAGGCACTTGCCTTTGGTGGAGTTTGCCTACAACAATAGTTTCCAGTCTAGTATCGGTATGACACCGTTTGAGGCCTTGTATGGCCGACCGTGTAGGTCTCCAGTTTGTTGGACCGAGGTGGGTGATGCACCTCTGTTGGGTTCGGAGTTGGTGAGGGAAATGACGGAGAAAGTTGAGCTTATCCGTAAGAGGCTTGTTACAGCCCAGAGTCGTCAGAAATCTTATGCCGACCGTAGGAAGAGACCTTTGGTGTTTGAGGTGGGTGATCATGTCTTTCTAAAGATATCACCTAGACGGGGTTTGATGAGGTTTGGGAAGAGCGGGAAGTTGTCCCCTCGGTTCATTGGTCCTTTTGAGATCCTTGAGAGGATTGGCGAGGCTGCTTATCGTTTAGCTTTGCCACCGCAGTTGTCCGGAGTACATGACGTGTTTCATGTGAGTATGCTTCGGAAGTATGAGCTGGATCCATCACATGTGTTGGATTGGACTGATTTAGTGGTTGACGAGGATGTCTCGTATGAGGAGAGACCGATTCGAGTCTTGGATAGGCGGGATCAAGTTTTGCGAGGCAAGACCATCCCTTTGGTAAAGGTTTTGTGGAAACATCACGGGGTAGAGGAAGCCACTTGGGAACGTGAGTTGGAAGTCCGCGAGAAATATCCGGACATGTTTATTGATATGTAATATTTTGTAATATTGTTGGACTTAAGAATTTTATATATATGTCTTAAGTTGTAAAACATTGAGAATGTTTTGGGTTTAATGATAGTTGTTTGAAACTTGCTTCATAATGGAAGTGGAATGTCACATTTATAGATTGAATGTGTTTTATATATATCATGGAATTGAATATGATATGGAAATGGGAATCATGTTTATTGAAATTGTTAAAATTGGAAGGAAAATGCATAATACTGATACAAGTTGAAATATATGTTGTTTTTATATACATATTATGAGATGCCTCTTGATAAGAGATGAAATGACCAGTATTGGGTCAAGTTCATTATTGTAATGTCATATTGTTGGAATTTGAGAAAAAACCTGTTTTCGAAAACTTTATGCTTAATTTCGGGGACGAAATTCTTTTAAGGGGGGAAGGTTATAGCGACCCCGGTCTTTTCCTTGTGATTATTTCCGATTTTTCCTTCATTGTTTAATTGTATTCCGAACTCGGTTCCGTAGATGTGTTGTTGTCGTATTCCCGTTTCCATCCTTTACTCTTTGTATATGAGTCTTGGGTCGTGTTGGGCAGGTTTGAAACAGGTTGGTTGTGTTTGGAAACCAAGGATTGATGTCCAGATTTTGGGCTTGACGCTTGAGCGGACCTGTTTGTATATCAGTCCGAAAAATAGCTTTTTGGATCACTTTTTCGGGCCATTCTCTCTCTCTAACTTTTCAAAGATTTTGCATGATTATACTAGATTCATCTCATTAGTAAGATACATGTACATCAATTAGATGGTGACTAATCATTGATACCTATATATTCAATGTATAGAAGACTAATGCTAATACATTGAATGTGATGGATTTATTATGAATGAATCTTAGAGATGCATTATGTATCTATTATGAATATGTAAGATACATTAATCTATCTAATGAATTCATTAATATAGAGGATGCATTATGTATCATGAATGTATGAGATACATTAATCAATTTAATGAAGTTCATTGAATGAATAACTTGAGAGTTTCTCTCTCTAGACTACATCTTCTCTCTATAAATACATCTAGTTCTAGTGATCTTCTACCCTAGTTCCTTTGTATTGAGTGTGGAGCTTCCCTTGATCTTCATTTTGATCCGAAAAATTGTGGGTTGGAACACATCCGAGTATTTTCATCATCTTCTTGAGTCTCTTCATTTGAGGTAGGGATTTCCTACTCCATCTTATGAGTTTTGTTCTAAGTTTTGGTACTTTAATATGGTGGGGGTATTTTGGTAATTTTGGTAAAAACCCTAGTTGTTTTAATAAATTGATTTGTACAATTAATTTGAGGAAAATTGGAAATATTAGTTGAATTCATGGAATTGGGGATTTATAAGTTTAAATGGTGTAGTTTGATTATTTAATCACTCTCCTATTTAAATGTTGAGATTATTATTGTTATTATATTTTATTTCTTGTTTAGAAATAACTGTTTTGGGCTATCGGTGGAGGATAGTCATGATTGTTGTAGACATTGCATGTGGATTAGGGCAAACTGGAACTAATCACATTGGCTAAATCATTAATTTTGACTATTGAATTAATACAGAAAAATACATGTATTGGTTGAGCATTGCATATGCATATTGTGTGGGAGGAGATAGGGGATGTACTCCACGGTTTAGGGGAAGATAGGGGATGGACCTCTAAACCAGATTTTGTTTGGGAGGAGATAGGGGATGGACTCCATTAGCATCACTTTTATGTGTGCTTATTTATATTGAAGTGTTTTATTGATACAGCACTAAAATGTGTATCAATCTGGAAGTATGAAGTGTTTTGATATGAGCCTAAGTCTCATTTGTGTTGTTGATATTGGAAGTAATGTGAATATGTTATATAGTTCACGGTTGTAAGTTTGGCCAGGTTCTGAGCCATATTGATAATAATGGATATTGATAAGTGTCATAGACATTAGTGTCTTAAGACTGTATATTGATATAATTGATTATCATGGTTAACCATCTATTGAATGCTATTACTTTATTCAATGCTTATAATTGGTTTAGTATATTTCTACTTGGCTGTGGCTCACCCTATAAGGGAACATCATTTTCAGGTCCAGGTGATTCGCTACCTCCAAGGACTTAGCTTGGAAGGAACCGGATTTTGAAGCCTTGTTTTAAGTTATTTGTTTTTATTTGACTTACATGTAAACATTCAAGCCTAGGGCTTTATTTGTATTTGAGTTAGAACTCATATTTTTGTGTCCAAGTGTTGGCTTGGCAAGATGTAAGCCCGTAGGGCATTTATTTTGATGTTACATGTACTGTCCTTACTTAGTAATACTCTGATGAATGAGATAATGTATTATTTTCTTTTTATAATGCATGTCAATATTATTTATGTGATGGGTTGATTTTCAGGGCGTTACAAATATTTTGAGCATGACATGACATATGCATTCATTTCATAAGACTGTATAAAATGTATTGATGCTTTGTTAAATGTCATTATGAATTGTTTAACTATTTGATTCCATTGACAAATGGGTAATTGAATGAATTGAGAAGGATGTCATGTTACTTTTGAAGTATGTTTATTTATTTAAATTAGCTATTTGTGGTTAATTAAAATAAATTAGGTTCAAGAGATTACGTAATAGAATAATATGGTTTCACGTATATGATATGATTTCACATATATGTATGACTATTTTGGTATTCGCATATCTTCTAATATTTTAATATGTGATTGTTTGGTGAGCTAGTGGTTGCTCACCCTTGCCTGTACATGTGTACAGGGATGCTTTTCGGATTTAAAGATCAAACAATGCGTTTTACCATTTCATAAGTGTAATGTAGTGATGGATTGTACTACTTCATTTGTTCGTTTGGCTGAGTGCTATTTTTTATTTTTTTTTATAAAGAGTAGTGTCATCTCTTTTATTGTAAGCCTCAGGGTATTTCTTTTATTTGTATGAAAATGTCATTGTTGTGTCACGAGAGGGAATATGTATATTTAATTATTCATCATTTCATCAAATGATGAATTGACATTTGTAAATGGACTTAATTAATGAATATTGGTAATGTTATCCGAGTAATAAAATACAGGACGTGACATGGTTTGAGGATGATAAGCGGCGCTAAAGATCAACTTGGTTCCCAACGCCTCTTTAAGACTTTGCCATAACTGAACGGTAAAACAAGGATCTCTATCTGATACAATGGTTACAGGAACCCCATGAAGTCGAACTATCTCTTTAATGTACAACTCTGCCAAATGCTCAACTGAGTTGCCGGTGCGTATCGAAATGAAAAGCCTAGACTTAGTCAACCTATCAACAATCACCCAAACGACATCATTGCCCTGCTGTGTTCTAGGTAGCCCAACGACAAAATCCATGGTAACATGCTCCCATTTACACTTGGCTATCGGTAAGGGTTTAGGGTTGTAACAAACCCGTTGGTCTCTGGTGTTCGGCCTTCACTTGTTGACAAGTAAGGCACTTTGATACAAATAAAGCGACATCCCGCTTCATACTCCTCCACCAAAACTGACGACTAAGATCTTGATTCATTTTGGTGCCTCCCGGATGTACAGCAAGGCGTGAGTGGTGGAACTCCCGAAGTACGTCATCTCTACAAGATTCTGGTATAAACAAACGGTCTAGATAACGTACACTCATATCCGAGTGAATGTTCAAACCCTTTTTTTCCTTCCCGTTGGAAATTCCTATTTCGAATTGACTCCACTTAACGGTCCTTTTGTTGTGCCTCTATAACTTTACTAATCAAGGTTGGTTGAGCACTCAAAGTAAACAAGGTTGCACTCTCACCGGACTCACCCAAGTGCAAAATCAAACTTGCCAATGTCACCTAGCATAGCCCATTCCCGAATGGCCACACTTGCCAAACTACTCACGGATTTTCGACTCAAAACATCAGCCACTACATTGGCCTTCCCCGAATGATAGTGCAACTCGAAGTCATAATCCTCCATAAATTCCATCCACCTCCGTTAGCGTAAATTCAAGTCTTTTTGGGAAAACAAATACTTTAGACTCTTATGATCGGAGAAAGCCTCAAACTTCTCGCCATATAAATAATGTCTCCAAATTTTCAAGACGAAAATTACTACCGCTAATTCCAAGTCGTGGGTGGGGTAGTTCTTTTCATGAGTTTTCAATTGCCGTGAACCATAAGCCACAACCTTTCCCCCTTGCATCAAGACACAACCAAGCCCATCCCGAGACGCATCACAATAAACGGTGTAACTCAAACCTCTTTCTAGAATTATCAAGACCTGTGCGGTAGTCAATCTAGTTTTTGAGTTCTTGGAATCACTTTTTATAAGCCTCACTCCACACAAATTTGACACCCTTTCTAGTCAATCTAGTCAAAGGCGCGGCTAGTCTAGAGAAGTCCCTCACAAAACGTCGATAATACCCCGCTAACCCCAAGAAACTTCAAATGTCAAAAATATTTTTGCGTTGTCCCCAATCCTGCACGGCATTTATCTTCGAGGAATCTATAGTTACTCCTTCTCTTGACACCGCATGACCTAAGAACTTCACCTCGGTTAACCAAAACTCGCATTTCTCAAACTTGGCATACAATTAGTGCTCTCTAAGCAAATCAAGTACTACTCGCAAGTGAGCTTCGTGTTCCCCCTCGGTGGTTGAATAAATTAAAATGTCATCCACAAAAACAACCATGAAACGATCCCAATATTATCGGAAAATCCGGTTCATCAAATCCATAAAGGAAGCCGGTGCATTGGTCAACCCAAAAGGCATCACAAGGAATTCCTAATGGCCATAACATATGAGAAATTCCATTTTCTGGATGTCCTCCTCCTGGACTCTCAACTAGTGGTACCCCGACCTTAAATCTATCTTCGAAAAGTAACGAGACCCTCTAAGTTGGTCAAACAAATCATCTATTCTAAGTAAGGGATATTTTTTCTTAACGGTAACTCGGTTCAACTTGCGGCAATCTATACACAACAGCAATGATCCATCATTCTTCTTCACAAAGAGAGCTGCGCTCCCCAAGGCGATATACTAGGGCGAATGAAGCCCTTGTCTAAAAGCTCTTGGTGTTGAATCTTTAACTCATGCAATTTGGTGGGTGCAAATCTATACGGCGCTATGGAAATCGGTGCCGTGCCAAAGACTAAGTCAATGGAGAACTCGATCTCCCAATGGGGTGACAACCTAGTAAGGTCCTCGGGAAAGACATCTGGGTATTTGCAAACCACCCTTGGCAATTCAACATGAGCCCCGTCACTCTCACTATCCAAAAGAGTTGCAAGGAGGCCACTAAGCTTGTTCCTACCACGAGGATCAAAAACTGGCAACAAGACCCTATCAACTCGGTCCCCCAGAAAATAAAAACAGTCACCACTCGAGGTGCACACCGTAACTCTCTGGCGGTAACAATCAATCACAGCTCGGTACGAAGATAACCAATCCATACCAAAGATGACATCAAAACTTGACATGTCTAGCAACACAAAAGCAAATGGGAGTTGACGCCCAGCAACCTCTATCTCACAACGACGACACCCTTGGTCTAAATCAACTATACCCCAACTGGCGACTCTACTCTGAGCGGAGACACTAACCGTGCCATCTCTAACCCTAATGCAGACGCAAATGCAGTAGATATGAATGAATGAGATGCACCCATATCTATCAACACATTAGCCAAAGAATTACACAAAACAAAAATACCTCTCACAACTGAGGATCCTGGTAATAGCTCTGGCGCGACAACAGCATACATGCGCCCCTGTGACCTCTGATCAACCTGCTTATCTCTTGGAGCATAGGCCTGCTGCACTGACTGAGCCGAAGCGGCTCCCTGATTCGCTCACGAAGTCTGGGCTGAGTGAGCCTGTTGGTGGCTCTGAGTCTGCCTCGACCCTGACGCGCCTAATGCGCTTCCCGACTGCAGGCAAGCTCTCTTCGTGTGCCCCGACTGACCACACTGATAGTAAGTAAGTCCTGGCCCTCTACTCTGAGACTGATTCTGGGATCGGTTAGGTGGTTGTGATGGCAACATCTACTGTCCTCCCCTTTTCTGTGGACACACAAAGGCCTTGTGACCCGGTTGGCCACACTTAAACCAAGAAAAACTACTCGATGCACTATTCCCTGAGCCTGTACTATGCAAAGGGAAGGTGGATCTAGACTACTGCGGTTGAGACTGCAATGAAAAAGTGCTCCTGCTCTTCTTGTTGGGTCTATAGTCCCCCTGTGTAAACATAATATTGGATGCTCTTCTTGGAGCGGACTAAGTAATAGCAATACATTTCCACTTCTATTTTACTTTTTTTCAATTGTTTACTAAGTAATAGAAATGTTAAGCATATCTTTAATATTTTAATCATCTTTAGCTAGATTAAATAAAAATTTATTTTATTTTATTTTTTACACAATTAAATAAAATTATTTTTTAAAATAAAATAAATAAAATATCAATAAAATATATGTTATTTTTTAATTACAATTTTAAATAAATTTATTTTAAAAAATAATAATAATTAAATAAAACATCTATTATAATTTAAATAATGAAATTAAATAAAATATAAACAAAATTTAAAAATAAAATATCAATAAAATATCTATAAAAATTATTTTAAAAATTAAATAAATAAAACATCAATAAAAAGTTAAATAAATTATTTTATTTTTAAATTGAGACATTTAAATTTTATTGAATTTTACTAAATATAATATATAATTAAATAGTAGAGGGTCAAAATGGTCATTTTATCATCTAATTACATGGGATTGTTATCTGATGGAAACTGTCACACACCCCCTAGGATAGTGTAATCCCACATATGGGGGATAAGGAGTCTGGCCGGACTCCATGTCCGACGGACTAAAAAAAAAATAAACGCCGAATAAAGACTTCAATGGATTACAATCTAAATAGTGTTTAGTCCCTCCCTAATCCTCCCAATCAAACGCACCCAATCAGTTAGCTCACTTCATTAGCTTCTCTATTATACTTATTTTTTAAACTCAAAACATTATTGTCTTTTAAGATATAGGGTTTAAGAACATTGAAATCAATTAGTTTTGAAGATTTGCACACCATGAATGACACTAAAATGGTTGCTTCTGATATAAATATTGAAAACGTTGTTTGAACATTGAAAATGTTAGTTTATGACTTCATTTTTTAATCTTTCATTTATCTCGTTCGTATATTGGAAAAATTAATTTGTTCATCGTGTTCAGATAACCAGAGTTGAACTTTTACACAATGTTTAATTATTTATATTTAAACGAAACAATTTTGTTCGAATTATTAAGATTGACCAAATATTAAATGTTTATACATAAAAAAATTGAATATTTTAAGTTAGTTCGGTTAAAATAAATTAAATATTTATTTACTATTCAGATATAAATTTTTGTACACATTAAGTTTATTCAACTCTGTATTTATGAACATGACTAATTTAATGAATTTGAAACGACGACGAGAGAAGAGAGTTCAAGATCGACAATGAAAATCACCAGCAAAAATAGAGGTCGAATGAAACACTCCGCCGATGATCTGAAACGACGAGACGACAAGATGAGACACACTAAGAGTTCAACACCAACTATGGAGATCAACACCAGCGAAGATGGAGGCCGAATGAAACCTTCGCCGGCGATGGAGATCAAGACGGACGAAAATGGTCTCTGTTATAAAGATTGTGGAGTTTTTGTTGTGTAGTGGTGAAGATGAAAAGTTTTTGGTATGTGTAATGATGTGTATTCAAATAGTTAGTGGTGTGTTAATATAGAGTTAGTAATAGAAAGTTAATGTGTGAATTAAGATATTTTTAAACTCTAAAAATTATTTTATGTTTGTACTAAGTAATGATGTATACTGAAAGTATTAGTAGTGTGTAAATAGAATCACTCAAAATAAATTCTTTATGTATAGACTCTAGAATAAATTTTATCTTTTAATGAATGTAATTGTCACAAAAACGTTCCAAATTAGGGAAATTCTACTATATATACCCCTTGAAAGGGGTGTATGCACTCTTAATATGTTTTTTTTTTTAATTATGATTAATTTTCTTCTTTAATTATGACAATATTTTAATTATGACTCCTGAAATCTTTAATTGTGCCTCAAGTAATGTTTGATTATTATTATTTTTTTAATTTTAATTATAACTCAAAAAATATATAATTTGATCATTTTTTTCTTTAATTATTTTTCCTTATTATTTTTTTATTGAGTATAATAATTCTTTCTTTTATTTATGAGACCATGTGGTATGGGCATCTTTAGTGGAGATGCTATGAAATATTTTAGTATCATATGTTAGAGGAGAGAGAGATGTCAGTTAGGGGAAGAAACCCAAATGCAATAGAGGTGTTAACTAGCGTGTCAAAATTGTTGCTCTTTGTATAGTCACTAACTAATAATAATCCTTGTGGCTTCAGGTCCCCTGTGCTACTATTCTGCATCCCTAATTGTGGTCAGGATATTAAGACCAATTTGGGAATTAATTATTTTAATTGATTTCCTTAAATTGTTTTTATAAAAATATGTACAGCAAATAGATAAAGTAATGTGATATTTTTCATAGTGATTTTTTGATTTTTAAACTACAAATCTAACTTTCCAAATGAAACCAAGAATAGGGTTATTTGGCAAGTTGGTTTTAGGGTTAAAAAAGTCACAAAAAATAAAATAAAAAATAAAAAAATAATAATAAAGTAAAGTCACTAAAAAAAATTAGCGTAATTCATTTATTTTGTGGGACAATCTAAAAAGAGTTGCATTATACAAAATATCTTTCGAATACACAGAAATATTTACATCCCACATAAAAAATAACTTTACCCTCCATAAAAATAATTTATTTATTCAATATCCAATTGATTTGAGATTTTCCCTTCAAGAAGTCTAACACCAAGGACATGCTGGGTTAGTTTAAAAGAAAAAAAAAAAAAGACATGTTGGGTTTGAAAAATTAGGACATGTTGTGACAGTGGTGATCAACGACTGAAATTTTGATATAGGAGAGAACATACTAATACAAGCTACAATAATAATTTCTATTGATATAAATAAAAAAAAATAAAAAAAAAAAAAAAAAAAAAAAACATATATATACCTATAGGTATGTTTTCTAGTATTTATATTGAGTTATAAGAGATAGTTGTAAAATAATTTATTTATTAAAGTTCGGTATCTTGAGTTATGCTCAATGATTATTTCATGTTTTTTTTTTATTTTTTTTATTATGCCATTTATGATAAGATTGAATTAAAAATCCAAACTATGTTTTTCTCAATAAATTTTATCAAGTCACTTGTTGAATCTTCCTCCATCATCTTCTCTTATTGCAGGATAATACTTATAATTGATATTAGCTATGAGAAACATTTTTTGTTTGTTTGTTAAATTGTCCAAAACGTTTAATTTCATACTTGGATGCTCAGGTTCCATAGATATAATGGAGTGGCCACTTAAAACCTTAGAGGGGATGAACACTTAAAAGTTTTAAGAAAAAAATAAGAGGGGGCAGTCTATACAATTTAGAGATGATCATTAACTAATAGGGTAAACTATCAATAGATCCTACTTTGGAAACTTATTATCCAATAGGTCCTACTTTGGAGACTTATTACCTATTAAGTCCTATTGATAAATTTATTAAGTGATAAAGATAAATTTATCAGTCTTTTATTTTTATGAATAAATTTATAGTGATAAATTTATCAGTCTCTTTGTTTTTATTAATAAATTTTTAGTGATAAATTTATCACTCTCTTATTTTTATAGTGTTAAATTTATTAGTTAGAACCTGTAAGTAAATAAGTCTAATTAATAGGACTAATTAATAAGTACCCCTAACTAATACAACTATAATAATAGATTTCTGAAATCATAAGGGGGTGATCGACCCACTTGCCCCTTCTAGTCTCTAGATCCATCCTTGGTGGTGATTATTGATTAGTTTATTGCCATGACACTAAAATATTAGAGATGAGGCCAACAACAGGGATTAAAATATTAGAGATACTACAGCATTTGATCTCTGTGTTGTAACTTAGTAATTATTTCGCAATACTCATCTCGTGTAATTCTTCACAAAAGAATAATATAAATTTAAATTGTTTTTTTTTAATATATATTATGGTTTGAAATTTTCAATTAAGAGAGAAAAATTTGTAAAATATCCCTTAATTGAAAATGAAGGTCAACTGCAAAAATTAGGTGCTTATTTTAGAATTGAGGATTATAAATATCAAATTGAGTACTCCAAATATATAATAGAAATTCTTTATTCTAAAATTGAGGTTGAAATGTAAAAATAGGGTATCTAATTTAAATTTATGTCTTCAATTTTTTAATCAAGTGTACAAAATGAAAAAAAAAAAAATTAAGGTTGCGTTTGGTAAAGTTTTGTAAATATGATTTGAGAATATGAGTTGTATTTTGAGTTTGTGAGTTGTAGAATTATGATTTGAGTGTAGAAATTTGTTTGGTTATAATTTTTGAATAGAGTATTGATTTGATTTTTGAATTGTACGTGAAATTGAGTTTTGAAAGTTTGATGTGACATGTGAAATAAGAAAATTTGTTTGGTGATGAGTTTTTTCAATAGTTTTCCAAAACTTAATTCAACCTATAATTGATAATCAAACACACAACTCATAACTCGATATCTATATTTTTTTGATCAACAGTCATAACCAACTATTTTTAAAATACTCAAATAAAAAATGATTTTTTTTTTTTCAATTAATTATTTTTAAGTAATTTTTTTGAATATTTTTTTTTCAAATAACTTCTATGTCATTAATTTTTATGTCAATTCATTTTTTTAGGCCTGTATGAAAATTAAAATTATTAAAAATATTTTAAAATTATTTAGAAAATTAAAATATTAAAAATACTCCAAAAAATAAAATATTAAAAATATTCCAAAAATTAAAATATTAAGAATATTAAAACTATTCGGAAAATCAAAACATTAAAAATATTCCAAAAATCAAAATATTTACGATTAAAATAATAAAAAAAAATTAAAATAAAAATTAAGTTATTTTTTAGTTTTGAAAAGAGTTTTGAGTTGTGTGTTTGGTTATGAGTTTTGAAAAGTAATAATTATAGTTTGAAATGAGTTTTGAGAAATGGGTGTAGAATTATGATTTGAGAGCTGCAACCAAATACCACACTCAAATCAGTGGTGGAACTATATTTTGAAATCTAAACAAAACAGAGCCTAAATTTATTTATTCCAAGATTTACAACAAAAAAACAAAATAAAAAGCCACTATTACAAAACAATGAACTTCATATATTTTAAAACCAAAATAATTGATGACTAAAACCACCACCACCACCACCACCACCACCAATCTCTACCATCAAAACACAAGATTCTAAGCACCACCAACTATAGCGATCCCGGTTTTCCCTTCATTGTTTAATTGTATTCCGGACTCGGTTCCGTGGATGTACTGCTGTTTTTTTTTTCCGTTTCCGTCCTTTACTCTTTGTATATGAATCTTGGGTCGTGTTGGGTAGGTTTGAAACAGGTTGGTTGTGTTTGGAAACCAAGGGTTGATGTCCATTTAATTCCAACTAGTGTCTATTAAATTTTCATAATGGTTCATTCAATTCCAATTAGTGATCCATTCATATTCCATTAGTGGGATTTTATGACAAACTTGTTCATTCATATTTCTAACTAGTGTTCATTTAATTCTAGTTAGTGTTCATTTAATTTAATTAATGTTCATTTAATTCTAACTTGTCCTTTCATTTTCCAATTAATGGGCTTTAATAACAACCTTTCAATATCACTTGTTCATCTCCCTTTTGATTTCAAAACCCTAGAACCATTCTTCTCTCTCTCCCTACACACCTTCTCTCTAGGTTTTCATCTCCCTCTAGTGTAAATCTATACTAAGTCCTTTGTAAGAAAGGTAGAGTGGGTTGAGGGCTTCATTTTAATCTCAAAGTTTGGCGATTTGGAGCACTTTGGTTTTTGGCCTTCATCTTCTCCATTTGGTCTCTCCATTTGAGGTAGGGATTTCTTTGTTCTTTTTCAATACTCCGTCTATAGATAGACATGTGGTAATTTTGTATTGCATGAAAATCATATCCGTGTTGGATTTGTTTGAAAATCATGAGGGGAACCAAGGGTTGGTTTTTGAGAATGGTTTTGTTATCACTGACTGTGGTTTGGACTAATTAGAGAGTAACATTAGCATGTTATTGTTGAAAGAAGAGAAAGTCCTAAATTATATTTTGATTTGGTTAAATAAAAAGGGTTTATGGTTAACAATGTTGGTAAATTTCTATTGTTAATATGAGTTGTGTAGAAGGTGTTAACAGTTAAAGGATTAATTATGGTATTGGGTTATTTTGAAATGAACGTATTGAATCAAGTTGGGTTATGGCTTATTATCCATGGAATTAATTTTGTAAAATGAAGAGAATGTAATTGGTTTTGTGAAAAGGGAAAAGTGTTTTTGGAATAAGTGATGGAACATGTTGACTTAAGAAAATTATGAAAGTTGATCTTGAAAATGGTAAATGAAATGTTAACTCTATGTGAGTCTCGGAAAATAAATTTGAGAATTAAACTATTGTATAGAAGTGTTTTTGTTTGATATTTATGAAGTATGGAAGTGTTTTTGTCTGAGATTGATACAGTACTAAAATGTGTATCTTTTATGAGGTATGAAATGTTTAAAATGAGTTATTATCTCGCTTATCGCTTTGACATATCCTTAGCTTACTGTGCATATAGCCGGTAGAGCAGAGTTTTAATTGTTATCGTCAGTGTATCTGAGTATGTTATGGGTTGCGATGGTTACAGTTTTGAAAGGCCGAGCTGCCTCATTTGTGGATTATATACATGATTGATGATTTGTTATTTCCTTTTTATTTAAGGCATGCATGTATTGATATGAATGTATTGGGAACAAACCAAAATGTCATTTTGAGATTTTGGAAAGTGTGAAGGAAAATAGGGTATTTGTGAACATGTTTTCAAAAAAGGTCATTTTGTTGTAAGTACGGAAAATGAGGGAAGAGTAATGGGCTTGGTGAAATTTTTTTTTTTTTCTAAAACTGTTATAGTCATGAAAGTTTGGAAAAATGGGTAATGAAAAGGAAAGAAAGGTGAACCGCTTATAGCGTTGAATGAAATGGCTGTTTTCAAGAAAAGTTCATACTTATGTATATTTTGTATAAACTGCCACATTACTATTCTAGTATGAGAGTGAACATTCATGATCATAGCTATCTGTAAGTTGTTATTGTTGAGGATCATGTTGAGATCTCTACTGGACTATATGTTCATCCCACGTTGTTGAATCTTTTTCAGGTGATAGCCAGGATGTGCTACAAGGTTTTGGATCTTCTTATTTGTTGGCCACGGGGCCTCTTTTGTGTTGGCGGAATGCCATTTATGTAAAAGGGTTATACCCTTCTTCTTGACTTTTTAATGATGTAAGCCCAAGGGCAATTTATTTAGTGTGCTCATGTTGTATATAATTTGCATACGAATGAGAGAACCGTTATTTATTTCCATTTGTTGAACCAAAGAGTTTTTCCGCATGTTATCTCTAATATTGAATTAAACTAATGAATTTGGTAATGATTTCGAGTAATAAAAAGTGGGGCGTGACAACTTGGTATCAGAGCGAGCCGGGTTTGAATACTTTGGGCTCGTGGGAAGTAGTTTTTACTACAATGGGTTTGCTACATGTGGTGAGGACGTTGCATATAGTTAACATGAATGTTAGGACTTGTTTGTTGCATTTATATGAGCATGGGATTAAGTTTTCGGGATCGTACTCGTAGCCGGTGAACTTGCTTTGAGGTCCTCTTGGAAACACGCCTAATCAACGTGGTTTCCGATAGGAATTCCTTGAGAGTTCCGGGATGAGTGACTATCTTTATGGACTTGATTCGATTATGTGTTTAAATGTTTAAATGTTTATATGCAATAGAAATGTATGTTTAGGGTGGTAAGTGTATGCCTCGGGAAAGGCTGTTGTGTTGTGCACTAAGTGTGGTTTTGTTTTTGGACTTTATAGGATGTCTACACGAGGGAACATGAGATTTGTATCTCGGGTTAGAGGGAATGGTATCGGTGTGTTGATTAGTGTTTTGGGCTTTGCTAGTTAATGAGTTTGTTGTGATCCCATCAGTTATGTATTTGGGTGGTGTTCGTATTGTGACTTGTTATCGGTTGGTGACTATGTGTGGGTGAAATGAGTTAGTGGTGTTATTGGTTATTGGGTATGGTTTGTGAGTGGGAAGAGAATTTCTTGAGTGGATGCTGACGGCAATCTTTGAAAGGAAAATCAGTTTGTGTCCTCGGATAACGAGGGTAGCATTAGTTAAAATTGTCATTTGTATTAGGGATTGGGTGATTGAGGTTGACCATGTTGGTCTTGAGTTTGAAGAGAAGGGCAGGCTTGCTATGTAGGCTTGGGGGTGAAGACTCCCTTAGAAGCAGTGTTGGTGTGGTTCGATTTTAAGAAATCGGTGAGATTCCAAAATTTGGGGGTTTGTGTAGGGAACTCCGTGTTTGGGGTAAATGGTTTTGAGTGGCATATCAGTGTGTCGTTTACTAAGTATGGCGGTTTATTGAGTTGATTAGTCAACTTGTTGGCATCGGGTTTTGGTTGGCATTGGTCACCTTGAGGATAGTCTTGATTGTTGTAGACGTTGTATGTTGATTAGGGAAAACTGAAACTAATCGAACGTGTTATGTCATTGAATGTGATGGTTGGAATAATACAACAAATATGTGTATTAATGGATCATTGTATATGATAAGTGTTTAAATACATTTCTTATGTGTATTTGTTTGGGAGGAGATAGGGGATGTACTCCAGTGTGTGGGAGGAGATAGGGGATGTACTCCACACACATATGTGCTCATGCGTTTTATTACATTATATATGTACCTTTGTTTGGGAGGAGATAAGGGATGGACTCCACTGATACAACAAATTTGTGTATCAACTCGGCTAGGCAATGGACCATGTTTATGATTTTAAATTGATTAAGCAAAGGAAGGTAGGATGAAATTGCAAAATCATGAATTTCTTATGCCTTATGTGTTGATAGCAAGGTTGCTATTTCTATTAACTATCATTATAGAAATGTTATGTTTTGTGTTGGTTGTGGCAGCACCGTGTGAGTGGTGGGTGTTATGTTGGAAATAGATTGGAACATAAATTCTTCCTAGTGTTTTGGCCTTCTAAGGGCACTGTTAAAAAGGAAAATGTTGAGGATTTGATTTAATTTGAATGTTATGAGAATTTCCAAACGAGTAGTTTTTGGCAAATAAACTGGAGGTGTTTATGTATTATGGGTAACACTGTCTTTATGAAAAATAGTTACAAAACTTTTGAGTTTCGCATGGAAAATGCAAAATTTATTTTTGAATGTCAATGTTGAAAATTTGATTATCTTTGAGAAATGTCTCATGAACAAAAGAATGATTTTTCTTATATTTATACAAAAGATTTGCTTTGATTGTCTTATGTGAAGTTATGAATGTTGAGTAGTGACATAGCTTGGAGCGCTAGTCGGGTGTTTTGGTGATTTATTTCGGGAAGGGTTTGGTTTTGTTGAGGCTTTTGTGCCTGAGTGTTGCCTTTTGAAACGGGTTTCCTTGGTAAGCCCTTTCTTTTGTGAGAGTTAATCGGAGGTTTGTGGTGAGAATAGTTTCTTTTTCTAAATGCTCGGGTGTTGAGTGCTATGTGATTAGTTGGCCTTGTGTTTCTGGTGTACTCTTAATTTCGGGGACGAAATTCTTTAAGGAGGGGAGGTTATAGCGATCCCGGTTTTTCCTTCATTGTTTAATTGTATTCCGGACTCGGTTCCGTGGATGTGCTGTTGTTTTTTTTTCCGTTTCCGTCCTTTACTCTTTGTATATAAGTCTTGGGTCGTGTTGGGCAGGTTTGAAACAGGTTGGTTGTGTTTGGAAACCAAGGGTTGATGTCCATTTAATTCCAACTAGTGTCTATTAAATTTTCATAATGGTTCATTCAATTCCAATTAGTGATCCATTCATATTCCATTAGTGGGATTTTATGACAAACTTGTTCATTCATATTTCTAACTAGTGTTCATTTAATTCTAGTTAGTGTTCATTTAATTTTAATTAATGTTCATTTAATTCTAACTTGTCCTTTCATTTTCCAATTAATGGGCTTTAATAACAACCTTTCAATATCACTTGTTCATCTCCCTTTTGATTTCAAAACCCTAGAACCATCTTCTCTCTCTCCCTACACACCTTCTCTCTAGGTTTTCATCTCCCTCTAGTGTAAATCTATACTAAGTCCTTTGTAAGAAAGGTAGAGTGGGTTGAGGGCTTCATTTTAATCTCAAAGTTTGGCGATTTGGAGCACTTTGGTTTTTGGCCTTCATCTTCTCCATTTGGTCTCTCCATTTGAGGTAGGGATTTCTTTGTTCTTTTTCAATACTCCGTCTATAGATAGACATGTGGTAATTTTGTATTGCATGAAAATCATATCCGTGTTGGATTTGTTTGAAAATCATGAGGGGAACCAAGGGTTGGTTGTTTGAGAATGGTTTTGTTATCACTGACTGTGGTTTGGACTAATTAGAGAGTAACATTAGCATGTTATTGTTGAAAGAAGAGAAAGTCCTAAATTATATTTTGATTTGGTTAAATAAAAAGGGTTTATGGTTAAACAATGTTGGTAAATTTCTATTGTTAATATGAGTTGTGTAGAAGGTGTTAACAGTTAAAGGATTAATTATGGTATTGGGGTTATTTTGAAATGAACGTATTGAATCAAGTTGGGTTATGGCTTATTATCCATGGAATTAATTTTGTAAAATGAAGAGAATGTAATTGGTTTTGTGAAAAGGGAAAAGTGTTTTTGGAATAAGTGATGGAACATATTGACTTAAGAAAATTATGAAAGTTGATCTTGAAAATGGTAAATGAAATGTTAACTCTATGTGAGTCTCGGAAAATAAATTTGAGAATTAAACTATTGTATCATGAGTGTTGAATACACACATTTGGGGGTTTTATCCTTACCTATCGTACTAGTGTCGTTGTTGGGTTTAAGGTTTGCTTGAGAATTGAGTCTCTTTTATTAGGTGTACTGAATACATACATCTAGAGGTTTTGTCTTTGGTCATCGGTGGAGGATGACATTGTTGTGTTGAATTGTGATGTATGTGTTACACTTGTGTTGGTTAAACATTATTGAATAGTTTATGTGTATGTATTACACTTGTTATTTATGCTTTGTTGTATTGAAGAATTTGTATATGATAATCTCTTATATACATTGTATTGTGTGGGAGAAGATAGGGGATGTACTCCACAGTTTAGGGAAGATAGGGGATGGACCTCTAAACCGGATTTTGTTTGGGAGGATAGGGATGGACTCCATTGATACAGCACTAAAATGTGTATCATTTGTGAAGTATAGAAGTGTTTTTGTTTGATATTGATACAGCACTAAAATGTGTATCATTTGTGAAGTATAGAAGTGTTTTTGTTTGATATTGATACAACACTAAAATGTGTATCATTTGTGAAGTATGGAAGTGTTTTGTCTGAGATTGATACAGTACTAAAATGTGTATCTATTATGAGGTATGAAATGTTTAAAATGAGTTATTATCTCGCTTATCGCTTTGGCATATCCTTAGCTTACTGTGCATATAACCGGTAGAGCAGAGTTTTAATTGTTATCGTCAGTGTATCCGAGTATGTTATGGGTTGCGATGGTTACAGTTTTGAAAGGCCGAGCTGCCTCATTTGTGGATTATATACATGATTGATGATTTGTTATTTCCTTTTTATTTAAGGCATGCATGTATTGATATGAATGTATTGGGAACAAACCAAAATGCCATTTTGAGATTTTGGAAAGTGTGAAGGAAAATAGGGTATTTGTGAACATGTTTTCAAAAAAGGTCATTTTGTTGTAAGTACGGAAAATGAGGGAAGAGTAATGGGCTTGGTGAAATTGATTTTTTTTCTAAAACTGTTATAGTCATGAAAGTTTGGAAAAATGGGTAATGAAAAGGAAAGAAAGGTGAACCGCTTATAGCGTTGAATGAAATGGCTGTTTTCAAGAAAAGTTCATACTTATGTATATTTTGTATAAACTGCCACATTACTATTCTAGTATGAGAGTGAACATTCATGATCATAGCTATCTGTAAGTTGTTATTGTTGAGGATCATGTTGAGATCTCTACTGGACTATATGTTCATCCCACGTTGTTGAATCTTTTTCAGGTGATAGCCAGGATGTGCTACAAGGTTTTGGATCTTCTTATTTGTTGGCCACGGGGCCTCTTTTGTGTTGGCGGAATGCCATTTATGTAAAAGGGTTATACCCTTCTTCTTGACTTTTTAATGATGTAAGCCCAAGGGCAATTTATTTAGTGTGCTCATGTTGTATATAATTTGCATACGAATGAGAGAACCGTTATTTATTTCCATTTGTTGAACCAAAGAGTTTTTCCGCATGTTATCTCTAATATTGAATTAAACTAATGAATTTGGTAATGATTTCGAGTAATAAAAAGTGGGGCGTGACACCAACCACCACCAATTACCCTAATAAGCATCACCATCATTACAATAAAAGAAAAACATCTTGTTTAAAGGCCATTTTTTAAATATTATTTTGTCATATTCAATGAAAGGAAGGAAAAAAAAATGAAATTCTAGTGTTGAATGGAAAGGCACTTGCAATGCCAAGGTACCATAACCAACATCATCACAAAATAATTTTTTCTCTCTTCTTTAAAAAAATAATATATAATTTTAGCATATGTATAGATGATGTTGTGAATGACTGAACCATGATGGTTTGACTTCTATGACTCTGGGTCATGTACCTATCACTGTCGCAAACCCCTCTACCCACCAGTGCCGCCATCATTGTCGCCCATCGTGACCCTTCTCTGTGTGTGCCCAGAAAATTGTTGGTGGTAAATTTTTGTTCAAGTAAAAAAGGTATCATCTCTTGATTATCTCTTGATTATTCAAGCAAGAAATTTTATTCAAGCAAAATTGTTGGGGGAAAATTTTTATTTGTATTGCTGCTCTTTTTTTTTTTTTTTTTTTTTTTTGTGCGCTGAATTTGCTGCTGAAGGAAATTCAAATTGTTTGGAGAAACTGAGGAGTTTAAGCAGATGAGGAGGTTTAAAATGGATTTGTGTAGAGAAGAGAAGATGTGTTTTTTAGAGAGAGAAAGTGGGTAAAGAGGAGAGAGAAAGCTTACTGAGAGAGTGTTTGGAGGACTGGAAAATGCAAGGAGATGAGGAAGGAAGTGTGTGCCGCCATGTTTCTTATCCCCTTTTCTATCTTCATTGAAGTGAGGTTTACCCACAGAAGAGCGACTGCGGAAGGGAAAAAAAATGAGATGAACAGAGGGAGAGCTCGAGCCATTCGAGCCACGCAAATATCGAGCTACGTAGCAGAATTGTTATTTCCACCACCAATATAAGCACAAATTTTTGATTTTTTTTCTCTTTGATTTTCACAACAAAAAAAAAAAAGAAAAAGAAAAAGAAAAAGGAAAATAAAAAACAGAAGGTGGTGGTACTACTTCTCTGCTTTTGATGGAGGTGTGCTTGTCCCTTGCTCCATTCAACTACCAAAAATAATCGTTGTATTCTTAATTCATATTATATACAACTTTAGTTAAACATAGTAAATGTAATCTCGCTGTATCACATTTTATATCCTTTAATATTATATGACAAATGTTTAAGACTCTTAAAAAGTTCTTAAAATTTGACTCAGATTAGTGTTATTTTTTTATTTGTTATACATTCAATTATGTAAGGCTAAATTTTATTGTCATATCTTTATGAGTAAATTTAAGAGTTTAAATTATGAATTTCTAACTATACTTATGTTACATGTCATCCTCAATGTCTTATATCTAACCAGATCAAAGGGGAACTACGGGTATAAATTGATGCTATAAAATAGGTTTTTATTGCTTGTGGAAGGGAAGAAACTTGTGGTTAGGTCAACCAACTCTATCCATCGAGTTATTTAAAAAAATGAGCAATCAAATTCTTGATTGCTTGTGATTAGGCGTGTCGATTCTATCCATCAAATTATTTAAACTGATGACCAATCAAATTTTAAATTGATTGTGATTAGGTCTGTTAAATCTATCCGTCGAGTTATTTAAAAAAATGACCAATCGAATTCTTGATTGCTTGTGGTTAAATCTGTCGACTCTATTTACTTAAAAAAGTGATCAATCGAATTTTTGATTGCTTGTGGTAGGTCCGTCAACTCAATCCATCAAGTTATTTAAAAAGGTGACCAATCAAATTTTTAAGGGAAACTGACCCAAAGGTCCAAGCCCAACATATCATGCCCCATTTAGCCCCAAAACAAATTTAATACTCCATTAAGTCCTCAAATTATCAATCAGACGAAAATACCCACACTATATCATCCAATTTACACGCGCGCAACCTTCACCCACGATCATCTCAGTCTAATCAGTACGCTGTCATATCTCCACCGCTCGACTCTACATTCTTAGTCCTCCATCTCTCCACCGTTCGACTCCACTCCCTCTGAAACCCTACCCTAACCACAAAACGAACCCACTCATATTCTCCAATCGTTGACTCTTACCAACACAACACCAAGCCGTTCATCTTCTCCAATTGGTGACTCTCAACAACACGAAGAACCATCACCATTCTGAAGAAATTTCATAGTTCCTAACTTCCGATTCATAGAAATGGGGAAAAAAAGTAACATCTCTCTTCACCTATTATTTTTCATTCAAATTTGTACATTATTCTTTCATATTTCGTATATACCGTTTCAATAACACTTTCATAAACAAACCCTTGTAAAACACATTTTACATACTTCAAAATGTATAAACCCTCTTTTATATATAATCCCCTGTTTTAAAACATTCTAGTCCCCTGTTTTTAAACATTCTAATCAAATGTTTTTACACATAAATCCCTATTTTTATACATTCAATTCCTTGTTCTTATTCTTGTTGTTAAATATTGGCTTTTCTTCTTCGTATTGTTGCTATATTTCGTTGAATACTTAATCTTCTTGTTGTTATTGTTGTTGTTTACAAAATACAATGGGCTGTTCTTATTGTTAATATTGTTTATAAAAACTAGAACATCAGACAGTTTCATTTCATCACTCTACAAGTAACATATCTAAATTTATTCAAACTGCAAATGGAACTACAAAATTACACAGTTTAATCACTACTCAAAACAAATAGGTAACTTATTATAAAGTGCAAATCAAACTGTCAAATTATATAGTTTTGTAACTGTTAACAACAAATTGATATAATTTCATATTAAACTGCATATAAAACTGCAAAATTATACAGTTTTGTCACTATATTACTCATGCCCTGCTGTCGCTTTCATTTTTTCAGAAATAGCTGTTGGAAGATATTGGAAGAAACAAACCCGTATGACCAAAAATCCAATCAGGGATTTAAGTATCTTCCCTTTTGAAAGTCCTTCTCCTGTGTCTACTGAAATGCTACCAAAATCTCCCCGTCCACAAAAAACCCAACCACCACAACAAAAAACAACCAAAAAAACCCACAAAACAACCACATCACCTATAAGAAAAAGCCCAAGAACTACACCACATACCCCACCCACACAACAAACACCAACCACACCTCCAACCACAAAAAAAAAACAAACAAAAGAAAGCCAATAAAAAAACAAACAGCTTCTCCAACAAAAAAAGAAAGCTCCAAAAAAGCTAATCAACTCCCAAAACAAAAACCAAGCCATCAAAAGGGAAAAAAGGAGTAGTCCCTGTAAAGAGAGTCCAACAGTTTAATACCGTTCCAACATCGGAACAGTAATCAAACTGTTAAAGGGGGCCAAATTCACAAAAGCCCAACAGCCAGAATTGGAAAAAAACCCCCTTTTGGCCCATTATAAATGCTCTCCCCTCAACACAACTGAAGGCCTCTTGGTGCAGATGCTACAATTCCGTTGTAGTAAAAATGACAACACTCTACAACAAAAGAAAAAGAGCATTTATACTTGGCAAAAAGGAAATGAAACTCAGAAACAGAGATGTCAGGCTCATTTTTGGTATCGACTGTAGAGAAGGCAACATCACCACCAAATCATATACAAGACCAAAGGATTTTGAGCTTGCATTTTACAAACGAAGATGCAAATTAGTAAAGAGATTGGATGGTGTAGACACCCCATTTTTGATCATCCTCAAGACTTGGACGTCACCGATTGAACACTCGGTGATCATCCATGATCGTGTTCGTTTTGAGTTCCCGGAGGTCTCGGCCGCGCGCCTTGCCTCAAGATCTCTCAACTTGCCTGTTTTGTGCTTGGTTGTAAGCCAAACACTTGTGTTTTTGCTTCTAAGGGCAGGGAATGGCTTGTTGGCCATCCCCACACCTCACTGGCCATGGCTTGAGGCCACCGGCCCTATTTCCTTACCATCAGCCCAAAGTTTTGGCCGATCGACCATATATTTTGGCCAATCGGCCATATTTTCTAGCCGACCCCTTTATATCTGCTTTTGGCAGATATTTTATGCCAGCTGTCACAGCTGGCATCCACTTTACACCCCCTCCATACACGTGTATGGAGGGATTTGCTTCTCTTGCTAAGCTTCTTCAACAAGCTTTGAGATTGGCATTCTATAAAGAGGGAGCTTCTCCTCCCTCCTCAAGGGTTCCAGAGGATCTGGTATTAGGGTTAGAAATAGTTATATCTATCTATCTCTATATCTCCCTCTCTTTACATATTTGTGTGTGTATAAGGTTGTTTTGTTCATACTTTTGCACACAAACACCTAGTATTACACCATCCTCTTGGAGCTGAGGTCCTTGGAGGTTGATTTTGGTGTTCTTGGGTTGCTTTGAACTCAAAAAACCTGCTGAACCATTGTTCTTGAAGAAGGTCTACAAGGGTGAGTGTTCTTACTTTAGTTTCCCCATTTTTGCACAAGCTTTTAGCCTATCTTGCTTATTGTTTTAAGCTTCGACTATAACTGATAAAAGTTCTAATTTTGTATGCTTTAGAACTTTGTTTAAGGTTTCTTTGAGGTTTGGGGTTGTCCCCCCCCCCCCTCTAAGGCCTTGTTAGGCCTTGTTTTAGGCCATACCTTTTGGCCATTGTTCTTAGCTTTGCATGACCTCTCTACCACTGAAATCTAGAGGATTTTTAGTGGTAGAGAGGTGGTTTTGAGGTCCTAAATAGGAGAGGGTCATCCCCTCTCCTTGTTGTCTTTAATGATTGCACAAATGGCTTGTGTTGTAGCTTGTATGCCTAGCTTGCTTTAGCTTCATTTCAGTAGGTATTAGGCTTTGTTTTGCCATGATACACCTCTTTTTTGAGTTGGTTTAGACATGCCATGCATGCTTTGTATACTTGTCTTGTAATCATATGATTTGCCTTAACATGCATCATGTTATAACATGTGTTTTTAGCATGATTTTGGCCTAACTCCATGAAGCTTTTAGGCTTGTTGTAGCATGCTTAAGCTTTGTTTTTCATTGTTATGGTCATGCTTGCATTGTTTTGCATAGCTATCACGTAATCTAGCTTATTAGCTTTGAGTGTCCAAGTTGCTAGCATGCTCTATTTGGCTCATTTCAGTGGTTTGGCATCACTTGTAATGCTATCTCAGTCCATATGACATGCTTGTATGCTTACACTTTTGACTCCTTTAATGCTTTAAAGAGTTTGTGTTGTATGCATCATGAATGTGTCATTGTGTATGCCATCATGCTTAGGCCTTTGGGATGCCATCTAAGTGGGTTTTTGGGCTCATTCTAACATGTCATAACTCTGATTTTGGTTCCTTAAATCATACCATGTTTGGTTTTGATAGGTGTAGTATAACACCCCTTTTGTAGCCTTGCATGCCTCATGTTTTTTTGATGTTGTGTTCTAGCATGTTTTGGCCTCATTCCTCGCATGTTTTAGGCTCATTTGGACCTGCCTTAGGACTGTTTTAGGTCCTATTGGCCATTCGGGGCTTGCTTTGTGTAGCTTTGGTTCAAGTCCCTTGCTTAGTTTTAAGCCTTAAGCCTTAATCATGCATGCTTGACTTATTCATGTGATTTGGCATCACTCTTAGCACCATTTCAGAGCATGTAACGTTGTCACATTTACATGTTTTTCTTTCCTTTTAAGTGTGCTTGAAAGTTGCCCCATGGTTGCCTAAGTGTTGGACCAATATGTGTGCGTGTTTGCCTTGCATTTTGGTGCCTTAATCTTGGTGTATTGGCCGCTGATTTGGGCCTATTTGAGAGCTGACCATTTTGGTTTAAGACCATTCCCACATGTTGTTGCATGCTTGCCTTGCATGTTGTTGCATACTTGGCCTATTTACATGTGGTTGCATGTTTAAGTGATAGTGCATTTGGCATGCATTCTTTTGGTTTTAGGTTGCTTAACATGTTGTTACATGTTTACCTCACATGTTGTTACATGATTGAATGAAGTCACATGCTTGTTTGCATGCTTGAACATCCATGTTGCATCTTGCATGCTTGCCTAGGTTGCATTGCATTTGGTATGCTTGTTGCCTTAACATGATCATGTTGCATTAGTCTTGCTTGCATATTTGCATCCCTTGCCTCTTGATTGGCCATGATAGAGGTTTGGAGGCCCTTCATTTATGTTTTGTGCATTTGATATTGAAATTGCATACTTGACTTCTTTGGCCATCATGCATCGAAATGCGTGATTGGTGGCCCGAGGATCGAGTACCATACTCCCTTGAGTCTTAAACATGATAGGGAGGGTGGTGGTGCAAACATTGCTTTGAAAATGTTTTGCCATGCCTTATCTGTCCTTTGCTGCAGCAAAACAGGGTTCTGCAGGAAGAGATGGCCGACCGACCACATTTAGTGCCGGCCGCCATGAATTGTTGGCCGAGAGCCTCACAACTCGTCGATGACCACTTCTCCATGGCCGGTGACCATTCCTCTTGGCCGATGACATCCCACAGTGATCAGAGAGTAATTCTGAAGCATCCTTAGGACTTGTGCAGTCTTCAGAGGTGCAGAGCAGTGTAAACAGAGGCAACTACGGCATGGCGATGGATTTCCGAGCGGAGCCGAGCATGCGTGCATTTGACCCTCTTCCCGAGGCTGGTTTTACTGCTTTAATAGCTTAATTAATTTGTTAATTAGTCAAGCGGTTTTGTAATTAATTAATTTAGCTTGTTAGTTAGTTAATTATTATTCTTTTGGCTCCTCCAAAAAGAGGGCAATTTTGTAATAAGCGTGCGTGTGTGTGATGCATGTCTTCCAACCCCTACGTCTTCTCCCTTTTACTTACCTGCTTTCAATGGTTAGTCTTAGGCATGTTTCAATTAGCATACTTATGATAGCATGTTTGCATACATTCATTCGTATTGCACGCACCGGGCTTCGCATCATACTAATTGCATAGTATTTCAATTCCAACTTGAATACGTGTATCGAGCTGTCGCATTTCACATGCCATTCTCAGGGTAGCCGAGTCTATCTTAGTTGCATTTTGTATGTGTTGCATTAGCCATCTTAAAATGAACTAGGATCATGCATTGATTACTAACTAGTTTCTGTTTTGGCTCGGAGTACACTGTAAGTGGTTTATGTTTTAGCATCCTTGCATGCGTGTGAGTGACTGCCATGATAGCATGCTTACCATGAGGCTAACTACTTAGCTGATTAATTGCCTGAATGCCTGTGGATGAAGGTTGGATTGCTTGAATCAGGACAATTCATTGAAATCCGTATTTTAGCCTACTTGCAAGTAGCAAACTTCAAACCATTTCCAAAACAAACGGATATGCGATACTTTGTTCCAAATTAGGCGATCTAGTCTATACTTGTTTTGCTGTGTGCATCACGTAGTAATTCTAGCTAATTAACCGGAATAAGAACACATAATGTTTTCAAAACTCGATATCATGTTAGTAGTGGCCGATCTTTAATCGGGCGAGCGGGGGTGCTCATAGCTGACCTTCCCCAATCGTACCCAAGTTTCCGAGCCGAGGCAACTTTGGTGATGACGGACACGTGGCCTTAGGCAACGAGTCAGGGTTTCCTAAATTCCCCCAAAATAAAATATTTAGGTGGCGATTCTGTATCTAGCAAAGCAGTCCATGTTTGACACTTCTTTCAAAAAATCTGTTTTCAAAAACGATTTGCCGGATTTGGACTCTTTGATGATCATCGGTCTTGCATTGCACTCTGCGAGATTAGATATAGGACCGTGACATTGAGTCCGAATGTAGTGAGCCCCAAATGACAAAACGGGATTCACTCCCGGACGTTCGGGACGTCTACAGATGCAAGTCATTAACCAAATGTTTCAACAAAAAAAAAAGGAAAATCAATCAATGATCGTCAAGATTTTGTAAGGTCATCACCCTTTACTTGTGCTTGAAACTTCTCATGCCTACAATAAGCCACACACTCAGTTGGAGTTTCCTCAACTATGTTGACAATCTTAACAACATGAATAAGTACAATTAGGTTAAGGCAATAAAAGACACACTCATGAATTCAATGGCAAATGCAAACAGCAACCTAAGCATGTCCACTGGATGCGTCATGTTGCTCTTGGTAAAACACACTACTCAACTACTTCACACAAAAATATCAAACATCCACCTATTTCATACTATCTAACATATTTCAATTTTTTTTTACAGTACTGGTACTGTGAGCACAATAAACTCCTCTGACCATTCAATAAAGAAACTTCCTAAGTTATGAAGTGGAACCTTCGGCAAAATGTACTCCAAGTGGAAACACATCAGCCTTGCTGACTTTAAATATTCAAACTCTTCTATACTCTCATAGCACAAATCTATTCAACACTTATTTCACAGTCATATTATGAAACTGTAAAAGTTTACAGTTTCAAAGCACACACCTATTTAACATCACTCATGTTATGAAACTAAAAGTTATAGTTTAACACACACAATCTATTTAACATCACCCATGTTATGAACTGTAAAAATTTCAGTTTCAAACAACATATTTCAACACTTAACTCACACTACTCACAGTACAACTCATGTTATGAAACTGACCAATTTTACAGTATAAATTGATATATGCCACATTGTTCCAATGCAGGTACCAAAGGTCTTTAACCCAACTGAACAAGAAATACAGTTATATATCAATCAAAGCACATCAACAGACTCTTCAGCAAAGAAACATGACCACAAAAAGGACAATAAAGCTGAAAAAAAAACAAACAAAAGTAACAAAAAATTAAAGACTTCTAGATAGTGAAAAGATGACTTTCTCGAAGAAGAACATCAATCAGAATCAGAATCAGAAAAAAAAAAAAAAAAAAAAAAAAAGCAAGAACCACAGAAGAACCAGAAAGTGATGAACAAGAAGAAAAGAGTGATGATGAAGAAAAACAAGTGACTGATGAAGAAGAAAAAGCTAATGAAGAAAAAACTGATGAAGAAGAAGTTGAAGAAAGAAGAAGCTGATCAACAATAAGACAATGATGAAGAAGAAGAACAAGGTGATCAACAAGAAGACACTGATGAAGAAGAAGGCCAACAACAAGAACAAGAAGAACAACAAACAAACCAACAACAAGAAGTTAATGAACAAGAACTGACAGACCAACAACAACAACATGAAAAAAAAGAACAAGCAAAACAACAAGAAGAACAAAGGACTTAACAACAAGAACAACTCCAAGAGAAATCTGACACATTTCATGCACAAGGTAAACTCTTGTCTAATACTGAAGCAAACTGCAAAATTTAATTAAACTAACCAAAACACAATCCAACATTTTTATAGGTCATGACCAAGCACAAACATTAACCAAAGAGAATGACAAGGACAAGTTCATATCAACCATGAGAGCACAAATGCAAGAAATGGAACAAAAATTCATGGCTGAATTGCATAGAAAAGAATATCAATTGAAGGAAATGTTCGCCAAAAAAACTGGTAGCCCCCAACAAAGATCAATGGTGAAAAGAATCAAAGAACAGTCAAGAAAACAAGCACATGACCCAGATTTTGAATACCAACCAATGACAAAAGCGAAAGAAGATGCAAGGAACAAGACAGAAACTGCTGCTGATGTACCCAAACCAACACAGGCTACCAATGAAGAAAAAGAGAAGAAAAATGAAAAGAAAAAAGAAGAAATCGAAACAGAGAGAGAACCTGCTACTGAACCCGAGCAAAAAGAGGGTGCTCATGAAGCAAAACAACAACAGAAAGAAAAGATGCAAGAAGATATTGGCCAAGAGAAAGAAGGTGCTGCTGAAACCAACCCAAAAGAGGATGCCAATCAAGAGAAGACACAAGTTCAAGTATTGAAAAGTGATGATGATTTCAAGGAAGAATCAATCCAAAACAAGCCACTCGCCATTTCATGACGCAAAACAAACAAGGTTTGGCATAGCTTATCCAAAAAAGACCAAGACCAAATTCAACTCATCAATAACACACAATCAAGTGCTTGTGTCTGGTCTGGCAACGAAGATGAAAATTGCATATACTTTTCAGATATATGTAGATTGACCAACAGGGAAGCCTTATATAGGAATGTAGGTCTCTAACTGCACAATTTTACAGTTTTTGTTCATATTCAATAACCTATTCCACAAACCTAACACATTCTCATATATAACATGTGTTCAGGTCATTGATGCCTTCTCATAAATAAAATTGGCACTCCAACCATCCATTGAAGAATTTGAGAAACATGATCTAGCCTTTGCAAGAAATCCATACACGGAAAGATCTTACGTTTTCTCAATACTCATCAATGTAAGCAAAACTTAACATACCTTTTAATATTATTCAAATTGCAAAATTTTCTACTTTCTTAACATGTCTTACTACATAGTTTTATAACATATTTCAAACATATATATAAATTACAGACTCCACTACAAAACCAAGATCAAGCACTCAGAGAAAAAATGATAGACAACCATTTTCCAGAAGCAATGAAAAACAGATATATCCATTTCCCAATCAACCATGACAACCATTGGACAATTGTGGTCTTTGACAATGCTGATGGGATATGGAGGCACTATGACTCTTTGAGGCCAGCAAAAGATTGCCACAACAAACACTTTGAAATTGCAAAGGAAATTGTAAGTTAAACAAAATTTCCTACTTAGTTCCATTTCTTTCAAAACATCTTAACACATCACTATAATTAACAAAAACACCCACTAACTATTTTGTAGCAACAACATCAACTGAGATGGAATAAAGCATTATTCAGCAATCAAGGAAACATGTTATCATCTCAAGAGTGCGAGACAGTAATTGCATCAATTGAGGAATGCCCACAACAAACCCCACACTCGTAAGATACAAAATCAATAAACTAATATTCCAATATGCTAAATTTTACAGCTTTACCTAACTAATTAACTTCATCTAAAACTTTGCAGGAATGATTGTGCAATCGCCGTCTGCAATGTTATCAACCAATATATCAACTGGCAACCTGTGCAGAAATCACTTCGACCAACTGAGTGGGTCAAATTTCAAGCAGAAATCATCAGTCAATTCCTCAATGATAAGAACCGATCTTGGAAACTCGAGCACTACCAAATGTTGACAAAACATACCAAACCATAGAAACAATGAAGAAAACTTCTTGACAATACAAATATTCCAGTGAACATATTTTTGTACTTTTTTTTTTTAACATATGACATGTGACAAGTACTTTATATGCTTTTGGGAATTGATCTTCTTCTGGTTATTATGGTGAAAATGATTGTTATCATTGATGTTGTTGTTGCTCTTCTTCTTACTATTATTATTGTTGTTCTTCTTCTTGTACTTATTATACTTGTTTGTGTTCTTCTGCTTATTATTGTCTTCACATTTGTGATTGCATATATTTTCATCTAGTAAAGGTTGTTTCTAATAATTCTTAAACTGCAAAAATATGCAGTTTCATCAGGTTGTTTTTCATAATTCTTAAAACTGCAAAATTATACAGCTTCATTACTCAAACAAAAATTATATTACACAATTATGCATCACATTTCATGACTCAACAAATAGATGAATTGTATTTCAAAATTGAAAATAAAATTGCAAAATTGTACCATTTTGTTCACTACGAATATAAAAATAATATATCATGTAGTAAAACTGCATTTCAATATTATACAGTTTCAATAAGAAATTTTCAACAACCTTCTCAGCATTCCTTAAAAATAAACCAACCAAATCCACAAAAAAAAAAAAAAAAAAAAAACAAAACAAAAAAACAAAAAAAAAAACAAAACAAAACAAAAACAAAACAAATTACAAAACAACTTCAAACAACTAAAGAACACATCAAAAAGAAAAATGCAACCAACTTTATTCATTACTTCCACAATACCAAGTATCACATTTTTTTTATTATCATATTCCTCAATTTTCAAATACAAATCCAAAAGAATAGACTACGGCCTCAAATAGTAGCATTGCACGTTTTCTTGTTGTGATTCCCATATTTCAAGCACCTCCACACTTGATTTGCTTCACATTCTCACCCCTAGAAGGTATCCTCTTTTTCTTGTTCTGCCCAGGCTGCTTCTTCGTTATAGGAGGTTTGATAATAGAACTACCGGCACCATCAAAGTCAAATCTCTCACTTGAAGGCACTAGATAAACAGATTCCTTATATGACTCTCTAAAACAATCTACATGAAAAAAAAAAGATCAATGAAATCATACACATCTCTACCACTACTACGCAAAGCGTACATGGTATGACAACAAGGAAAACCATTCAATTGCCATCCATGGCAAGAACAAGTCTGTCTACCAATATCAACATAAAAAGAAATGGAAGAATGAACCTCAAGCACAGTATCACTAGCAACAATCACATCCCAAGACTTAGTTAGCTTCAAAGAGTAGTCCATAATTGGACACAATTTCGTAGTCTATCTTCTAGATTCAGCTCTTCTATTAGACAATTGAGTCATGATTTGAACCCTAATCATATCAACCATGCAAGTAATAGGCAACTCACGGGCCCCACCAATCCAATTATTGTAAGACTTAGCAGCATTAGATGATATCTCACCATATTGTTTCCCTCTAAAAAATGCATTGGCCCACTTATCATTTTACAAACCATCCAACATACTATCAATTCTGCCATTCTCAGCAATACGCCTCAATTTCTCCATATAATGTTGGAAAGAAGCAACAGTTGGCGCATAAGCACATTTAACTAATATTTTCATCAAACTCAGCTTATAGTTAGTACGAAGTCCCACCAATTTGTCAATCAAATTTCTCTTCAAATGATTCAAGCAATAGGCATGATGTGCATTAGGAAAAACCATTGAAAAAACATCTAGCAATCCATGTTGACGGTCATACACAAAGGTCAATCTCCGGTTTGAACCAACAGCCTTTAACAACTGACTTAAGAACCACATCTAATTATCTTGATTTTCACCGTCAAAATTCGCAAAAGCCAAAGGAAACAGGCCTGCAAACAAAATAACATGAAACTGCAAAAATTAACAGACTCACAATACAATAACACACTGACAAACCAAAACTATACTAACTGCAAATAAATACGTTCCTTGACTACCATCCTTTGATGTTGCTGCAAGCAAATGCCCCTTGTAACGCCCCTTCAAGAATGTACCCATCAACAACAACAACGGACGATAAAATTGAAAGCCATACAAACATCCATGAAATGCCACAAACAACCTCCGAAAACACCCACTACTTTCATCCACATCTAATTCAAACACACTTCTCGGATTCGTTCTCATAGCCGTCTCAAGGTACCATCGAAGTTGGTCAAAAGAAGTTACAAAATCACCAAACAACCCACCCCTTGCCTTATTAACTCCTAACCATGCAACCTGATAAGAAACATCTATACCATATTGCTTCTTGAACTTTTTTTTTAACTTCAATAGAACGAGTCAACAGATTATCACTAATATCAGTATGTATAATATCAGACATAAGTCTAGAACCAACCATTTTGCTTCAAGATCTATGAGCAGTAACCCCACAAGTATGCACATTATTCAACTTCAAAATAAAAAAAAAAAATACCGGAATTCATCAACACCCTTCCATGCACAAACCATTTATAACCCGTAGACAACTTCATCATATATTCAACAGTTACTCTTGTTGCATTGTTCTTCAAATAATTCAGTGCAAAACCACACTCAACTGCATACTTAGCCAATGCAATGCGGAACGCCTTCACTCCACCTTCAAATTTTTGACCAACACTATATATAATCCCCTTCCAACTAGCAGACAACAAAACTCTCTCTGGTTTTGGATAAAAACTAGGCAACAAACCACCAAAATCATCACAATCATTAACCAAAGAACTCTCACAAATTACAGATTCAATCCTACAAGAATTATCATCATCAAGCTCCACAATTCTCTTATCACCCACAACAACATCAACAACATGAGAACCGCTACAACCTACCATTGCCAGCATATTCCCCAAATCATCATCACATTCAATAATACAATTAGAATATCCAGATATAGAGAAAAACAAACAAAAGTTACCAACACTCAGCTCCTTGAATTTTGCAGATATTTTCTCAACAACTTCATGATAACTACATCCCTCACTAATCTTAATAGCAATACAAGAATTACTGTATTTGCACATTAACATGAAACACCCCTCCATACTACAAAATCACAAACCAGCAAACAATTGTTCACAGATTCCAAACTGCAAAATTATACAGTTACAACATATCAGTACCAACACTGCACAATTCATAATTCCAAACTGCAAAATTATACAGTTACAACATATCAGTATCAAAATATCAGAATTCACAATTCCAAACTACAACTTCAAAACACATTACACTATACAACAAACAAAATCAACAAAATCAAAATCATTACACTATATCACATACAAAAATCACAAAATAAGTATCAAACAAACAAAAATTATCACAAAACAAAGAACTATAACAACATTGCCAAATACAAACCAGATATCACGCAAATTTGCTTATCTATATATATATATACATATATGTATCGACAGATACAGACAGAGTGAGACACAGACATGCACAAACACAAACACAAACACACACACACACAAAGAGAACGTACGCAGAGATTGCCTATACACAGAGATTTAGATCACACAACCAGATCCACCTCACAGCACAATGAGATCGACCACACAGCACAAAGAGATCCGCCATAACGAAGAGAAATCGAGATCGCAGAGGCAAATATTTGATTTTCTTTTCTGAACGGAGCAAATATTTGATTTTTCACGTATATATAGATCTCAACACAAAGGGTAATACAGTCATTTAAAAAATAAGAAAATAAAAAACGGGACCTCCGGGTATAAAACTTAAAAAACTGTGGACCTATTAATCTATTAAAAATATATTGGGATCATAAGGGAAATAGATCCCCTACATAGGACTACATAGTAATTTTCCCAATTTTTAATTGCTTGTGGTTAGGTCTGACTTATTTAAAAAAGGGACCAATCCAATAGTTTGGAAAAATAATCAATTTTGAAAGCCAATCTTCTTGGCAGTTTTGTGGTCTGTATGGAAAGCTCGGAATGATTTTATTGTCAATAACAGGACTTTACGGGGGAAAAAACGCTCATTGATCTAATTAAAGCTAGGCTGGGATTCTGGACAAAAAGCACAATGGGATCTAAAAATTATCTCGTTGCTGATTTTTAATAGATATTGAAGCCATTAGATCGTTGAAGCCTGATTAATCGAAGTTAATTATGCTCTGCTTTTGAAGGTTCTGATTCCTTGGCCTTTTTCTTGAAGCTCTTTAACCCTCTTTTGATGGCATGTTGCTACTGTTCTTTTATGTCTAATATTGATGTACTCGTAGAATTTTTGTCAATAAATTATGTATAGACAAACACATATGTAGAGAAAAAAATCTACAAATTTACTTGAGAATATTGACAATCACTCATAATGACATTGGAGCAATTGCACAAGTATAGTTTCTATATTTATTACATGGCTCATAGAAAAGGCAGACCAGTTGTATATTCAAGACAGAAGACTATGTTAGGACCACCAACCCAGCCAATGAGAAAACACATTACATGTATAAAATAAATCAGGCCAATGAGACGACACAGTACTTACATAAATTAAGAAATACCACTACAGCCTACAGGACAAACTGTAGGAGCTATCAGCTTATTCGAGTTTGGACGATAGATAAAACATTGTCATAATAATTAAATAGTTTTCCATAGATAATACATATAAGGACACCCTGTAACCTTACTTTCTGCATAAATTGGACCGCCATCTATTTCTTCAACTTCTTTATCAAGAAAAGCATATCTAGCTAATCACCTGAAATCAAATTTTGGAATTGATGACACTAAAGACTAGTTATGGTTAAATGCCACTCCAATAGATCGACACCACTGTACATCAAGTAGTTCAAGGTTTTGCATGCCCTTAACACCTGTGAACTTTCCATCTCTCTTAGTTTAGTTTGAAGTTCCCGGGCCAAATCTCCATCAGATTCTCCATTTGAGAGATGTACAAATTTTCAATGGTAGTCAATTTAACCTACGAGTCCATTCACGAGGTTGCAAACATAATTAAGCACAACAAACTTTATTTCATTAAACATCATCCATTAATTTAATTTGATTTTCAAATTAATATACTTCATATTTGAATTACTAAACGTAAAACAGTTCTTACAAATCTATTGCAATATATTTTTAGATCCTTGAGCTAAAAGCCCAACCCATTTTACTAGATTCTTGAATTTACCAAATATAATTACACATTAAGTTTCTTTTTGGTATACTGGATGGTGATCAAGATGATAGGGAGTCGAATCAATCACTAAATAATGAGGTACAAGAATTCTCATCATGATTAAAAATCTTGATTTAGATAATAGAATTTTACGATTCTCTGATTTCAATTGGACCAAACTATTTGGATCACATTATAATCTTAAAGTAACTACAATCTTAGTTATAAAATCGAGTGGAATTGTACTACAATCCCGATTCTACTAAAATCCCAATCCGACTAATTTTTTTTCTTATTATTTATTTCTTATATATATATATATATATATGTTAGTATTACACCCGTGCTATGCCTGAAATTAAATAAATAATTAAAATTGCATCTTAAAAATTAAAGTAATAATCGATTAAAAGATGGAGGTTGTAAAAGGCAACGAGAAAAAGAATTTGTTCCTTAAGATTTGGATGTGTTGTTAACCGATCTTGGAGGTTGTGAGAAATCTCCATCCAAGCTTTGAGGTATTTTTTCGATGAGGCAAAGGTTTATGATTACAAATCATCTAATATTCAGAATGTTGCTTAAGGATGCTAAAATGGAATATAACTACAACAATGAAGGTCCTCACTTGCTTCAATGTGATGCTTGCCATAGTCACTGTCACCTCCTATTTTACTTCCAACTACCACCTTAGCCTCTTCTTTTCTATCAGTGCCTTCCTTTCCTATTACAGCCTCTCTTCAACATTTCTTGATGTGACTCCACAATCTCTCTAGTAGGACCTATTCTCCCCAATCCTACCATTGCAAAAAAAATAAAGAGAAATAAAGTAAAAGGTTTAAGAAAGAAAAATGAGGAGGACAAAGAATAGGAGGAAGGTGGTGACGTAAGTGGTAAAAAAATAGTTGGTGATGGCTAAGAAGGGTTAGGAAGGAGTTGGGGATGGCAGGGAGAGTACTAGTCTACCATTAAGAAAGAAGAAAACAAAAGCCAACGAGTTCATCTTGGCAGAGTGACCCAGAATACCCAGATCCGGATAAAGGAGGCTCGGAGAAAGGTTGTAGAGTGGCACCAACAGTTATGGCAATGGAAAGAGGCAATAATGGTGGTGGATGATAGAGGTATTGGTGGAGGGGTGAGAGTAATAAAAATTAGAATTTTAAGAGTACAGAAATTAAAATTTTTAATTTTTTAAGATCTAGATACTTTTTAATAATTTTAAAAAGACAAACTTTTAATAAAAAATATTTTTATTGTGCAAATAGAACCTTCCACATAAAATAGAAATTTATTGAATTGTGCTGGTCTTCAGTGTATTATTGGATCCTATCCTGGTTGGTAAGCTCACCGCTGATCTCGATGATCTGATAATTTATATAACCTATTCATTTGATTGCATTTAGTTTATTTTAAAAATGCATTCATCGTTAATTTTTTCAAGACAAATTTGATTAAATAAAGAGTTACAAATATTAAATCAACTTAATTCTTTTATAAATATCGTATCCCTCTTCGACTTCCTCAATAACCCATCTACACTTTTGTGGGTGTAGGTTTTCACACCGATGTCCAGAAGTTTGTTAGCATTATGGACACCCAAAAAATAAACAAGAAGCAATCACACACACAAATGAGATATAAATATTGTGTGGCTTGGCCCAACGCCTACGTCCATGGAGCAAAAACGAGAATTTCACTAAAACAGAGAAAATACAAAAAAACAGAGGAGAAGAAATACTCTCACTCAACTCATAACTCTGTCTCTCAAAATTTCTAATACAACTCACCCTCTCCCTCCCGTCTCTATTTATACACACAGAGAGAGAGACAGAGAGAGAGAGAGAGAGAGGGAGGGAGGGAGATAAACCCACCAAAATTTCTACCTTCTGTTGGTGAGAGTCAACAATGGCAAGAACGTGAAGAGAAGGGAGAGCTGGTCTTGTAGATGCCCAGCTCAGACTTCCTTCACTTGCGATGGAAGTCGTCGTACGCCATCCTTCCTTGACTCTCTGCTGTGCATGTATGTGAGTTGGAGCTAACAATTCTCTCCTCCATACCCACATGCATGACTGACTTCTCACTTGAAGTCCTTCCCGTCAATGTCTCTACAAATTTTGAGTTTGTCTTTCGAGACCACCTTTGTAAGCATGTCAGCTAGATTATTATTTGTATGGATCTTAATTAGTTCCAATAACTGCTTTCCATCACTTCGCGTATCCAATGATACCGAACATCAATGTGCTTCATGTGAGAATGGTACATAGAATTCTTGCTCAAGTCTATAGCACTCTGGCTATCACAATGTACCATGAACTTTTCTTGCTTTAATCCCAAGTCTTGGAGAAACTGTTTTAACCACAACATTTCTTTCCCAGCTTCTGATGCGACAATACACTATGCCTTAGTTATAGATAAAGCAACACACTTCTATAGCTTGGACTGCCAAGACACAGCTCCCCTCACAAAAGAAAACAGAAATCCTAATGTAGATTTTCTACTATCAAGATCTTCCACCATATCTGCATTCGTATAGCCTTCCAAGACTAGTTTAGTACCTCTAAAGCACAAACACTTTTTTTTCGTACCCTTGAGGCACCTCAGAATCCACTTGACTGCTTCCCAATGCTCTTTCCCTAGATTGGAAAGGAATCTACTTACTACTCCAGCAGCATGAGCAATATCTGGTCGGTGGACACCATTGCATACATTAAACTCCCTATGGCAAATGAGTTGGGAATAGCCTCCATCTCTTCTCTTTCTTTTGTAGAGGAGGGACAAGAACTCTTGCTCAGCTTGAAATGATTAGCCAGCGATGTATTGACTGGATTGGCATCTTTCATGTTGAACTTTTCAAGCACTCATTCAACATACTTCTCTTGTGACAACCACAACTTCTTGGCTTTCCTGTCATGTATAATTTTCATGCCCAAAATTTGTTGTGTAGGGCCTAGGTCCTTCATGTCAAAGAACTGTGATAACTCATTTTTCAATAATCTGATTGTTGTGGCATCCTGTCAAACAATCAGCATGTCATCAACATAGAGCAAGAGTATGTTGAAATTTCCACCAGGAAATTTCTTGACATAGACACATTGGTCTGCAGCAGTTCTCTTGTACTCATGACCCACTATGAATAATTCAAACTTCTTGTGCCACTGTCTTGGTGCTTGTTTGAGGCCGTAGAGACTTTTCTTCAATTTGCAGACTAAGGTTTCTTTTCCTTTGACTTCAAAACCTTCTGGCTACTCCATGTAAATCTCTTCCTGCAAATAACCATGGAGAAATGTTGTATTCACATCCATTTGTTCAAGTTCTAAATTCAAATTGGCAGCTAGTCCCAAAACTACTCAAATGGATGACATCTTTACAACTAGAGAGAAGATTTCATCGAAATCAATACATTTTTTCTGCCCAAAACCTTTGGCAACCAATCGGGCCTTATACTTGACTAGCTTCCTGCTACCATTTTTTTCAACTTGAACACCCACTTGTTCTTCAAGGCTTTTCGACCTTAGGAAAGGTTTACCAAATCATAAGTCTGATTTTTCTACAAGGAATGCATCTTTTCTTGCATAGCTTACTGCCAGCTACTCTTCTCCTTATGATTTTGTGCTTCTTGAAAAATTTCTGGCTCCCCCTCATCAGTAAGAAAAATATACTCAGAAGCAGGGTATTTTGATGATGGCTTAGGCTCTCTTGTTGATCTTCGTACTTGTGGACTAACAGTCTCTGGGGGAGGGGGTTGTGGTTCCCCCTGCTCAACACCTTCTTCTTCTGGATCTTCTTCTTTTGGAAATCCATCCTCCAACTCTACATCATTAGCTGCATGCTGTGGTAGCCTTTCTTCATCAGTGGCATGCTGTGATGGTGCAGGATTCAGAACAATTTCTGAAACATCATCAACTTTGGGTTTGGCTGGTTGCCCAAAGTCTTCTAAGGTCTGGCCTTCTTGAAATACCGCATCTCGACTTTGAATGACCTTCTTGTTTTTCAGATCCCATAATCTGTATCTAAATTCTTCATCTCCATAGCCAATAAAGATGCACGAAGTGGCTTTATCATCCAGCTTATGTCTGTGCTCCTTGGATACATGTGCAAAAGCTTTGCATCCAAACACTCTCAAATGAGAGTAAGAAATCTCCCTTCAAGACCATACTTTTTCTAGAATCTGAAAATTCAATGGAACAGATGGCGATCTCTTAATCAGATAGCAGGTAACACGTACAGCTTCTCCCTAAAATGGCTTTGGCAACTTTGCCATTTTGAGCATACATCTAACCTTCTCCACAATGGTCCGATTCATCCTTTTAGCTACACCATTGTGCTATGGGGTTCTAGGAATAGTCTTCTCATGTTGAATATCGCGAGTAGCACAGTAGGCTTCAAACTCTTTTGACGTCACCTCCATTATTTGTTCAGAGACACTTCAACTTCTTTCCGGTCTCCATTTCCACCATGGCATGGAATGTCTGAAAATACTAGAACACCTCAGCCTTGGTTTTTAGGATATACACCCATACCTTCTGTGACGCATCATCAATAAATGTGACGAAATACTTTCTACCACCCAAGGATTTCACTTCTATGGAACCGCATACATCAGAGTATACTCTGCTCAACAACTTTTATTATTTTTTGGACGATGAGTAGAAAGCGACTCTATGATGCTTCCCAAATAAGCAGTTGTCACAGGGATTCAATTTCGCATCTTTGGCAAAGGGAATAAGAGACTTCTTTGCCAATACCTGTAACCCTTTTTCACTCATGTGACCCAGCCTTTTGTGCCACAAATTTGGTGATGCCTCATCGTCTGCTACGTTGAGGCTATTTGAAATCACTTCCACATGAGTCTTGTATAGCGTGCCACTTTTCTGTTCTCTGGCTACCACTAGAGATCCCTTTTTCAACTTCCATATGCCTTTGGCAAAGTAGTTCTCATAACCTTGTCGATCTAAGGCTATCCTTGAGATAAGATTTAGGCGTAAATCGGGAACATGCCTGACATCTTTCAACACTATCGTGCACCCAACTTTGGTTTGGATGTGAACATCGCCAATCCCCACAATCTTCAAAAAAATGGAGTTGTCCATCTTCATTGTACCAAAATCACTAGCTTGGTACGTACTAAAGAACTCTTTACGAGGTGTGGCATGGTAAGAAGCTGTTGTGTCTACCACCCACTCGGTGTCGCTGTCTGAAATGTGGAGGCATTCTTCTTCTTCACAGAGAATAATGCAATATCCTTTGAGATAGTAACTGTAATGTTCCCATCTTCGGTCTTTAGCTATCTATTTCCTTGTTTTTGTTCTCCCTTCAAGGCATAACAGTATTTCTTTATGTGACCCTCCTAGCCACAGTGGTAACACTTGAACTTTGGCTGGCTTCTACAATCTCTGGACTTCCCTCTGTCTTAAGATCTTCCTCTACTGCGTCCTCTACTTTAGCTTCTTTCTCTACTTCTGCCTCTGCTTCCACCTCTGTCTCTATTTTCTTTGACGAGGGCATGGGATTGATCTCCACTCATGTCTTTCTTTCTTGCCTCTTCGTTGAATACAGCATCTATAACCATGCTCGTGGTCAGTTTTCCTTCTGGTGCAGAGTTGCTAAGGGACACCACCAACGCCTCCCAACTGTCTGGCAAAGAACTGTGCAGCAATAGGGCCTGCATCTCATCATCTAACTCCATTTTGACAGTTGCCAGTTGGTTCACCAGATTTTTAAACTCACTGGTGTGTTTAGCAACAGAGATACCACCTTTTAGCTTCAAATTCACAAGTCTTCTCATTAGCAGGGTTTTGTTCTGAGCAGTCTTCAACTGGTACATGCCTTCTAACTTCATCTAGAGAGCATATGCATCAATTTCCCAGGTGACATGGTGGAAGACACTGTGATCGATCCATTGTCTGATCTGGCCAATAGTTTTTCGATTCTTTCGCTTCCAGTGTTTGTCGTTTTATGTTGCTGGTTTGACTCCATTAAGCTTAATGTGGTCAAACAAATCTCAGCAATATAGGACATCCTCCATTCTGGGCTTGCAGATTGCATAGTTGGATGCACTCAGCTTTATCATGGATAACGAAGTCGACATTGATTCCTCCATCAACAATTGTCTCTACAAAAAATGATCTATGTCTAAAAAATTAGACTTCGCCGTTGAGTTCGGACTGGTCAAATTAGCTGGAAAAGCACTTTGGACTGCCAAATTAAAAACTATAAATTTTTGAAAACTGATTTGTAAAATCTAACCACACACATGTGTTTGGAATATTCCAAATAGTTGGAAAGCACTATTGGACTATCAAAAACGGACTTCAAATGGCTTATATCAAGCCAAAACAGGTTGAATGGTTCAGATCGACAGAATCTGGAGCGGTTGAGATACACTGGATAATTTCTCCAATTCAGCTGGCGTTAGGCTAACGTCAGCGGCTTAGTAGCTTGGCAGCTTGGTCAGCGGCATGGTCAAAACCGCTCGGCTCTGGTCAACACGGCTTGGCTTTAGATTGGCTTAGTCAACACATGTTAGCACGGGTCAACGCGGCTCGGCACGGGTCGGATGACATCAGTACCCGCGACAAGACGTTAGCTACCATTGATGGGATGACGTTAGCAATTGGCAAAATGAGGAAGATGCGTGTAGTGTACAGCGGCATGTGGTCACAGCGTCAAATGGCGCGTGACGGCCCAATGCCTATGTCCATGGAGCAAAACTGAGAATTTCACTAAAACAGAGCAAATACAAAAAACAGAGGAGGAGAAATACTCTCACTCAACTCACAGCTCTCTGTCTCTCAAAACTTCTGATACGATTCACGCTCTCCCTCCTGTCTCTATTTATACGCAAAGAGAGAGAGAGAGAGAGAGAGAGAGAGAGAGAGAAACCCATCAAATTTTTTACCTTTTGTTGGTAAGAGTCAACAATGGCAAGAAAGTAAAGAGAAGGGAGAACTGGTCTTGCAGATGCCCAACTCATACTTTCACTTGCGATATAAGTCATCGTACGCCATCCTTCCTTGACTTTCTGCTTTGCATGCATGTGAGTTGGAGCTAACAAAGTTGACTGAAGATTATGGGTTGTCTGTGGCCACCACTATTGATCTTCGTTCGTTGGTGGTTGAGTGCGGCATGATTGAGCTTCGGAATGCAGGGTTGAAGAATGTAATAACCCGACCCTCATAGCTGTTTCTGGTATACTTTCGGTCCTATAATTTGTGCCCTTAAATGCTTACTGTAGCATTTTATGTGAAATTAAGTTTGAGCAAATGGATCTTGCGACTAGAGGTTTATATCTGTTTAGTAAGAAGAACATCTATCACAATTAAACTATTAGATCTGAAATAGAGAGCCTTAGAGGCTTGATAATCTGGAATTGATTCTATATTTGTGGCTAGCATACTTTTTAAGTCATAATATGCATTTTTGTGGAATTTCAATTTGGAACGATTAAATTGATTAATTTTTGTCCTATTCACAGTTTACATATATAATCATGCTCCTTACCATTTTGACTTAGAAGCATCAATTAAAAATATCTCCTGAGAGAAAAGCTTGGATTAGAGAAGAGGAGGGTTGGAAGGAAGGGAAGAACTTCATCTAGAGGAAGAGATTGGGGAATTAAGAGGGTTTAGAGATTGTAAAAACTCAAGGTATGTTTAAGCCTTTCTAATTGGCCCTTCTCTTGGAGTTGAGTAGGGATTTCTCTATGTTATTGTGTTTAATGCTTAATTGTGTTGTTGTCTTTAGGGTTGTATAGAGTTGGAATTGTTTTGAATTACCTAGTGAGGAATGCATCTTATAGCTTTAAATATCAAGATAGAATTCACCTACTTGATCAAATGGTGGTATGTGTGTGTGTGTGTATGTGAGGAAATAGGGAATATTGAATAATTGAGTTATGTCATGAGCTTTAAGAATGAAAGATTTAAATCATGGTTAGATGGTTATGTGTTTGTGAATCTTGTTAATATGAAATTTGGACCATGATCTAGCAATTTGAAGATCTATTTTGGACCTTGTTGATGCCACCAAAAAATTGGATTTTGTATGAATTTCGGACTATTTTTGGGCAGAATCGCCGCACGCACCCGCACGTGCGGGGAAATGGTGCAATTTTGGACTTTGAACACTGTCTAAAAAGCACGTGCGGGCATCATTGCCGCACGTGAGGGGCTCACAACCGCACGTGCGGCCTATGTTGAAAAAAAATGGTTTGCTCTATTTGACCTGTTTGACCCCCTGGAATGGTTGAAATTAATATTTGAAATTTTTTAAGTGCTTCTTAATTTACTGGAAATTAACGAATGAAATGTGAATTTAGGAAGAACTTGAACTAAATTATGAGTTCTATGTGTGTAGGACACACTTCGGGAGGAAGTAGCGCTCCGCCATAACACTGTGAGTAATAGTGCATTAAATGTACATTTATTTACCGTTAATGCTTATTGCTATTAACGTTCTGTTTTCCGTAAGTCACTACCTTAACATGTATGACAATTGGGAATTGGTGTGAATGTAAACGTTGAAGAAATTTGTGAATGTCTGGATCACTCTGGGACTATCCCGTTCTATTATTTCTGGGCCGATGGCCGTTCTGTTGTTTCTGGGCCGATGGTCGTTCTGTATGCGTGTGATTACAATTCTACACAGATCATGTATGCAACTTTAGTTTTGGGGTAAATCTTGTGTTCGTGTGTATGCGTGTGATTTACAATTCTTATACATTTGTTTTTCTTTGTTTTTTGTGTCTCACTCATCTTGGTTAGGTGTTTATTATGACTTCCTGACATGTGATGTGTATGAAACATTATGATGGTCATAGAGGATGTTGTCAAAATGATAGTTATGAGAGGCATAATTGAATTGGTGGCTCAAATTTGAGGGAGTGAAAAGAGGGACTAGCAGAGGGATTGGATCTCAAGATAGTGGTGGAGCGCAATCAATGTTGTAAAAGGTGTGCCTAGGTTCAAGGTGCAGTGAGGCGCAGCTCGTGTGGCTTGTACATGGCGAGGCAAATGCCCATTCAATGAGCCGCAGCAAGGCACACTAGTTGCACACTTCATTGAAGATTCTGCATTTCTTTTTCTTTTTTAATATCAACTTTTGATTTTTATTTTTTTTTAACATATTAGACTTATATATGCTACCACAAAGGATTGAAACTCTTCTTCTTTTTCTTCACAAATCTGGGATCTTTTTTTTTTTCCTTCTCCCTTATTTTTTATTTTTTTTCCCTTCTTCTTCCACGCATTCTGGGTTCTGTTTTTTTTTTTTTTTAATCTTTTTTTGGTGGCTAGGCTGCTTTTTTTCACATTGTTGCTGAGATTTTTTTTCTCCTCTGCTCTAATTTTTCTTATCTTCTTCTTCTTCTCCTTCGCCTTGTAATGCCCTGAAATTTTTCGACAAGAATATGCCATAACAAACACAATAATATACCCATAAAGTCAAACTTCTCATTGAACTAAGAGATAAAAGATTACAATTCACCATATACATTCCCATAATGTTCGAAATTCGTATTGCAGTTCAATGAACTAGGTGGCCTTACAAAATATAAGCCTCTAGGGCGTACAATTACAACAAAATAGATTAATAGTCTTGTTACAAAAATTCCCATCCAAAATAACAAAATACACATGGATTAAGTTTTCCAAAAAGAGCTATTGCTTGACTAATCCTTCAGGGAGGTGGTACTTCATCAATTCTTGAAAAATAAGATAAGGTTAAGCTATATGCCCAATAGGAACACATTAAACCAAGTATTTAACCCTTTGAATGAGATTATGGTATCTTTACAACAAAACATTATAAGGAAATTTATCTTTACATGTAATCTTAATAAACTTATAGATCCATAACAACCAAACAATAACAATGACTATTCATGTCATCAAGCACAATAATCAAACCATTCACAACCATATAACACAAGCCATGAGTCCACCTGTAAGAGTCCAATTTAAAACACCCTTTACTTTTGTTTTAAAACCACCCCCACATTTTCCGGCTATCATACGGCATGGAGTGGGCATCCTAAAGAAAACCATCCGTTTTTTCACTTTTGCCGACTATCATACGATAGGACTGTGTGGACACCCAAAAACATTTTCTCCACATTCATCCAGCAATAAGCCTAGATAGGGCATTTGGGCACCTTTTAAACTCCCCCCACAGGTACCAACACAACACCACATTTGAAAAGCCGACTCTTACCTGGACTCATGCATAATTGACCATTCATTTACATTTTATTCCATCAACAACCATCCAACATTACCCTAGAATTGAATACAACACAAGATTTAAGGGAAAAAAAATAACATTCAAGCCACAATTCTTTTACTATATCAACATCCACATCCTTCATCTATTTATTATTCACAATATTTCATGAATCAAGGAAATTCCTATTTCAATGTGGTGTTTTCAACTCAAATGGAGAATCTAGGGTTTTACCAAATTTGGGGTTTTTTCTCCTCTATTATAGATATGGTTTGTAACAACATTTATATGCATGTTTTGAAAAGAGAGAGTAAAGGAATCTCAAGCAAGAGTCAAGTAACATGGTTTATTTATGTAAAACATAAGATTAACCCAACAATACTCCCCAACTAACTTCTAAATCACAACCATACCATGAAATCCCTTCAAAACAAAAAAAAAAAAATACTAATGTAAAAGTATCCCTACCTCAAGTCGTGAAGAAGAAAACCCGAAAAACTCAAGGTCGACGAAGCCACGAATTTCTCGAACCAATAGAAAGCCCTTGACAAGATCTACAAGTTGTCTCAAAGGATCAAGGTGAGAAAACACCTCTAAGAGAGTAGATCTAAGGATTGAAGAGAGAGTTTTTGAGAGAAAGAGAGAGAGAGACTCTTGGTTTTGAGAGGAAAAAGAGGAGAAAATTATGAGAGATGTGTAGTTTGGGTCTATGAAAAAGGATAAGTCCAAAACCCCCAAAAGTAGGGCCCATTCGAACCCCAAAATTCTGAAAAAAAACACGCAGGGGTTGACCCTCCGGGCAGATGTGTCAACCCTTCTGGTAGAAAAAACAATCTAGCAGCAAGCAGAGGGTCGACCCTTAGACAGGAAGGGTTAACACTAATTTCCAGCAACTAACACACAAATTCTGCAATATATAAGGGTCGACCCTTCCTAGACTGGTGTCGACCTTTGAGACCAACAACAAAAGAAAGGTGTCGACACCACCAAGGTTGGTGTCGACCCTAAATTCTAGTTACACCTCCAAAAACATTACAACATGCAAGGGTCGACCCTTAGGAAGGCTAGTGTCGACCCCAAAACAGAATTTCTAAGTTTTCAAGCAACTTTTTGACAAGAATAAACACGAACGAACAAACCCAACGAGTTTAAATCGGACTGTACTCCTTTAAAACCAATATACAACAACTTCAAAGACTCCCAAAATGAAAATAAAGATATTAAGTACACCTTCCAATAGATTAAGACACCCAAGTGTTACAACTTCCCCACCTTAGGAAATTTTTCCCTCGAAATAATATCCATCCTCACCATGATAACAAGGTTTGGCAACAATATCATATTTATTCAACCCTCAACAAACTCATAACCAAGCAAAAAATATATATATATATATATATATATCAATTTGACTCCAAGACAAGGAAATAATAGAAGGTTTTGGCTCATGCCTAATTCATCAAGTACAAAGAAGGAACAACAGAACAAATACATCACAATTTAGAAAATCAGTTGTGGTACTTCTCGCAAATCTCCGCTTCACGTTTCCATGTAGCTTCCTCTACACCGTGATGGTGCCATAACACTTTAACTAAGGGAATTGTTTTACCCCTCAAAACTTGTTCTCTAGTATTTAAGATTTGGAGTGCTTTTTCTTCATAAGACACATCTTCATCTATCTTAATCTCTGTCCAATCTAACACATGAGAGGGATCGGGTTCGTACTTGCGAAGCATAGACGCATGAAACACATTGTGGACTTCGGAGAGTTATGGCAGCGATGCAACGTGATATGCAACTTCTTCAATCCGCTCAATGATATCAAAGGGGCTGATGAATCTAGGTGATAGCTTTCTGCTCTAGCCAAATCTCATCAACCCTTTCCTAGGAGATATCTTCACAAAGACATGGTCACCAACTTCAAAGGACAAGGGTCGTCTTTTTCTATCTGCATAGCTCTTTTGCCAACTTTGAGTGGTAACTAACCTTTTTCGAATGAGGGCTATTTTCTTGGTCATTTTACAAACTAGATTTGAGCCCAGCAAGGGTGAATCTCCCACTTTAGTCCAACATATCGGTGATCTACATGGACGCCCATACAATGCCTCGAAAGGTGCCGTCTCGATGCTTGCTTGGTAGCTATTGCTATAAGCAAATTCAACTAAGGGTAGGTGTTTTTCCCAGGACCCTTTAAAATCTAGTACACATGCCCTCAACATGTCTTCCAAAATCTGAATAGTACATTCGGAAAGCAGTACTAAAATTCAATTGAGTACCCAAGGCACTTTGAAGGCTCTGCCATAGCTTGGTTGTAAAGCGAGGGTCTCTATCAGACACTATACTCACTGGTACCCCATGGAGGCGAACAATCTCACGGGTGTAAAGTTTAGCTAGAAACTCTATGGAGTCTCCCATGCTCATGGCGAGGAAGTGAGTGGACATTGTAAGTCTATCCACAATCACTCATATTGCATCATTGCTTCTTTGAGTTCTAGGAAGGCCAGAAACAAAGTCCATGTTGACGTGTTCCCACTTTCATTCAGCAACCCGAAGAGGTTGTAACAATCCCGCCGGTCTTTGGTGTTCAGTCTTAACTTGTTGACATGTCAAACACTTAGACACAAATGAGGCTACATCCTTTTTCATACCCCTCCACCAAAATTGACGATTTAGGTTATGGTACATTTTAGTGCCTCCGGGATGCACAGCTAGGCGCGAATGATGGAAGTCCCTCAAAACTTCATTTCTCATAGATTCAGGTGCCAACAATCGGTCGAAGTAATGAACACTAGAATCTGCATGAATATTTAAACCCCTCTCTTCTTTCCCTTGAAGAATTCTCCCTTTAATTGCATCCACTTCTGGATCACCCAGTTATGCTTCAACTACTCTTGCAACAAGGTTAGGTTGGGCGATGGTGGTGCAGAGGGTAGCCTTTTCTAAAGATTCACCGAGCTGTAAAGCAAATTCATTGGCATCCTCCATCATCTTCCATTCCCTCATTGCTAGACTAGCCATTGTACTTACCGATTTTCCACTCAAAGCATCTGCTACTACATTGGCTTTATCGGGGTGGTAGTGTATTTCAAAATCATAGTCCTCTAGAAAATCCATCCATCTCCGTTGGCGTAGATTCAAGTCTTTCTAGGAGAATAGGTATTTGAGGCTTTTATGGTTGGAGAAGACTTCAAACTTTTCACCATATAGATAGTGTCTCCACAACTTCAAGGCAAAAACAACATCGGCTAGTTCTAAGTCGTGTATTAGGTAGTTCCTTTCATGCGTCTTCAGTTGACGCGAGCCATATGCTACCACTTCACCCTCCTGTATTAGAACACATCCCAACCCCTCTCTAGAAGCATCACAATATGTCGTATAACTTAAGCCTCGTTCCAGAATGATAAGAATTGGAGTGGTGGTCAATCTAAGCTTTAGTTCTCGAAAAGCATTCTCGCAAGCTTCGCTCCAAACAAACCTTACTTCCTTACGAGTCAATCTAATTAATGGTGATGCTATGGAAGAGAAATTCTTTACAAATCGACGGTAGTAACTGGCTAAGCCCAGAAAGCTACGAACTTCTAAGGCGTTCTTAGGCTGCTTCCAATTCTGCACAGCTCTATTTTTGAAGAATCCACCATAACTCCGTCTCCCGAAACTACGTGACCCAAGAACTTCACTTCAGAAACCCATAATTCACATTTCTCATATTTTGCGTACAAATGGTGCTCTCTAAGAAGTTGTAAGATAGTACGAAGATGCCCTTCAAGCTCCTCTTCAAAAGGTGAATAGATAAGAACATCATCTACAAAGATGACCACAAATTTATCAAGAAACTCCCGAAAGACCCCATTCATGAAATCCATGAATGTGACTGGAGTGTTGGTCAACCCAAAGGACATAACCAAGAACTCGTAATAACCATATCGGGTATGAAAAATAGTTTTGGGGATATCCTCCTCTCGAACTCAAATTTGGTGATAACCCGACCTTAAATCTATCTTGGAGAAACAATGAAAGCCTTTAAGTTGATCGAAGAGATCATCTGTCCTGGGCAAGGGATATTTATTCTTGACTGTGGCTTCATTCAATTTACGATAGCCTATGCACAATCTTAAGGATCCGTCCTTCTTCTTTGCAAACAACGCCGAGGCTCCCCAAGGTGAGGTGCTAGGGCGTATAAAGCCCTTACTAAGTAACTCTTGCAATTGTTCCTTCAGAACCACCAATTCAGTTGGGGGCAAACCTATATGGCGACAAGGAGATAGGTGCCATATCCGGAAGCAAGTCTATGTGAACTCTACTTCTCTACGAGGAGGTAATTCTGTAAGATCGTCAGGAAAGACATCGAGGTATTCACATACTACCTTTGGAAATTCGCCCTGGACTACACCACTTCCATCATTCAAAAAGGTGGTTAAAAAGGAATTAAATTGGCCCTGGCTACGTAGATAGTATGAAGAGGGTAAGGATCTACCGTACTTGTCTCCCAGAAACGTGAAACGATCACTGCTTGCAGTGCACACCATAACTCTCTATCAATAACAATCTATGGTCACTCGATAAGTAAACAACCAATCCATACCAAGGATAACGTTGAAACCCGACATTTCTAACAGGAAAAAATTAAACGGAAGTTGTCGACCCGCCACCTCAATTATACATCCCTGACATCCCTGGGTCAGAATAACCTTACCCCAAATTGGTGACTCCACTATAAGTGAAAATTGCAGTTGTCTACTCTCCAACCCTAACAATGATACAAAAGGTGTGGCAATAAATGAGTGCAATGCTCCAGTGTCAATCAACACATTAGCCCGAGTATTGAAAATGAGGAATGTACCTCTTACAATTGATGACCCTGACGTTTGCTTCGAAGCGGTGACATCGTACACTATTCCCTGTGACCTCTGCTCTCCTACATCACCTCTCTGAACATAAGCTTGTTGTGCGGATTGAGCAGACGTGGCTCCCTGAACTGTCCTGGATGCTTGTCCTGACTGAGCCAGCTAATAAGATTCCCTCTATCCCTGACCCATCTGTAAACCTCCTGACTATCTAGACCCTGCCACACTCGGAGTCCCTACTTTCTACAGGCAAAACTTCTTCAAATGTCCCGGCTGACCACATTGATAACAAAATTAGGGTTAGTTCTTATTCTGAGGTTAACCCTGTGGACGCATAGGTTGGGACCATGCTCCACTTTTCTGTCCACGCTCTACAGCCTTGTGACCCATTTGGCCACATCTATGACAAGCACCAGCAACTCGAGTCATGCTTCCCGAACTTCCACTCATCATGGAACTAGAGGATTTGGCTTGTGGTGGAGGCGATTGAAAGGATGATGATGAACCCCTCGACCTCTTTGAAGAACCCGTGTCACCCCTTGCATCAGAATGTCCTACTCTCTTTAATCTCTGCCTTGCCTCTTCGGCCTCTACAGTAATCTCCACATGAGCTGCCGCTTTAACTAAACGGTCATAATTACATATCATATTGCTAACCACCTTCATTAGGATCTTCGGTCTCAACCTTTTCTCAAATTCAAGGCACATTCGTTCTTCCGTTGCCACTAATTCAAGTGCAAAACGTGAGAGGCTAGTAAATTTGGCTTCAAACTCTGCCACTAGTGTATCTAGTTGTAACAACTCCTCAAATTGCTTCCTTAACCACTCCTTAGCCATGGGAGGAAGGAATTTATCTTGGAAAGCTTGCACAAATGCTTCCCAAGTATGTTCAACCCTATTCTTTATGGATTTCCACCATTGCCCGCCCTCGCCTTTTAACTGGTAGGCTGCTAATGCCACCCGCAATTCATTTTCTCGAATGTCTAAGATCTCAAAGGACTTGACCAATTGCTCCAACCACTCGTCAGCTTTCATGAGATCAGGCTCGCTACTATACTCGGCAGGATTGGAATGACAGAACTCATTTTTCAAAAAGGAAGCTCTTGTTTCTCCTTCAATGGCTCTAGCCGCTTGCTCGGCTCTTAATATCTCCATGGACTCCTGTAGAGCCCTTGCCATTTCCGTAGCCAAGGTCCCCATAGCTTCTTGGGTTGGTGGAATGGGTATATTATTTTGACCCACCCTTTCTTCTTGCTGAGGGATCTCTAGTTGGGGTGGAATATTCATGCCTCCCCCACGAGGTCTACCGCAAGCTCTAGCACATCCAACAACTATAAGAAGTAGAGACAATATTAAATTTAAGACCAACTTGCGGCACCTAAGTTCTCCATTCTTAATCCTTACACTTGTACACCATGTAAACACACAAACTTCCACATAGAATGATCCAAACAATCACACATACAATCACATAAAAGCACACGTGAGTTGTCATCCCCAGATATTAGCTAGTTCCATGGCAATCAAGGACCTCCAAGTGGAAAGAACAATGATCAAGTGCCTTTCCAAAAGGATTTCGATGAATGTAACGGACAAAAGCCACATCATAGGATTCTAACCCCATACCCACATAGTCACATGAAAACACATAACACACAAGGCATCCTAAGCATTCTGTCCTAGCCTGGGGACCCTATTGTGACACACGTCACTTCCTACGAGCCCGAGGTATTCTAACCTCTTACTCTGATACCATTTGCAACACCCAAAAATTTTTCCACAAGAATATGCCACAACAAACACAATAATATACCCAAAAAGTCAACCTTCTCATTGAACTAAGAGATAAATGATTACAATTCACCACATACATTCCCATAATGTTCGGAATTCGTATTCCAGTTCAATGAACTAGGTGGCCTTACAAAATATAAGCCTCTAGGGCGTACAATTACAAAAAAATAGATTAGTAGTCTTGTTACGAAAATTCCCATTCAAAATAACAAAATACACATGGATCAACTTTTCCAAAAAGAGTTATTACTTGACCAATCGTTCAGGGAGGTGGTACTTCATCAATTCTTGAAAAATAAGATAAGGTTAAGCTATATGCCCAGTAGGAACACATTTAACCAAGTATTTAACCCTTTAAATAAGATTACGGTATCTTTACGACAAAACATTACAAGGAAATTTATCTTTACATGTAATCTTTAATAAACATATAGATCCATAACAACTAAACAATAACAATAACTATTCATGTCATCAAGCACAATAATCAAACATTCACAACCATATAATGCAAGCCATGAGTCCACCTGTAAGAGTCCAATTTAAAACACCCTTTACTTTTGTTTTAAAACCACCCCCACATTTTCCGGCTATCATACGGCAAGGAGTGGGCACCCCAAAGAAAACCATCCATTTTTCCACTTTTGCCGACTATCATACGACAGGACTGTGTGGACATCCAAAAATATTTTTCCCACATTCGTCCAGCGATAGGCCTAGACAGGGCATTTGGGCAACCTTTTTAAACTCCCTGCACGGGTACCAACACAACACCACATTTGAAAAGCTGACTCTTACCCAAATTCATGCACAATTAACAATTCATTCACATTTTATTCCATCAACAACCATCCAACATTACCCAAGAATTGAATACAACACAAGATTTAAGGGAAAAAAATAACATCCAAGCCACAATTCTTTTACTATATCAACATCCACATCCTTCATCTATTTATTATTCACAATATTTCATGAATCAAGGAAATTCCCTCGTAACACTTGGGTGTTTTAATCTATTGGAAGGTGTACTTAATATCTTTATTTTTCGTTTTGCGAGTCTTTGGAGTTGTTGTATATTGGTTTTGAAGGAGTACAATCCAATTTAAACTCGTTGGGTTTGTTCGTTCGCGTTTGTTCTTGTCAAAAAGTTCCTTGGAAACTTAGAAATTCTGTTTTGGGGTCGACACTAGCCTTCCTAAGGGTCGACCTTTGCATGTTGTAATGTTTCTGGAGGTGTTACTGGAATTTAGGGTTGACACTAGCCTTGATGGTATCGACACCTTTCTTTTGTTGTTGGTCTCAAGGGTTGACACCAGTCTAGAAAGGGTCGACCCTTGTATATTGCAGAATCTGTGTGTTAGTTGCTGAAAATTAGTGTCAACCCTTCCTGTCTAAGGGTTGACCACTTACTTGCTGCCAGATTGCCTTTTCTACCTGAAGGGTCGACACCTCTACCCGAAGGGTCGACCCCTGCGTGTTTTTTTTCAGAATTTTGGGGTTCGAATGGGCCCTACTTTTGGGGGTTTTGGACTTATCCTTTTTCATTGACCTTAGGGCTATTCTTTACTACTATAAATAGACCTAAACTACATCTCTCTCATAATCTTCTCCTATTTTTCCTCTCAAAACCAAGAGTCTCTCTCTCTTTCTCTCAAAAACTCTCTCTTCAATGCTTAGATCTACTCTCTTAGAGGTGTTTTCTCACCTTGATCCTTTGAGATAACTTGTAGATCTTGTCAAGGGCTTTCTATTGGTCCGAGAAATTCGTGGCTTCGTCGACCTTGAGTTTTTCAGGTTTTCTTCTTCACGACTTGAGGTAGAGATACTTTTACATTAATATTTCTTTGTTTTGAAGGGATTTCATGGTATGGTTGTGATTTATGAGTTAATTGGAGAGTATTGTTGGGTTAATCTTATGTTTTACATAAATAAACCATTTTACTTGACTCTTGCTTGAGATTCCTTTACTCTCTCTTTTCAAAACATGCATATAAATGTTGTTACAAACCATATCTATAATAGAGGAGAAAAAACCCCAAATTTGGTAAAACCCTAGATTCTCCATTTGAGTTGAAAACACCACATTGAAACAGGAATTTCCTTGATGCATGAAATATTGTGAATAATACATAGATGAAGGATGTGGATATTGATATAGTAAAAGAATTGTGGCTTGGATGTTATTTTTTTCCCTTAAATCTTGTGTTGTATTCAATTCTAGGGTAATGTTGGGTGGTTGTTGATGGAATAAAATGTAAATGAATTGTCAATTGTGCATGAGTCCAGGTAAGAGTCGGCTTTTCAAATGTGGTGTTGTGTTGGTACGCGTGCGGGAAGTTTAAAAGTTGCCCAAATGCCCTATCTAGGCTTATCGCTGGATGAATGTGGGGAAAATGTTTTTGGGTGTCCACACAATCCTACCGTATGATAGCCGGCAAAAGTGAAAAAATGGATGGTTTTCTTTGGGATGCCCACTCCATGCCGTATGATAGCCGACAAATGTGGAGGTGATTTTAAAACAAAAGTAAAGGGTGTTTTAAATTGGACTCTTATAGGTGGACTCATGGCTTGCGTTATATGGTTGTGAATGGTTTGATTGTTGTGATTGATGACATGAATAGTCATTGTTATTGTTTGGTTGTTATGGATCTATAAGTTTATTAAGGATTACATGTAAAGATAAATTTCCTTATAATGTTTTGTTGTAAAGATACCATAATCTCATTCAAAGGGTTAAATACTTGGTTTAATGTGTTCCTACTGGGCATATAGCTTAACCTTATCTTATTTTTCAAGAATTGATGAAGTACCACCTCCCTAAAGGATTGGTCAAGCAATAGCTCTTTTTGGAAAACTTGATCCATGTGTATTTTGTTATTTTAATGGGAATTTTTGTAACAAGACTATTAATCTATTTTTTTGTAATTGTACGCCCTAGAGGCTTATATTTTATAAGGCCACCTAGTTCATTGAACTAGAATACAAATTCCGAACATTATGGGAATGTATATGGTGAATTGTAATCTCTTATCTCTTAGTTCAATGAGAAGGTTGACTTTTTGGGTATATTATTGTGTTTGTTATGGCATATTTTTGTGGGAAAATTTCAAGGCATTACACGTCTTGCTGATTTGTTGCTCCTTCTAGTCTATTTCTCTTTTGAAGTTTTTCTAACTTTGCTGCTGTGTGATTATTTTTCTGATTTTTTTTTTTTTGGTGGGAAATTTGTATTTTGGTGAATCTTGATTATTTTGCATTTGTAATGATATGTGCTTTTATGGCTTTGGGAATTCTTGTACAACGTGGCTTATTTTTTCTTTTTTTCTTTGTCTCAGAGTTATTAATTGTGAATTCCCAAGAAGCATAGATACGGACACGTGACACGACATGAATACAATACGGACACGCCGACACGTCAATTTTCAAAAAATAGAGGACATAACACGTGGGAGACATACTTGAAATATATATATATATATATATTATATATTAAATATATGAATATAACATTCAAAGATAATTAAAAAATGTAATATGACACTAATTCGTATAAATTTATATGATGTTTATTTTATTATTATATCTTAAGTTGTTTTGTTCAAACTGTTAATTAGTTTCACATATGTCTAATCGATAGGCACGTGTGTTTAAGCAATAGAAACGTGTGTCCTCCAAGTATCCAAAGAGTGTTCGGGTCTTTAAAAAAAATTAAAAATAAGACACGTTTTGAAGAGTATCGGACATGTGTCGCGGAAGTGTCCGAAGAGTGTTGGTATCTGTCACGGACACGACACGTATATGTCACCTTCTTAGAAGTGTCCATACTTCTCAGGTGAATTCTTTTTTTTTTTTCTTACATTGAAGTTTTAATTATTAGGCTATATTAATTTTTATCTATTTTTTCACTTAAAAGGTGCCTTGCTTCAGTGAAGCGTGCACCTCGCTTTACGCCTACGCTCCAAGAGACCTTTGGCGCCTTGGTGTGCCTTAAGCCTTTAAAAATATTGAGTGTGACATCAGTAATGGTGATTAAGTAGTGTAACTAATGGCAGAATACCGTTGTTGTGGTGTCAAGATTTTTTATGATAGGATGAGGTTTATCAATCAAACTGTCGAATATTTGAATTAGGCAACGTGTTAAAAATATTATCACGTCACTCATTGATTGATTACTAGGAATTGATGATGGCATCTTTTGGAGTAGGGTTATCATCTAAAAACTTGTTTGGCTAGAGAGAGTTTGTTAGGAAATGGAAGGTACAAATCCAACATGATTTTACTTGTAGTAGGCAGACCATGGGTGGCTTGGTAAGCCCTACTTGGATACAAAAGTGTTTCATTGATATTTTTATTTGTTTCCAAATTGAGAGTTTAAATGTAGGGAATTGGAGTAATGAGTTTATTGTGGAAGTACTGGAATATGAGGTATTGGACACCTCCCTAAACCTGCTAAAAAAGACCAAAACCACCTCCCTCACAAGACCACCATATCCAACTACAGGGATATTATGAAAAAGAAACAAAATCATCATAAGGGAACCTGAAGCCACAATGGTGTAGGTAGATTGCTTGTTTTGGAATTTAATGGAAAAGATGAACTAGTTTTGAGGAAATCAGTGGATCTTGAAGAAAATGATAATCACTTCCTCATTAGTGATGCCGGGGACCTTCTAAACTCAGATTATGTTTGGAAGAATATTGATGGAGTAGGGTAAAGTATAATAATAGATACATTCCTTATCTTTTGGCATATGTGCATATGAACTAGCTAAGAAAATTAATACCAAAAATAAGATAAGTAAAGAACAACATACAAATAAATTATAAACTAAACCATATATACCTACTTGATTAAAGAATATTTAGACCAAGAGAAAAATGGGGCAAGAGTTTGATACAGTATTAATATTTTCTTTTTCTTTTTCGGTCATTGTGTGAAGAAACAAAAACGAACAAGTTCACACATGTTTTTTGTGTGCAAATAAGTTCTCTATAAGATTTTTTCAAAAAAAGTTCTCTATAAGATAAGAATTTTCTTAAAACTGTGTTTGGTTCATAAATTTAAATAGAGATTTAGAAAAAAAAAAAAAGAAAAAATGTGTGAAATGTGTTAAATGTAATTATATTCTATTCATATTTCACTAAACTTTTTTCTTTCTTTCAATTTGCTACCTGAATTTATGAATCAAACATAGTCTAAAATTGATTATATAATGATTTTTGAGTTCGGAGTCTGCTCTCCTGTGCAATAATTTCAAGCAATTCAATAAAGTTAAGTAGTGACTCAAGCAATACCATTTTTTCAATCTAGAATTTTCTTTTGTTAATTTTGAAATATTTACTCTCTAATAAGTTATTTTTATCAATTTCCTCATAACATACAATTCATGGTTATGAATTAGCTAAACAAAGATAGCAACAGAGGCTAGCTAATAAATTGCATATTTAAAATATGCAATTTAAAAACTAAAAAAAAAAATCATATTTAGAAGTACATCAACAATAAGTCAAATTAAAAAAAAAAAAAAAAAAAAAACCAAAAAAAACAACAACTTACATCAAATAATAATGGCATTGTTGCAATTACACATAAATTCAAACACAAATTATTACATGGCCAATAATAAAGTTAATTCAGTTGTACCACAAAACAAAAAGCACAATCAACCAAGCAATACCACAAAAAGACACACTAATACGAACCTAGCAATACCACATGATAGCAAACAAATTATTCAGGTTGGGACAGTAGTTTTTGTTTTGGTTTTTGTTTATTTTTTTTTTTTTTTCAAGTTCGGACAAAAGTTAAAACGAAATCATAACAACTAAACAGTTTTTCATAAATAAGAACACCTAGTAAAGTTCTAGCCGATTTCTGCATAAATAGCGCTGCTATCTACTTCTCCAGCTTTTTGATCTTCATAGAAATTGAGTAGATCCTCCCGTCTCCTATTTATCAAGAACAACATACCTAGCAAAACATTTGCGATCAAATTTTGAAAATGAATACATGCTAATTAAAAGCAACTACATTCAATGTGCTTTATAGAAACCCAACGATAGATAAAATGTAATCATAATAACTAAACAGTTTGTTCATATATAAGAACAGCTTGTAGCCTTGGTTTTTTCATATATAGGGCCAAAATCTCTTTCTCCAACTTCTTTATTAAGAAAAGCATACCTAGGAAATCAGCGGCAATCAAATTTTGAGAATGAAAGACATAAAAGAGTAGTCGAAAGCTATTACATTCAATGTGCTTGTGTATGTTGGGTGCAACATGTTTTAGGCTTGGCAATATTTATAATCAAGTTAATAATGGATGTCAAACATATATGCAATATAGATGCTCGACAATATATATTAATCTTTTGTTAAGGCATTGCCAAATAGAATAATTAAATGTGATTTCACGTAAGAGCCAAATATCTATCTATTTACACTGACTTCCCCTAAGATTTGAAGGATAAATACAACTCCCATAATTTTTACATAATTTCACTGACTTCTCTTTTAATAAGGTTCACTACAACAAAATTTGCCTATTACATAAATCCTCGGTGGCTGAACTCACTTCAGATAAAGTTATTGAGGTAATTGCTAATTGGCTTCTCTTCTAGCTACGACATTTCATTTTGGAAGTTATTTTTATTTTTTGCAAAATTTCTTTTGTTGTCATGTGAATTCCAAATCAGCATTGAGATTCCTTTTGCATTTCGACCAATTCCCGTGCAAGCCATTGAATCAACCGACACTCAAGTACTAGAACAAATATTGAGGATTCTGCTTCCTTGCTTTACGGCACAGGTTTGTGATTTAGATATTTTCCCCCTTTAAATCAGATTCAAGATGAAACTTGGTTCTTAGGAAATTTTGTCTTTACCTCACAAATTTGAATTTCTTTAGTCAATTTTAGTTACTTGAGGTTAAATGAATGTTGCAATTTGTCTCATATTTATATGATAAGCTGATTATGTTGAATTATATTTATGCTCTATAAGCCCACTTGATTGAGTCATTTGCCACATAAAAACAGGATGGTTAGTCTTGTGAGCTTGACAGGTTTCATTTGACACCATTTCACAATAAACACGAATTGTATTTCATTTTCTGTGTTATAATAGACTTTTTCCACAGGTATTATTGGGTATCACACTTCCTGAATTAGATTTTGGATCACATGCAATGTTTGTAGGGTAAGTGGGGATCAGACAATTAACGGAATGTGAATTTTACGAATCTGGCTGTTATAATGAGGGGAAAATGAAGCATTGGTTCTTTTTATCTGCTTGTTTACATACTGTCACTTTTAGAGTAAATTATGTTAATTTCTGATATAAATATATGAAAAACTTATCGGCGTGTGTGGTTCAAGAGTGAGGTTGTGGCCTCTGAGGTTGATTTCTGATATAAATAAAAAAAAATTTCAATTATATATTTATTGGGTGTATTGAAGTGTAATGCTTTGTTGTATCATTGCAGAGCCAACATGATGAGTTGGAGGCAAAGTTTTTCGAGGAGAGAGCATCCTTTGAAGCTAAATAGCAAAGCACACTCCATATTATTATTATTATTATTTTTATTAAAATGAGAGTATTGGCAATTTTTATTTTTATTTTTTTGTATTAACATATTGTGATTTAAGGTTTTTGTTTTTGGTTATGGAAAATTGAAATACTGACTCACATTATGGTATATGTTTTGAAAATAGTGATGGATTATAGGTTGGTTGTTATTTATTATTATTTTTATTTTTATTTATTTATTTATTTATTTTTGAGGAAAAAGGTTTGCTTTGAACAGAAGTTAAAATATCATAAATTTGATTTTTTTTTTGAAAAAAAAGTAATGGTGGCGTTTTTAAAAAACGTCGCAAATTGACGTCATAATTACGTCATGTTAACTACTCTGACGGAAATAGTAAACGGATGTAAAGAATTGGTGACGCTGTTAAAAAACGTCGTCTAAAGTCTATAGTGGCGTTTTCAAAACGCCACAAAGATATGACGGCGGCCGTATCAGCGACGAATTTTTGAAACGTCGTCTTATATTTTTGCGGCGTTTTTCTGACTTTTTGCGGCGTTTTAAACACGCCGCTAAATCTCGATTTTCCTGTAGTGGTTGAAATGATCGAAATGAATGTAGATGGTTTGAAAACATAAAGATAAATAATGTAAAATACATATTTCAATATAAAAGATAATATTAATTTTCAATCCATATGATTAACAAATTATTAATGAAAAATGGACTAAGTGTTCTGTGAATTAAAATATTAAGAGAGTTTAATATAATTATGTTAAATTTGTAAAATTTATTGTACTTTCTTTAAATGTCAAAGGAGGTTAATGTAATTTTTCCTAATAAATTTTTGTTATCAAATTTTGAAAAAGTAATTGGGCAAAGTATTTATACCTGGAATGGGCTTGTTGACAATTTTTCCATTTGGATTGCACAGAGCTCTCTTTGGGCTTCTCAACATTTCTCCAATTATTTTTAGAAGTAATGCCACAATGATTATGTCCTTATACCTCATTTGGTTTATCATGGAATGTGTTATCATTGTATTGATAATAAGCATAAATGGTGGGGTTCATTCAATCAATGTATTTATGATAAATGAGATACTAAATCCTATATGGCATACAAAAATTTCTCGACATAAAGACATGGTCATTGTACTATTACTCCTAAATATAATTAGATTGATTTGATAATTATAATATGATTTTATCATCTTTATCTTCAAAAAAATAAATTTCATTTCTTTTGAAAGCAAAGATGATAAAATCATATTGTTATGATTATCAAATAAATTTGAATTTTATGAATAACTTACGCACTGTGTTTATAAAATGAAAGGTTCAAATCCTCATAGTGGAATCCGTACAATCCAAAAGGTCAACTATTGAGAAGCCCATTCATTGAAAAATGTTTCTATTTAAGGTAGTTTGGAAAGAAAATTGCTTTAGCAAAGAATTATTCATACAAAAGTTTCTTTTGAGAACAATACCTATACAGTGATGCTAGAGACCTCTAATTTAGAGGCTCTAAACACACCTCTAATGAGGTGGAAAAGGAAAAAAAAAAAAAAAAAAAAAAAAAAAAAAAAAAAAAACAGACACAGCACTGACAGTGGCAATGGGTGGGACCCACTGCCACATTACTAGTGGCACCTCTAATTAGAGGTCCCAAGCATTTTTGAATACCTATATCACTTTCAAAATTAGATATACAACAATAGATTGTCTTGTCTTCAGAAATGTAACATTATGAGTCACTAAACCTAACATGAAATTTCAGTATGAAAAAACTCAACTGGCATTTGATCTAACTGAGTTGAACTCATCCCAGTGAGTTTTTAGCCATTTCTTTGGGACTCAATTGGCATTGCTTTTCAAGACAATTTTTTTATTTATTTTTTATTTTTTATACTGAATTAGTGATAAAGAGTTTACTCTCAATGATTTTGTGTATATATAATATAGCTATGAAATACCATCAAATAAGACTTCATCTTGACACAATTTTAGATTAATATGTTTGTACTATCCATAAATGTAATTAATTTTATAAATTTATGCTCCGTTTGTTTCGGTAAAATATTTTATGTGAATTTTTTTTTTTTTTAATGTCATGGTTAGAAAATAATACATAGGAAATATTTTCTAATATTTAGTTAGAACTCTGAAATAACGGTTGCTAATAGTCATGGTGTGCTGTAGTGGCGGTGGTGGTGGTAGGATGTTGGGGAAGAAAAAAGAAATAACTAGTACAAACATATTGGTTAGAGAATTGTTTGTGATAATTAAATCATCATAATTTGAACAAGATAAACTTACATTAAATTAGAGAATAATAATAAACTCTTGTATTTGATATATGATCAATTTATTTTAAACGTACCTGGCCAATGAAATGAACTCTATATATAGTAACATCAAAATTATACGGTACGAAAATAAAAATTGATAAATTCTGTCTAAACTTTGGCCAACCTAACAGTCTACTGATTTATCCTTGTTCAGGATCCCTCAAGCAATTTTAGGAGAATTGGACATACTGCACAGGAAATTTCTCTCTTCAATACAATTTTTTTCTTTGCTGATTAAAAAAATAAAACTATTTCTTTAATTCGCACAAACGAATTCTGTAAACAACCAAAGAACAAAAACTACTGCTCTTTACTTCACACAATGAAACGGTTTAGCAGAGTGTTAAGATTCTTAGAAGATATTAATAGGGTGAATTACAGTGATAGTCTTTACACTTTGCCTCTTGTGTTATTTTGGTTACACTTTTAATTGGCTCAATTTTAATCTTTAATTTTTTGTTTTGGGTCAATTTGGTCTAAATAATGTCTCTAGGGTTTTTTTAACGGAGAATTATCATTGAGTTTGTTGAAATTAACTTACTGAGTTAATGTAGTTTACAATTTTACCCTAAAAGCAAGACAAATGTCATTTATGAGCGCATTTTTTTATTAAAAAATGATAGCAATTATAATCAACTGGACAAAAATAAGACAAAATCATAAATTTCAGATAAAAATCAAATCAATTAAAATTATAAGGACTAAAATGACACAAGAACCAAAATATAGGGACTATCAATATAATTTGCCCAAGAAAATATTATTTGGAAGGCCTCAAACCAAATATAAATATGTACACTAAAAATTTAAAGATATGAGCTTAAACAGATAAACCCACTATATATTTATCAACAGGACGAAGAGGCATCTGGTGTAATATTTTTTTTACTTTATTATTAGGAAAATAAGTGAGACTCCCTTTTTGGAGGATCCTCACAACCCCCAAAGTGATCCATACCACTCATGATGTGTGGGGTTCACTCATGTATATGTGAGACCCACATCATGAGTAGTGTAGATCACTTTGGGGGTTGTGGGGTTCTCCAAAAAGAGCGTCTCTATCATTATTGTTATTATTATTATTATTGTCGTTATTGTTGTTGTGGTGGTGGTGATGGTGGTGGTGTGTGTATAGCAATAATGCATACCTTTTCTGTGAAGAGATTGGCGATCCACCGCAGCTAACGGTAAATACTACTCCCTTTCCACATCATAACCTGCCTGCATGTGGCAAGTACCAAATGATTACTAAAACTAAAAATATAGCTAATAAGTTGTAGGGCCGGCCTTACCCTTAGGCTCTTAGGCCTCACCCTTATGTGAGGCCCCATAATTTATGTAGGTATTTACAGACTTCAGTTATACAAAAGCTTCATAAGTGGTAATAAAAGGCCTTACTGCTTTTATATATAAGTCCCAGCATAGATCTTTTCAATCTTCTATTTTTTTTCAGTCTCTATTAAGGATATAAGCAGGTTTGGTTTGGTTCAATTAAAGTTAAAGAAAAATTATCATTAAACTGAACACTTCAATTTTATTAATTAAGGAACCAAAAACAATAACATGCTATGGTAGTTTTACTGATTTCTAATTTAGTGTAAATAAGAGACTCACAAGAAATTTTAAGGTTGTGCTTGCGTCATGGATTTCAGTAGGAATTTAAAAAGAAAAATGAAAAAAGTAAGTGAAATGTGAATAAAATATAAGATAATATAATTCTCCGTTTTCTTTTTCCTTTCCAAATTTTTATTCAAATTCATGAATCAAACATAGCGCAAGAGTTTTGCAAAAATCTAGAGAATTACATATCGGGATTAAATAAAAGAAAATTGTAGGAATACTCTATAAATGTCTCCCGTTCTAATAATTTATCTTCTTATATTAAAATATATATAATTTGTATAAAAAATACAGTTTGATAAAAATTATTAATTATAAGACAACGCAATCTACTGAAAACTCTTTTAAAAACTAATTATTCATATATAATAGATCTAATTATTTCTTCAATTGAGTGTAAGTTTGAACAATTTAAAAATTTTGAATCATTTTACATCACAAAAACAAGAAAAAATTTGAAAATAAAAATATTAAAAATTATTATTAATATTTAAATAGTTAGAGGCCTCAATTTAAAATTTTGCCTTAGGCCCCCAAAAGGGTTGGGCCGCCCCTGATGATTTGATACATTATTAGCATCAACACCATCTCTCCTATCAAATGTCATTTACCAGAGGTGACTCAACTATCAACTCATTTAGACTGTCATTTATGACCTATAAGGAAAAAAAACAAAAAGACTCAACTTTTTTAAAATAAATTGAGATTTTGAGCTTCAATCACTACACAATATTTTTATTTATATAATCATATAGATAGATAGATTTGTAATTTGCAATTAATCTTCTACCTATTGGCAAAAATAAATAAATAAATAAATAAAGATAACCAAGCACGGACCTTTGCATTGTTTTTGGAATCATAAATTTGGATAAAGAGAAAATGGAAAAGGTAAATGAAAATGAAAATAGAGAAAGAAAAAAAAATTAACTTATATTTTCATTCACATTTTATTCACTTTTTTCTTCCCTTTTCAAATCCCTACCCAAAATCATGATCTATGTTTAAACCATGGATTTGGAAAAAGATTTGGAAAAAAATAAAAAATGTGATAATAATGTAAATGAAATATAAGTTAATTTATTTGTTTTCACTTTTCGTTTCTAAATCTCTCTCCAAATATCCAAACAGAGCATAAGTTAATGAATTAATCTATTGCTAACCAATACTATATAGTGACAATCACATTGTTAAGAAATTAGTGGGTGTTTGTTTGGAGATTAGAAATAGGATAGGACTCTATGTCTATTCTATATAATAGTCTAATGTTTGGTTCAGAAAATGTAACCCGGACTATCAATCCCTTATTTGTGGAATTATTGTGTCCCATGGTGGATGTGGGATACAAAATGGTGGGATAACTCCTCCTCCGGATGAGGGTAAAATGACATTTTTGGCCCTCTAGATTATTATACTTAGTAAAATAAAATAAAATTTAAAAGTCTCAACAAAAAATTAAAATAAATTTATTTAAATTTTATTGATGTTCTATTTATTTTTAATTTTTTAAAAGTTTTAGCCAAAAAATAAAATATAATTTATAATTCAGATTTAGTATTTCTATTATTTAGTAAACAATTCAAGAGGATAAAATAGCCTTTTGAGCGTTTATGCTTCTTCATAACATCCCAAACAAACGGAAAATTCTGCTTACACCACTAATTTAATTCCTTACACCCTCAAAATATAATATTTTAGGAAATTTACGTGTAAGTCTTAATAGATGGACTTATTATCCAATGAGTCATGTGATAGTTAATGGCGTTTTTCATCAAACATTATTCAAAAAAGTCACTAATTGTTAATTTTCATCGACAGTTTGAAATTTTTGCCATAAAAAATGCACTAATTATAAATTTTAACGACCGTTTAAAAAATCGTCACAAAAAAGGTCACTAATTTTCAACTTTCAACAACAGTTTGAAAAATTCATCACAGGAAAAAGTCACTAATTGTAAGTTTTAGCGACAACTTATAAAAATCGCGACAAAAAAAAGTTACCAATTGTTAATTTTTAGCGACATATACAAAAAATTGTCTCAAAAAATAATTTTTAGCAATGATTTTATTATGACTTATTTTCAATAGGACTTGATGGGAATTAAGTCTAACTATTAGGACCTATTGCTAGTTTACCATATAATATTTTGTATTTTATATTTTTATAATTTCTATAAGTAGTTTATTACCCTCATCCTTAACCTTCTTCCTTCTCTTTACAAGTTACACCTAAAACCCCTAAACCCTAGCACCCATTTTTATCTCGTCTCTCTCCTCTTCACTGCCATTACCACCGGTCGTCACCACTGGTGGCTCGTGCGAAACATGATTCATAGAACAAGATACAAAATTACATTACAAATTTTAAACCTAAAATCAAACAAAGATATAAACATTTACATACAAAATCTCAAAAACAAATTGGATAATTTTCGCATTGATATTCAGAAAACAATCAATTGTGTTGAATCATTGTATCTAATAGTCGTGTTGTTCAGTGATCTTCGAAAGATTCCCTCTCAACATCCTAGGATTACCATTCCAATTTGGAATCATTGTTGGAGAATCGAAAGAACTGTCTCTGAATCTCAAAGCTTTCTTTGATTCTGGTCCTTCTCTGAAGATCGCATATCGACCTAACGATTCGCAAAACAATTTCAATCTCGTGTTCAAAACTAGGATTAGGCACTTCGGATCGCTGATTCCATGTCCCATGATATGAGCTCTGTGTTAAATCTCATTATTGAGAACCAAAACCCTAGCTTCTTTATCCACTTCAAGCCCTAATTCGGCAATTTTGTATCAAAAAGTCCCAATCATTGGACTTTGTTACGAAAAGTATTAATTCAAAACCTAATGGTTCGATCTCCGAACATGATTCATCGATGGAGTTGATCGAGGCGCCGGTGAAGAACCCAATGTTCTCAGACAAGAGAATTGCGGCTTTGACATTGGAGTCGTCGGCGGTGAGCTTGATTGGTGGGTTGTTGAGTGGTATGGAGGTGAGCGCGAAGACTATTGTTCTAGTGATAAATTGTGCGGTGGTGAATTTTTGGTAGGGATTTAGGTTTCCGGCAACAGAGGAGGCGGTGGCGAGGAACCCTATGGCCGCGATTTCGATCCAGAAGTTTTTCCTCCTTTGATTGTTATGTTCACATCTATACACACAATTGATGATGATGATAAGGATGATGATGATGATAATGATGGTGGAATGGAAACAATTGTATTGCAGGACCTGTTGAGTGTTTATGTATAAAGAGAGAAAATGATATATATATATACATCTTCAACAGTTTTAGTGCATGTGATGATTGATGATGATGAGAAAGAGGAGGAAGAGGAGGATTCACAAGGCTCACGAAAAACGAGCTCAGCGGTGATAGTGGCGATGGCTGGCGGCAATGGCAATGAGGAAGACAGAGAGAGGAGATGAAAATGGGTGTTAGGGTTAGGGTTTTTAGGTTTAGGGTGTATAGAGAAAGAGGAAGTTAGGGTTGAAGGTAATAAAGTAATTATAGAAATTAAAAAAATACAAAATAAGAAAAGGGAAATTCTATTTACACGCCACTTAACCTCTTAGTCCATACCATTTTCTATTTTGTTTTTTATTTTCAAATTTATCCCTTAATTAATTTACTTTTTGGACAAATTGTACATACCAATCACCATTCCTTAATATAAACACCAGCCACAACCCAACACCAGTGTCGTGCCGGCGCCATCCCAACCTAACCTTTTTCCCTTAACAGTTGCCTTCCATCCCCCTTCTCTTCTACCACACCCCCTTCCCAACCTTCTTCTTCTATTTTTTCTAAGGTTTCAATGTCTGGTGAAGTTGAGAGGGAGGAGAAGAGCGTTGAAGAGTAAGCAGCGATGGGAAGAAATCGCGATTGTGAGAAAGAGAGAGAGAGAGAGAAATCGAAGGTGAGACAGACAAAGAGAAATTGAAGGTGGGATAGAGATCGCGATCTAGCAATCGTAACTAAAGGGGAGGGGGCTGCAACGATAGTGGTAGCAGGAGGCATCCACGACAAAAAAGGGCTGTGAAGCAAGGGAATGAAGGTTAGAGAAGAGGAAGCAGTGGCAGGAAGGGAAGAGAGACTAGGGAGGGGCGACGGTAATAGGAGGTTAAGAGAAGCTGGGGGGGAAACGACGCTGGCAGAAGGCGGTGGTGGCCGATGATGTTAGGGTTAGGGTTTAAAAGTTTGGGAAGATGATAGGGTTATTTTGGTATTATACAAAAAAAATTTGATCAACGAAGAAAATTTTTATTGACGAAAAAAACATACATTATGTATGAGTTTACATCAATAAGGACGGAAAGGAAAAAAGAAAAAGGGGGACAAAGCATAATGTTGGTATTATACAAAAATTAATGGGGTGTATTGAGGAAAAGTCAAAAAATTCAAAATGTATGTGGTGTGTATTGAGAAAATAGTGTGTACTGAGTCTTTATGTGGTGTGTAAATAGAATCACCCGTAAAAAAAATTATGTTTTGAGAGTGTAAAAAGTTAAACTAGTGGTGTAAGTAGAATTTCCCCAAACAAGCATATAATTCAATAAAATAGTCTTTTCCTCACATCTAATTTCATGACTAAACAAACATGGGATACACGTCATTTCCAACCAAATAGTTCAGAGATTATGTATCTCAGGATTAATAGTCTAATGTATTACAATCCCCCTCTTATTTAGTCCGTCCAAACAAACATGGCTATAATATAGGCAATGATGTGGAGGATATACTACTAATTTCTGAAATATACCAATTGTTGGAGACAATAATTATATCTTAAGATTAAGAACATGCATATTAAGGATAGGTATTTTTGGAGACCTTATTATTATTATTAGAACAATACTATATGTAATTTCATTTCTTGCCTCTTTTTATCATTTCTAGACACAAAATAATGGGATTCATATTCATAAATGCATATATAAAGGACCCATTCATTTGTGTCTGAGAAAATGAGGTAATTAGAAATATAATTATATGTAGCATTTTTCTTTTCTTATTATTATTTTAGATAAACTGTGGCAAGTACAGTGCAGTGAAAGTTACTTTCTTGAGTTATTAGGAAAAACAAAATGTGAGTGGTTTCTCAAGGTGTTAGCTTCAATCATCACATGTTTTATGCTAAATGAAGCCAACAGGTCCGACTGGATGTAACCAGACCATGGATGACAGCAGCTAAATTGCAGATTCGAATCCTCTCCGGCAATTTCTTCATCCAACAATTTAACAATTAATCATTATCATCAGTTGTGGCTTTTGGATCAACTATTGAATGATGAATGGATGAAGAAAATGTTAGAGAGAATCTTCTTGCTTAAACTGCTCCCATTTTGGGAGATGTCGATGTGACAGGTATATGGGGTAGTGAAGTTGCTTTCTTGTTCTTGAGAGAGTTTTATTTGGAAAACAACTAAAACGAAAGAAACATATTTGCATAGAAGTATAATTGGTTACCTCGATACTTGGGGCAGAAATCTACACGCAATTTGGAGATATGAATTTGGGATTCTGGAATTCCAATACACACGAGACTCGGAAGATTTTGAAGCTCCACGCTCAAAATATTGATTTTGCCCCTTTCTTCTTCTGCTTTCCCGGTGACAATCTTTTCTACTTTCTCGCAATTTTCAATTCTTAGATATTTTAGAGACACAAGGCCCTTGACCATGGAAATTGGGAGTATATATCTCAGGTTGTCACACTTCTCCACTTCTAGGGAAATTAGATTTGTGAAACCCCAAGTGTGTTGAGAAACATTCATCCATATATGCGTCAACTTGGGCAAATACATCAATTTCATATGTTTTAACACAGTCGTTGCTGATCTTTCCTCACTTAAATATTTAGTACTAGCGCATACCGACCCTTGGAGGTCAAATATTGTTTCCACTGAATCACACCACCATACCTTCAGCTGTTGTAGATATCGTAGTCGTCGCACAAAATTCAACGAGATCACACTTGATAATTTCCTGCAAAATTGGACCAACATGAACGTCACTTTGTCAATGCGGCCAACATCAAGTTGGTTCTGCCACATCTCTATTGATCCATTTATGTCTGTGATAGTAAGTTTTCGAAGGTTGCCAAAAATATGGTCGACTCTGAAAATAAGCTGCAAGTCCATTAAACTTAACTGTATCAGTGTTTGTGACATTGTTACTTTATCCCAAATTTTCATTTTATTCAGGAGTTTTGGGAATGGTTTGGAGATAAATAAATATTTAAATGAACTTTTGGTACCACATCAGCAACTTCTATTTGATCATAGACTACAATTAACGGTGAGGTAAAATTAATACAAAATCAATTGATAATATCGAAAGAATAGAGGTTAAATTAATTTTTAAGTGATAGTTTGGGGACAAAATAATATTTTTTGCCCTATAAAATACTATTGTATAATGCAAGATACCAACAACGGTTAAAATCTTTATTGGTAAGTCAACATTTAAAAGATTAAATCATTAGTATTCTCACGCTGTGTTTGGATTATAAATTTAGATAAGAATTTGAAAAAGGAAAGTAACAGAGAAATGAAGAAAAAATTAGCTTATACTTTATTCACATTATTCTCACCTTTCTCCTTTTTCATTTCAAAATTTCTATTCAAATTCATGATCCAAACACAGTCGGAGTATTTGAACAATAGCCAAGGAAAATGAAGGGTTTAAACTTAGGAAACAACTTGTTTTGTGCATGAAATTTAATTAAAGAAAAACAACAGCATCCAAATCGTCTTATGCTGTGTTTGGTTTATAAATTTGCAAAGAAATTTGAAAAAGAAAAAAGATAAGATAAGTGAAATGTGAATGAAATACAATTATATTTCACACATATTTCCCCATTCCATTTCCCTTTCTAAATCTCTACCTAAATTCATAAATCAAACACAACTATAAAATAGAATAGTCAGACTCAATATGGTACAAGAGCCTGTATGGAATTTGAAAATGAATTTTAGAATGCCATAGTCTATCATCAAGAAAAACTATAGTAATTAGCAGTGCTTCAAGACAAAAATTAAATAGAGAAATCGCCTTTTCTAATTAAATTGTACAGATCCAACTCTCTCCTTTAACATCTGTTAGACAGTTACCATCTCACTCTGCAAGCATTATAAAAAATGATAAATTACATTAGTAGTTCTTAGATTTTACTTTTTGTATCAATTTAGTCATTACAGTTTTAATTGATCAATTTTGACATTTAATTTTAAATTTTGTGTCAATTTAATCCAATTGATAATGCCTTTAGGACATATTTGATTAGTAGGATTATAACATAAGATTGGGATTGTTAGTTCATGGACTCACAATTTTATGTTTGATTAAAATTTTATTAATTGGATTATATGTGCGGTGGGCATTCAATCCGATGAATTGGTGAATTTTTAATATTGAGAGGGACTAGGAATCATAATTTCAAGTATGAAAGAAAATAAAATAAAATGAATGCATAATAAATGGTTATCTCACTAATTTACTTAGATAACTAATCATACACTAATTCATGTGATTATTAATCATTTCACTATTAATCTTGTTAATAAAACAAGGCCTTAGTTTTTTTTTTTTTTTTTTTAATTTACAGAAAATGATTTCTGAATTGATAGAGGTTAACTTATTAAGTTGGGCAAGATTATAATTGTGCATCTAAAAGTGAGCTAATTAAAATTATAAAGACTAAAATGACACAATGATCAAAATACAAAGACTACAAGCATTACAAAAAAAAAAAAAAAAAAGAGTTATGCAAAAACGTTTTGTGTAGTCATTGGAAAATGAATTAATTTGTGTGAAAAAAGTTTTCCATTTTATAAAATTGAAAGCATTTCCCATGCTAAAATCTTTTCAACACCACCAACCCAGCACCCCTACCGCCATCAGCACTCATTGCCACACTACCCATCACCTAGCAACGCTACCCTACCACCACCACCCTCCGCTATCACAACCACCAAAGCAAAGGCTTCAGGCTTCTATTTTGGAAGGCTCTACATCTTTTATATAAAAATAAAATAATTATACAATAATTTCATGCAAATAATATGACATTTTGTAGCGTTTGCATGTCAAACAAAAAACATCCATCTCGTTGCAGTTCATAACTGTAAAATGTTACTGGCACCTAATTTTGTATAAGTTATATATATATATAAATTCTATTTATAAATCATTTTTATTTTTTTAATATCATAGTTATGGCTTAAATAGTTATATCATTTTTTATTAAAAAAAAATGCTCAACTTATTAAGAAACAAGATCCAAAAAGTCATATTGTCACATTATCACGAGTAACAATATAAAATTATGGATTTTAGAAAATCAAAAAAAAAATTTATGAACATTGAATGGAGAATTTGAGTAGCGATAAATTAGTAAAACTAAAGAGACTTAAAAATCTTTAATAATATATCAAATTAGGGTGTAACGTGTTCTCTCGGTTGGCAAAATTAATTAGAGGTGTTATTGGGCTTCTAGGCCCATCATGAGGCCCACCTCAATGATCTGAGACATTCATATTATCGAATAATTTATCGAGAAAATAATCCTTGCAAAAAATCAAATTGTTTGGGCAAACAACTATAAATACATGGTTAGATCACATTTGTCCTATAGAAATGGACAACAATTATAATTTTGATTATATGTTGTTTATTATTTTGAAGACAAATGTAATCTAATAATGTAGCTATAGTATTCAAATTAATTTAATTTTTTACATCCTTAACATTTACCTATCTATCTATTTATTTACAAATCTGTCGATTTGTCCACGTGCGCATCTATTTGTCCATTTATTGTTCATCAGTAAACTAGAATAGAGAACTCTAAGAATTGATGTTTAAAATTTTGTTTCCCTAATAAATCTTAGTTAAAAATTTGACAGTGGTTGGGCTGGGCAGGGGCGTACGCTTATCACAAGTCCCACTTTGGTAATTTAAATCATTTTTTTTTTATTATAAAAGTCTCTGTATATAGATCATCAAAATAATAATAATAATAAACTAATCATATTGATTTGATAATTAAAATAATATGATTTTATCATTTTTGTCTTCAAAAAATAGATTCAAAAAACTGGACAGTCTTTCATTTTTTGAACAAAAATATGATAAAATTACATTATTATAATTATCATATTAACATGATTTTTTTATTGATAATTTATGAACAAAACTTACAAAATACACGATTTAGATTATTGAAATATCCAAACCGTTACTTTTAGAGTCCTTCGTGTAAATCTTTCAAACAAAATTATCTCGATCTAATAATTGTAACCTATTCAATTTGTCACGTTTGTCACCAAAAAAAAAAAAGTTGGTCTATTCTAAAAAAACACACATTTATCATCCATTTTTCTTTGCAGGAAATGATAACTAATTAATGGTGAATGCTATAGTTTAAAGTTAATTAACGTACCTTTCCATCCAAGAGATGGTTTAGAGATGAGGTTGAAAAGTCTGCCTTTTGTTGCACTAGCTTGCTCTGAAATGCTGATGGGAGTACCTTCATTTTGGGACAGTTGTTTACTTCTATTGTTTTCAACAACGATCCCTCAAACGTACAAGCTTGAAAGCAAAAACTCCTAAAGTGTGGCAAATCATTGAGTTTGAGACTACTCAGTTGAGGGAACATGATTATATTTGTTAGCACTGCATCATCTTCATTTGGTTCATTTGCAATGATTGATTCCATCATACCACATTCAGTTACCTCTATTTCTTGTAGTTTCACAAGAAGTTTGGCCATAGAGTATGAGAATAGATTTCTCAAACTGTCACAATCATTTACTATTAAGGATCTTAGATTTTGAAAGCCTTGAATTCCTGGTGAATCGTCCTTCCAAACTTGTGTCAACTTTGGCAGATGGATTAGTTTCACCTCTTTTAATGAAGGGAATGCCATATCTGATATGCCTCCTTCCCAAACAAGTCCTTCACGGTCAAAGGCTACTCCAATAGATCGACAATCCCTCACTTCAAGTAGTTCAAGATTTTGCATGCCCTTAATTGAATTGGATGGGGAAAGAATATTTGAGAGCTCATGACAGCTGCAAACTTTCATCTCTCTTAGTTTATCTTGAAGTTCCCCAGGCCAAATCTCCATCAAATTCTCCATTCCAAAGATGTCCAATTTTTCAATGGTAGTCAGTTTAACCTGCGAGTCCATTCACATGGTTACAAACACAATGAAGCACGACAAACTTTATTCCATTATACATCATCCATTTAGTGTAACATCTGTGCGTTATAAGTCAATGGATTAATGCGTTTAATATCTGTATTTTATTATTGAGACCCTTTTTGGATGGCATATCATTGTATTGAGCGAGTGAAATTTGTTCCAGACTTGATAAGAATGTTCATCCGCATTCAAATATGTCGGAAAGGAGATTTAGAACGTTGAAATTTTGATCTGGGTGTTGATGCTGAGCTCCTAGGTGTCGACACTTGCATCCCTCTCATTTTTCTTCAACTTTCTGTTTTCGGGTGTTGACACCCTCTCTTCCTAGTGTTGACACCCTCTGGCCTGGAGTGACTCGGGTGCATTCTGCTTAGAAGTGTCAACACTTGGGCAATTTGGGGTCGACACTGCCTGGGTGCACTAGTGCACACTGCTTCTGAATGTCAACACCTAGGCTCTTTGGTGTCGACACTCCACCTGTGTTGAACCTGTTTTACTGCACCATCACACATGGGTGTCAACACCCCTCCCTGTGGTGCCAACACTTGACATTAACCCAAAGACAAATTTGCCATGTTTTACGCCCCACTTTTTGAAATTTTTTGACTTTATATTTTATTTAATCTTGGGCCCAACTATCCATTTTATCCCTCCACTATAAATAGAAATACTATCTAATTTTTCTCAATTTCTCTTTCACTCTCTCACCTCTCCTGATATCTCTCTCTCTCTCTCTCTCTCTCTCCCCATTGTTAGAGTTCCAAGCTCTTCAAGGTTGCGTTTCATGTACTTAGAGGTGAAATCAACCCTTAGTCCATGAGGATAAAAGTTAGATCACATCAAGAGCTACGTTTGGGACCGATTAGATCGTGTTTTCGCCGTCATCGAAGTTTGGGCCTTCAACTCTTATTTTCTCTTTCATCTTTGAGGTAGGAATACCTTTAATCTTGTATATCAATATTTTGATATGAATATGTGGTATTTTCTTACATATAATGATGTATGAAATAAATGGTTTTGATTCTAAGAGTGTTGAAGTTTAAAAAGGGGATTTCACTCAAACTTTTGAAATGTTTTGAATGTCTTTGAATGTCTTCGAGTGAAAATGGCTATTTGTTTGACGAATCTTTGATTTATGAAGGAAATGAGGAAAACCCTCATGCTGTGTTTGGTTGAGGGATTTGATGAGGGATTTGGAAAGAGAAATGGAAAAGATAGGTGAAATGTGAAAAAAATATGCCTACATTTCACATAGTTTCACACACATTTTCCCTTTCCCTTTCCAAATCCCTCCACAAATCCCCCAACCAAACACAACGTCAATCTTTACAAAATCCTAGTTTGTGATTTTGGTTTTAAAGGAGGGATTTGAGAATAAATTGATATTTACGATGAAATTGAGTTGATGTTATGTTGATACACTTGGAAATCTTATGATGATATGAAATTTGGGATTTATGTATAATGATGGATGACTATGGAAGCTATTGAGCACTATAAGTTGTGATTCCTTTTCTCTATGGATTATAATGTCTGTCCTTTTAAAGTTTAATGGAACCTTAAATTGTTATATATTGCCAAATCATGCACTGCATTAAATTTCATGTTTTACTTCATGTTGATTTACTACATTGGATGTTTGGAATTTTGAAAGGGGGTAAATGGCATAGTAATCCGGGTAGTGAGTCGGTTTTGAAAATTGTGTTGAGTATGGCATTGGTGGTACCTGAGCGGGGTATGAAGGTGTCCAATTGCCCTTTCTTCGGTTTTAATGCGTGTTTATCACTTGGTGTTGGATATCAGTTTGTTTGAAATAAAAGTGCATGGATGCATCATTGTTTTGTGAAGAAACAAAGATATTGATTTTTGCATAACATTGCATTGGCATGATCACAGTTATATCAAATGTTTATATACTTTGTTAAATATATTTTTAATGGGCAATTTTGATCATTTCTATTATAATTAACAATTTCAGGCGAGGATGATGTGAATCCATCCCATTGACTAGATGGGGGAGACATTTTGATGGAGCATGGAGGCTCTTTTGGTGTTTTTCTGCTACAGCTGTAAAGCTTAATTGCTTCCAGTTAGTGTTTTAAATTTTTGTGTAATTAAAGCCATAGCCTTAAACCATGAGGGTATCTTTATTTGTATCTCTCTAGCTCATTGAACTGCTATTGCATTTATTCTGTATGTTGGAAAGATTCTAATGTAACTTGAATATGTATCACTTTTGGGAAGTTCAATGAGACTTTTGGGTCACGAGATTGTTATGTTCTATTTAAATCTCATTAAACTCTTATTTTTAGTATGGAATTGGGAATAATGATAAGATATTGGTAATTGTAAATGAATAAAATATCGAGGCGTTATATTTAGTTTTCAAATTAATATACTTCATATTTACATAATTAAATGTAAAGCAGTTCTTACAAATCTATTACAATAGATTTTTAGATCCTTAAGCTAAAAAATCCAACCCATTTTATTAGATTCTTAAATTTACCATATATAAAAATACACATTAAATTTCTTTTTGGTTTACTGTAGGGTGATCAAGATGATGGGGAGTCAAATTAGTCACTAGACAATGAGGTACGAGGATTCTCATTATGGTTGTTAAAATCGTAATACAAATCATAGGATCTTACGATTTTACAATTTCAATTGGACTAAATGATCCAAATCACATTAAGATTTTAAATTTAGTAAGATAAGTAACTACAATCCTAGTTATAAAATTGTGTAGAATCGCACTATGATCCCAATTCTACAACAATCCCAATCCTACCAATTTTTTTCTTATTATTTATTTCTTATATGTATGTATATTTATATATAAAATTTGATTCTAAACTCATTTCACACGTCTCCTCTAATTTATGTTAATTTTCAAAATGTATTATATTAAATTTAGAGTAAATTATGATAGTAGTCCTTGTACTTTTATCGTTGTATCATTTTGGTCACTTTAATTTTAATTGACTCAATTTTGACCCTGAATTTATGACTTTGTTTCAATTTGATCCAATTGATTACAACTCTTAGCTTTTTTCTTTTCTTTTTTTTTTTATAAAATATATGCATATAAGTGGCATTTGTCATAGTTTTGAGAGTAGAATTATAAATTTACTCAACTCAATATGTTAACCTCAATTAATTCAGTAATTATTTTTCGTCAAAAATAGTAACGACATTGTCAATTGGACCAAATACAAAATTTAAAATTAAGAGTTAAAATTAAGCAAATTAAAATTATAGGGACAAAAATGATACATGGGGCAAAATATAAGGACCACTAATGTAATTTGTTCTTAAATTTATCATTTTTTTTAATAATTTCAAAATTATGTAACATACATTATCGTTATCAATAATTTTTAATTTTAATTTATATTGAAAGTAGAATCTTCCATAGATACATCTTCCAAAGAGACCACACTAACAAAAATTCAATGGTGTAAGAACTTAATTGGGAAATAAAGTTTAGGGCCAAATAATGTAGCAGTAATGCTTTAGGGGCACAAAGTGTGATTTACAATAAAAACTAAAAGTGCGTCAACTTATAGATTTTTTTATCAATGTTTTTCAAATCTATGTGGATTAGCCGTAATTCGTAATAATAATTTTAAGAACCTTCAATTTATTAAAAAGCTTTATAAAATTCAGATTTTATAAGTTGGGGTTTTCAAATAGAAAATCTCTTATTGAATTCGTTCCATAATAAGTCTCATATATTTTTGTATTGTCCCTGAAGTCCCATTGAACAATTATTTCAAGTCTCTATTTTATGAATTGTAGGTATTAACTTTTGTTTAGCAAATCTTTTAATTTTGTTAGATTAATCTTTAGAACTGTTTAGATTCATCTTTGTCATACATATTGATTGATATTTTTCTTCTTATACATAGTTGTAAGTTTCTAATATCTGAAGGGCCATGTTATGGTACACATCTTCAAAAGTGTGTGTATTATATATAGGTTATTATGACATTTGAAGGATTGATTCTGATAAATATCATAACTAAATCGTTTTTAGTCGTAATTTAAAAATAAATAGTCATAATCAAACACTTTTTGGATCACAACCAACATCACAATTAGTCATATGCAAAGTTATAACCAACACCACAATAGGTTTTTTTTTTTTTTTTTTTTTTTTTTGAACGGTCAAAATCAGTCACAAAGAGAAATAAGACATGCTAGAAGAGCAGGGGAACTAGCCACCCAATTTAAAAGAAGAGAATCTCACAATAGGTCATAACTAAAAATCACAAACGTCGTAACTAGGACGTATCTATCATAGAATTTTCCATATCTAAATTGTCCAAATAAATCTTTGGACAAATTACACCAATAGTCAATTGGACTCTACAGTTTCAATTGACTCAATTTTGACTCTTAATTTTAGATTTTCTATCAATTTAGTCAATTGATAAAGCCATTAGTGTTTTTGATTAAAAAAAAAATAAATTTATCACTGAATTGATTAAAATTAGCTCACTAAATTTATAATTTTGTGCCTAAACATGGCACATGCCCACTTATATGTGCATTTTCCATTAAAAATGCTAACAGTTATAATCAATTTTGATTAAATTAAAATAAAGTCATAAATTGATGGTATAATCCAGCTAGGGTCTGCCTTGAGACATTGGAGCCCAAGGTAAACTTTTGAAATTCGGCCCTTTATACTTAATTTAAAAACTTAAAAGAACAGAAAAGGAAAAAAATGAAAGAGAAAGTGCTTGTATAAAAATGATAACTAAAAAAAAATAAAGCCCAATTAATACACATTAATTGTGTTTGGGAGGGATTAAATTGGATACACACCAAACCTTTGGCATGAATGCATAAAGTATATAATCGCTAAAATTATATACTAGATTTATTTACATATATAGATCAAGATATAAATAAATTATTACAATAACTAACACATATAAAAATATAGTCTTATTATTTATGATTTAACAAATCTAGATTACAACAAAAGAAAAAACAAACAAATAAAAATTAAACCAATTACAACAAAGTATTAATTAAATAGTACTTTTATCGTATTTTTAAATGTAGAACTAATTAAGCATTCATAATTTACTAGGGCATTAATTAAGTTAAATCCTTATTTTTTAGCCTCCTAAAGTCATAAGAGCTCAAACCTTGCCCGAAATTAGCAAGTTAGGCTAATATGATTTCCACACACACACCACCGCCCCCCCCCCCCCCCCCCAAAAAAAAAAAAAAAAATTAAGTTAAATCCTTTGCTTTGTTTGTTACATATTTTAGAGTCATTCCATTAAAAAATATATATGATAATAGGTTATAATTTTTTCATCTAAGATATGTATTGTTTGTCACATATTTTAGAGTCATTTTATTAAAAAATATTTAATAATATGTTATACTTTTTTTTTTTTAAATAAGCAAATATAATTGAGCTGAAGTCAAATATTTTATGAATAATTTTATTTAGTAGAGATTGACTTCATAAAATTTAATTTGTGGGAAAAAAAAAAATTGTCATACACTTGGTACTTTTAACTAAGAGTCAAAGTTTTAACATGAAACATTAATCAGACACAAATAAAAAATGACATGATATAATAACATAAAAATAAGAGAAATGTTTTTTAGCTCGAAAATCCCCAACGCGAATGCCCCGAATTTTCAGAAGAGAGAGAGAGAGAGAGAGAGAGAGAGAGAAGAGGGAGAAAGAGAGAGACAGAGATCGGGGAAGAGGAGGAAGAGAAGAGAGGGGAAGAAGCTCGTCGCCAGCTCGAAGCTCGTCGTCCGGCGTCACCCGGCGTCGCCCGGCGTCGCCTCGCAGCAGCGTCGCCCGGCGTCGCCTCGCAGCAGCGTCGCCCCGCCTCCGGCAGCTCCTCCTCCGCCCCGCCTCCGCCTCCAGCCCCCTCCCCTCCCCTCCCCTTCTCTTCCTCCCTCCCCCTCCCCCTCCCCCTCCCCCTCTTCTCTTCTTCTTCTTTCTCTTCTTCCTCCTCCCTGTGTTCTCTTCTTCTGAAATGGAAGGAAAAAAAAAAAAACACGAAACGACGTCGTTTCGTCGATTAGGGGCATTCGGGGCTCTTGGATTCGAGCTATGAATCACGTCTCTAAAAATAAATGGATTGTACTATTATATTAAAGTAATTTTGACATAAATCTAACAGAAAACAATCAAATCTAAAAATCTAAAAGAAAATGACACGATACCTATTCCTAGTTGTGGGCGCTAAATTCTACTCAAATTTGGGGGCTTGAGGTGACTGCCTTGGTCACCTCGCCTCAAGGCTAGCTCTAAATCGAGCCAATTGAAATTAAAACAGCTATAATGACAAAAAAATCAAAATACAAAATTTATCGATATAATTTGCCTAAATCTTTTCTTATATAGTCACATTGCCTTTATATTGATCAACTAACTTAGCTGTAGCTTACATAATTCAAGGTACACTTATTATTTTATGAAGTATAATGTTTCAAAGCTATAATTAGAACAAAATAAAAATAACTCTCTAGTCATTTATGAAAAAGATTCAAATCTTAAAATAAAAAAAAATGAAAAAGATTTAGTTTACCAAAATTGAAAGATATTTTGAGTAAATATTTTAAAATTGAAACTATTTAAATATATATTTTTTAAATTGATGAATTTTTTCAACGTTATTTTAAAACTTTGAAAAATAAAAAACACAGGTTTCTTTCTAGTGAGAAATAAGCAATTGGACTGTCCAGTTTGCTCTATTTGGTGGGCCCTACCTCAATGATCTATTATAAAAGTTTGGGATTACTACTGTCCAGTTCATTAATTGAATTTAAATACTTAAGGGTGCTACACATATTTTATATGCCCTAATAAATCCTAATATTTTTATTTTGCCCTCAACCTCTCATCTTCTTTCTCTCTCTACAACATTTCGAGTCTCCCTCTCCAACATTTTTCCAAGAAACTCACACTGCCATTACCATTGCTACCGTCGCCGACCACCGCCACCATCGCCGTCCACCGATTACCGTCGCCATCAACCCACCACTGCCACCATCATCTTCCACTTGCCACCGTTATCGTCCATTTGCTACCACCATTGATCTACACTCCACCGTCTCCAATCTATCACCACTGTTTACTAACCACCTCTACCATGACCAATCTATATTTCACCATCGCCGATTTACACTCTACAACTCCGATCTTCATTCTACCGTTGCCGATCCACTGATCTAATTCTAGATCTACACCGATCTAATTGTTTCACCAGTAAAATCAGCTCCAAATGACTCCAATCAATAGTAATTTTTTTAAATCTTACCCATCCTCCTCTTCATCTCTCTCTCTCTAAACTTAAAAACAGATCTGCTACAAGTTTATTTTTTCAGTGATAAATTTATCAATCTCTTGTTGTGTATATGTATATAAGATGAGAGTGTCTTATAAGTAGAAGTGCGAATGTGAATGAATGAATGGCTTCTCTTCTCTTTTTTTTTTTTTTTTTTTTTTTTTTTTTTTTTTTTTTTTTTTTTTTTTTTTTTTTTTTACAAATCACTCGGTGATAATTTTGTATTGATCTATAATAGATTCAGATTTTTTTTTTCTCAATCATAAATTTATCAGTCTCTATTATTGTTCCCTATGTGTGTTTTGTGATGAGGGTGGATTTTGTACTTATCAAAAAGAGCTGCCCCCGAATCCCCCTAATCCAAAAACGACGTCGTTTGAATTTTTTTTTTTTTTTTTTTTCAATCAGAAAAGAAGAAGAAGAAAGAAGAAGAAGGAAGGAAGGAAGAAGAAGACAGCTGCCGCGGGTGGAGGCAGAAGCGGCGGGCGAAGGCGGAGGCGGGGGCGGGGACCGGAGGCAGATGCAGGGGGCAAATGCAGGGGTGGAGGCGGGGGCTGCGAGGTAGAGGCGGAGGCGAGGCTGCGACGATCGGGCAGAGGCGACGGCGGAGGCGGGGCTACGACAATCAGGCGGAGGCGACGGCGGAGGCGAGGCTGCGACGATCGGGCAGAGGGCTGCGACGGCGGCGGGGACCTGCCTCCTCTTCCCCTCTCTTCTCTTTCTCTCTCTCTTTCTCTCTTCTCTTCTCTTTCGGGCTTTTTAGGGGCACGGAATTGTGGGAAAAAATCATTTTTCTTTTTTTTATAAAGTGATAAACTCATCAGTGAACATAAGCAAGAGTCAGTAAATCAAATTTATTTGTAATTTTTTAAGAAATCGATTAGTGGTAAATTTATTAGATGAACGTGTTTCTAATAAATTTATTAGATTAGTTTGGGTTATATATGTCTATTTGGTTGTATTTAGGATAAATTATAAATATTACTCCTGAGATTTGCTTAAAGTACAGATTGTCCCTTGCCCTGTTTATTTGTTTGGAGAGTTAGAGGGGGGATTGAAATTAGTAGTGAGATGTGATCCACTAATATTGTGTTTGTTTTGAGAGATGGGGAAGGGATTGATAGTGAGCTTCGGATTAGGATGGGCCTCCAAGACTTGGTATTAGAAAAATAGTCCGACGGACTAAATTTTTTTTTTATTTATTTATTATTTTATTTTTTACACATCGGGCATTTTTTTTTTGAACATTAATGTTTAATTTTTTGTATTTTTTGTTAAGTAAAAATCATTATTTTATTTGTTTTATTTTTTCTGAAAATTTTTTATTTTATTTTTATTTTTTAAAAAATTTTTACATGTTGGGCATTTTTTTAAAAACATTAATGTTTAATGTTTTTGTATTTTTTTATTATTTTATATAAAATAATTTAACAATCCCTATACTAACAACTTTCATCAAAACAAATATAATTTTACGTAATCCCCTCACTGTTAATCCTCTCTCTATCAATCCCCTCCATTCTACCTCTGAAAACAAACGGAGCAATAATTAACTAATACCCTCTTCTTAAAATTACAAATACCATCTTCTTAAAATTTTTCATTTAACATAATTAACTAAAAAAATGAAATTTATAATTGTTCTCCTAAAACAACATTGCAATAATTAACTAATACCCTCTTCTTAAATTTTTTATTTAACATAATTAATTAAAAAAAATGAAATTCATAATTGTTCTCCTATACAATAATAAAATTACTTAAATTATTAATTGAAACATATTTTTAATATCATTAAAAACTGTTAATTGACTTGATGATTTATTAATAAAATAGGTGATTTGTTATGAAATTAGAAATCTCATGGGGTGGAATGTAATTTCCAGAACCACAGGGGGCGATACGTATTTTAATCAAATCTCAGGAGGTGTATTTGTAATTTATCCTTGTATTTATGTAAGTGAAAGTGTATGCAAATATGAATGAGTGATTGAATGGTGGGAGTAGTGATGTGGTGATAGATGTTATTTTTGTTGAAAAAAATCAAAAAAGTGTCGCCGAAAACTATCACCAAAGGTGATCACCGACGCCTGAAGTGGTTACTGGTGAAGTAGGAGAGAATCAAAATAGTGTTAATAATAGGTACGAAGAAGGTGAAGTAAGGGTATTTTAGGGATATTGATAGGCAAAAAAATGAGCCGTACTTATAAGTAAGGGAGAGGCTTCTCTCTAGTCCACATTGTGGATTAGAGTATGTTGTTGGGTCCGTGGGGCTCACCATGGGTCCCATTTTGATGATTCAAAACCGTTCAATATGTAAAACTTGTTGAGTACTTCATGTTTGTAAAAAATTACGTTGATTAGATATATGTAGATCCTTGATCGGAATACATTTGTGCTAACAATTTATTTTTAAAATCATATTTACTATTGACCAAAATATGTTCCAATCAAGGAGTTACTGATATCTGATCAACGTGATTTTTTGCAAGCATGAAGTAATCAATGAGCTCTATATACTAAACAGTTCAGATCACCTCAACGGATCCGTGATGGTCCCCACGAGCCCAACAATATGTATCAGTCTACACAGTGGACAATGCCCCTAAAAGTTTTAGGGAAAACATTTTCGTTCTTAAAAGTGAAAATATTATTGCAAAAAATATTAGGATACAAATCTCAATCCTCATGAAAAAGTAATTTGAAAAAGTAAAAAAATGGTTGTTAGTGACAATTTAAAAATATCACTAATAAATATATTTTTAGAAATAAAATAATTTGATGCCAAAACAGTTTACTTTTTGAAATGAATATTTTGTTCTAAAAGGATAGTAATTATTATTAAATGTCTAGTTTCATCGCTAAAAATACAATAATGAATTTTTCAGCAACTAAGATATTTCGTTCTTAAATTAGTGTCTCTAAAATTTGTTGTAGTAAGTTGAACCGTTAATTTGTTATAGTGATTTGAACTATTCATTTTATATAACCCTTCTCATGACAAAAATCAAGTTAATTGGATCTCATTTGTCCAAAAGAATTTGATTGACTACTTTGAAAGTTATATTGTTCTTAATTATTTTTGGTTAATTACAATTTTCACTCTAATAGTTGGACTCAAATTTCACTTTAATTTTCTAGCTTCAATTCAAACAATTTGGTCCTTTCATCTAAATTGGAGGTCAAAATTAATAATTTTGGTGGTCAATTTACTAAGGTTTCAATTTGATTCTTTTTGTTTAAATTGAATGTTAAAATTAAAAATTTTGAAATACTTGTCAATTTACTAAGGTGTACATGTAGACAAAATTAACAAAAATTTAGATGGAAGAACCAAATTAAAACTAGACTTAAAAGTGTATTCAAATTGAAACTATAAACACTAAAGTGAAATTTGGGTCAAACTACTAGCGTGAAAAATAAAATTAACCTATTATTTTTCAGACAAATGTGATCCAATGAAATGACTTTTAATGTCCGATCAATCTAATTTTTTGTAATGAATAATGTGCTCAATAAATCTAACAAAATGAATTATTTGAATTGTCAAAATGAACCCAGGTGGCTCACAGTGGGCCGAACCACTAGAGAGATCCATTCCCTATTATTATGCTCTTATTAACATTACTTTTTTTTTTAATCCTTCAAAAGAATTTTGTCACAGTTATAAAAGAATTTTGTTATAGTTATAAACTAAACTACTAACTATTTTACTAATTACTCAAATGTGAGTAGGCTTCCACACACGTGACACGTTGATGGAATAATTGATAATTTAGCTAATTTTTTATTTTTTTAAATAGAATTTTTCATACAGAATAATGTGGCCTTATATGGTTCTCTCACTTCAATGCAAAACGCCCATTATTGTGGGTCAAGATTGTAAAAATGCAATTATCACATCATTTTGTATGAATTTTATGCATAGAAATTCTGTTAGTAAATTTTATTTATTTTTATTTGGTATGAATAAAGATATATAAACACAAATATGTATGTAAACACACAATTTATATTGAACATGGCATAAAAGTAACCCACACGATCTCATTATGCAATTATGAAAAAAATTAAACCAGAAATGGAGATGTAATAGTAAATAAAATGAAAAATGGTTCACAAATTAGCAATTAATTAAGCTCTTAAATAAGAGAAGCATACCTTGTCGTTGAAGAGGGGTTGAATGATGGGATCACAATTACTCTCTGAATCTGAAGCAGCCGAGAGACGCTTCAGCTTTGGCACATTCGACAGTGTCAAGGAACTCAGTTGTGGCAACTCAATTGCATTCATAGCTTTGCAGATAGCAGTAAAACTTTGAAGTTGTTGAAGACGCAATTCCTTTAGTTTAGGAAACTCGATTTTATCTGTTGCTATTGCTACTGTTTCATGCTCTTCTCCTTCACTCGAAACAATTTCTTCCATCACATGACAATTACGTATCTGAAGGACCTGCAGTTGCACTAGACTTCTAGCTATGGAAAGTGAGAACATACTTTCCAATTTATCACAAGATATCACATCTACAGTCGTCAAGTTGCCGAGCCATACAAGTTGGGTGGGACCCTTCCACAAATTTGTCAGTTTACGCAGGCTATACAGTGTCAACACTTTCAATGCACTGAAAGCCTTGTTTGGTAGTCGGCATTCATGACTAGTAATCCCTTTGAAATTACCGAGACAACAAAGATGCAGAAACTCTAACACAGGGAAAGCACTCTGCGGAACCCCATCTGCTGTATTGATGAGGTATTCCAAATCAAACAAGTCATCTAGTCTCAACATCGTTAAGCATTCAAAACTTGCTTCGTCGACCAAATCACCGAGAATTTCCAAACCTGTTACACTTGGGTATAAAGTCAGAATTTCAGTGCTCTTCAACAGCAAATTAAGCCCCGATTCAATAATGTCACTCGCAAATTCATATCCCAGCGCCAACTGATTTGATGACGAATAGCAAGGCTGATTTGATGACGAAGTGTGAACAGTTACAGTGAACTTTTCAACGACCAAACCTCTCGGCCAGAAGGAAATGTCTATTAGATTAATATGCAAAGCCACCAAATTGGACAAGGACGCCAGCTCATCGATAATTGCTTTAGCACCTTCTTTGCTTTGTTTACACAAACTATCAAAACTAGACCCAACATACAACTCTTCTAGCTTCGATAAGCTTGACAAAACCCCTGGGTAAATCCTTTCCACTTCACATCCCAACAAATCAAGTACCTTTAAGTGAGCAAGGTGACCTATTATTTCTTTTGGCAATTCCTTGATATATGAGCCGCCAAACCGCAAAATTTCTAGATTCTCTAATGCTCCAATTATAGAGATATCATCATCAATAAGTCGGCAACAAAAAAGTGACAAGGTTCGGAGGTTGGTCAAGCATCGAAATGATGTCGGCAATGAGCTGTACATATTGGATAAAGCTAGCACTTTAAGTTCTCTCATTCCTTGGTAGAAACTATCTGGGGTCTCTTGTACTTTGACCTTCTCCATCCCTTTGTTGAGATCATATGATGAGATTGGTGGTAATCCAGCATTGCAATCCAGCTGTAGAAGCTGGAGATTTGGAAATTCTAAATTACCAGGAAGCCAGTGCATATCATTAACTTTTAACGAAATTACAGTATTTTTTTGGAGTTGGTTTTTCTCGGGCCATTCTTTCAATGCTTCATCACATCTCACCAAAAACGAATGCTCCTCCCTAGATGCAATTGATATAGCCACGTCGCGTACGACATCATGCATTTTGATACGCTCTACTTTATCACTTTCCATCAATAAATAGCATTTTTTTAAGTTATCAACCAAGGCATATACTCTGTTTCTTGCTTGGTGCATGCTATCAATGCGCTCAAACAACTCTATCCCAATCGCAAATCTAACGAGATCTTCAATTGGAATATCAAAATCTTCCGGATATAAAGAACAGAGCAGAAAGCATTTCTTGGCTTCATCACTTTCAAGGGAATCATAACTCAACTTCAGAGATTTAAACACCTTTTCATCCATTCCATTGATGTTTTTTACCATAGACTTTCGTAAATGTTCAAGAGCAGAATCCCATGAATACTTGTTTTTGCATCTAAGTGCCATCCCGACTGTAACAATAGCAATTGGCAAGCCTCCACATTCCTTTGCAACTGCCATCTGCGTCAACTGTAAATTAGTTGGGTGACTTGTACCTTCGTCAGAAATTCCAGCCATCTCCTTGAAGAGATTCCATGCTTCTTCTTCATGCAAGACACCAACTTTAAAATTCTTCTGTGTTTCCATGCCATTGCATACATCTTCACTTCTTGAAGTCATCATAATTTTGCAACCCTTGTGATTATCTCCAAATGGAATTCCAATGTCATTCAAATCTAGTCTCTTCCACACATCATCCAATATTACAAGGACTCTTCCAATGCTCAATATTTTTGATCGTATCTCCCCCGCTCCGGTAGGTAAATTGTTTCTGCCAAAATTTTTTAAATCCAATATTTTGGCTATCTCATCTTGAATATTAATCAAGTTTGGGTTTTGGGACACTACTACCATCACAGTAGTATCGAACATTTTCTTTTCTTCCACTTTCTTGGCAACTTCTTTCACCACAGTTGTCTTACCAACCCTTCCCATCCCACATATCCCAATCACATGGATACTATCATCTGTCAGTGCTTCCATAACTTCATTCATAATTGACCTTCTAGATTCAAATCCCTTAAATCCTCCCATGGATATGAATGTTGTCCCCACATCAGATGCAACTATAGGATAGGACACACTACAGAAATCTCCTTCTCCACGTAGCTCTTCCACACTTTGAGTTTTCTTTGTAGCTTTTCTGCTCAAGGAGTAGCGTGACTTCAAATTTGGACACCACCCATTCAAACACCCTTTGTATGCTTTCACTTCATCCTCGAGAAATTTCTTAACCTCTTCGTTGAGTTTATTGACCGTTGTCAACCACCGCTCAACACCTAGTGCAATAGTTTCTCTCTTTACCTCTGCTTCTTCAACTAATTTTTGTACTCCAAATCTTTTATCTTCTAGCTTTTGGACTTGCTTCTCCAGATTCTTAATGTTTCTTTCATAGAAAATCAAATAACCAAACTGGCGGCCAACTGGGGCAACCAGATATTCTCCAATCTTCATTACTACAAGAAGAACAAAGTTCACGACCATTTCTCTCATGGTTTTCTTCTGAGGATAGTGAAACTTAAAATGTAAAAGACTAGAACACAACAAAAAGGGATTTCTACTACAATCAAAATGGAAATGAGGAAACTGAGCTTTGCAAATCAAAACAGAACAGAGAGAGTAATACTTTTTTGCAGAGGATATGAAGACAGGAAAGAAACACTTAGATGACACTTGACAAAATCAAAAGGGAACACAAATTTTTTTTTTTTTATTTTTTTGACAAGCAGGGTTGAATATAGAGAATTATATTGTGATATAATGGGACTAGAAAGGGGAGCTTTTGTACTATAACAGAAATAGAAAGCAAGAAAGGGAGCTTTGTAAAATGAAAACAGAACACACAACAGAATATTATTCGGATAATGAGTTCTAATAGAGTTGTAGTGGAGGAGATAACAAAACTCTAAAATCAAAAAGGGATACAGAGTTTTTTTTGTTTTTTTGGTTTTTTTGTTTTTTTTTTTTTTTCCTAGTAAGAACACTTGAACACAAAATAAAATTGAAGGAACAAAGTAAAATTACAGAGAGTTTTTTTTTTTTTTTTGGGAGGGGTGGGATTGAAGGAGGAAATGAAGAAAGAAAAACCTTTGAGATTTTGTTCCGTCTCTTACAGATGAAAAATGCACTGCATAATCATTCGCCGGCAGTGAAGAGTAAAGCTTTTCAGGAAGACAACGACGAAATCGAATAGAAGGAGAGTATCAAAAGCCAAACAATGAACTCTTTAATTGTTGATGCAGATTACACTCACCTCTTTTGAGGTTTTCCCTTTTGAGATAATACAGTTAATAAATTAATATATAATTATATTAATTTATCTTTTAGTATAATTAAAACTATCAAAATTAATACCAATGATAGTTAAATACTGAAAATAAATAATGGTAAATAAACATTTTAGTATGAAAGTTATTGTAATATTATTTTTTCATTTATATGAAGAAAAGTTATTGATGAAAAATAAATTAAGTGTTACGTGAATTAAAATTTTGTACAAAGTCAATATAATTATGTCAAAAACGTAAGATTAATTATATTTTTTTAAAAAAATTATGAGAGGTAAGTATAATTTATTTTACATATAAAAAAACAAAACGCAAAGTGTAAAGTGTATTTTCCCTTAAAAAAAAGGGAAATATTCATGATTTATATAATGAGATGTGCCTTTTTAAAGTTTTTTTTAGACTTGACCAAAAAGTTAATTTACTAGCTAAAAATTAAGCCTGTAAAAAAAAATAATACTAAAATAATTAGTTTGTTTTGACATATTATAGTTAGGGCTCAGCTATCGTATTATTTTGATTCGTGGAGTCCACTAGGAGAGTTTTGTCTAGATGATTTGAATCGTTCTTTTTTAGATCACAATATGTCAATCATTTATGAAAAAAAATTAGGTCAATTCAATAACCATAGTCATGTTAGTTCATTATATTTATTTCTCAAAAAATAAATGATCAAGTTTTTAAATATTATTTGTCGTTTATTTTTGTCATGAACTAACATGATTATAATTATCAAATCGGTGTGATTTTTTTTTCATGAATAATTCACGTACTATAATTTAAAAACTAAATAACTCAAATCATTGAGACGAAGCCGTGACAAATCCCCATAGCCCAAACAACACAATCCAACTGAATCCTATTGTTGTTCTTTTTCTCTTTTTTCTTGGGGTTACTTTTCCAATTGCCTTTATAATGGCTAAAGTGAGTTATTTAATGGGAAATAGATATTTCAAATGAGTTAAAGTTTTTTTTTTTTTTTAAAGTAAAATGAGTTTTTTAGCCAATAAATAATTGTGAGAAAAATCACGAAAATTATGCATTTATTTTCAAATATCAGATGAGTGAATTGTATTATAGACGCACGATTTAACTTTCACAATTAATTATAATTTGAATTATTTGGTGTAATATTTTTTAATTGTTTATATATATTTATATTGTAGGAGATTATGTTAAACTGTTTGATATAACTTTACTTATAGTTTATTATTCAAAATTTAGTTCTTATTTTTTAAAATCTAAAAATTAATTGAATTATGAAAGAAAAAATAAAATAAAAAGTACTTGTCATTTAAAGGAAGGTGCATTCATGCTTCGATGGATCCCAACAAAAGTTGCAAACGAGCCAAGTTGAGTCGAATTTTAGTATATTTAGACTTGATTATTAAGATTTTAATGAATTCAAGCCAAGTTAGTTTAGGCTTGACTCGAACTTGAACCTATTCACGAGTCTTAACGAGTTAAAGAAATTATAAATTCATACTTAAGTATGAGACTAAAATTACAATTGAAATTTTGCTAATACAATTATATATACAATATATATATATATATATATATATATATATATATAATATACTAAAAAAAAAGTCAATATATTACCAAAATAATAATATCTACCACTACTATTATATAAATATATTATTTACAGTTAACTATTATATACATATAAATAAATTTAGCTATTATTTATATTTTATTATTTAAATACATAAAATAATGTCCAATTAGTACACATTAATATGTGTTTAGGAGAAAAAAAATGAGTACATACCTAACCTTTGGAATAGTACACAAAGTAATTGTCCCAAGACTTAAATCCATAATCTCAAGATTATTAGGTTAAGATTTTATCATTAAACCAATGGTCACCCCTATTTTTAAATATATTTTTATATTATTTAATATATAAATACTATATTTATTCTATTATTTAAATAAATATTAAACAAAACAGCTAACAAGCCGAATTAACAAGTAAGCTTTAGATGTTTAAATTTATTTATTAAAATTTTAACGAATTTAAGTATAATACAAATTTAACTAACTAAATTTAAACGAGCCATTCCCAAATTAAGTTTGAACTTGTTTATGAATGATTATATTCATTTGTGACACTAACACCAAATCCCAACCCCAACCCCAGTGCAACAACCCATGTGAGGGGAGTGGCCGACTTTGCTTGTGCTTTTGCTTTTGTTTTTGCTTTTTGTTTTTATTTTTACTTTTGCTTTTGCTTTTAGTTTTGGACCATAGCTCAATTATCAAACGAGAAATAACATGTCAATTGAAAAGATGAAAAAAAAGGAAAAAGAAAACAGACGACTGACCAGTGCAGTTGGACCGTGAGACTTATTATGGGTTTATTTTGATAGGAAAATGAGCCGTAGCTCGAAAATCTTAGCTTGAAATTGGCTCGAATGTCGTTTTGGGCGTTTTGGGTGGTCTGAAACAGGGGAGAAAGAGGGAGAGAAGAGAGGAAGAAGAGAGGAGAAGACAAAGATGAGGGGACGAGGGAATGGAGAGAAGAGATATAGCGACCCCGGTCTTTTCCCATTTGGTGGTTGTATCCGGACTTACGTTCCGTAGATTCTGTCGTTATATATTTGTTATTGTCGTCCTTTAATTCCTTATTCTTGAGTTATAGGATGTTTGGGCAGGTTTGTTACAGGTTGGTTGGGTTTAGAAACCAAGTGCTGCTGTCCAGAATTTTGGACCTTCGCTCGAGCGAGCAGTTTGTCGCTCGAGCGAGCCTTATGTTTTTGGTCCTTCGCTCGAGCGAGAGATTGCGTCTAGTATAGACCTGAGAGCTGTATTTGTTGGCTCGAGCGAGCTTTCCTTCGCTCGAGCGAGTTTCGAGTCCTTCGCTCGAGCGAGCATTCTGTCGCTCGAGCATGCTTCTGGGTTGCAGACCTGAAGCATTGCATTCTTGGCTCGAGCGAGACTTTCTTCGCTCGAGCGAGTCATTCTTGTGTCTGGTCGCTCGAGCGACCAATCCTTCGCTCGAGCGAGCCTGTCGGGTATAAATACGCAGCAGCGGTTTTTAAAACACTTTTTCACCCTCTTTTTTACTTCAAAACCCTAGTTCCGTCTTTTCTCTCCCTCCACTCACCTTCTCTCTTAGATTTCATCTCTTTTTAGGGTGTTTCCACCCTAGGTTCTTTATTAAAAAGGTAGAGTGGGTTGAGGGCTTCGTTTTAATCTGAACGTTTAGCGGTTTGGAGCACTTTGGATTTTGGGTCGTCATCTCCATCTTCTCCGTTCGGGTTAATTACTTCGAGGTAGGGATTTCCTACTCCATATTATAGGTTTTGTTCTAAGTTCTAGTATTTTGATATGTTGGGAGTTGTTTGGTAATTTTGGGAAAAACCCTAGTGGTTGAAATAAATTAATTTGTATAATTAATTTAGGGAAAAATGTGGAATTGAGTTTAATTCATGGAATTGGGGAATTTAGTGATTTAATGGTGTAGTTGGTTAGTTTAATTACTCACCTATGAAAATGTTAAATTTACATTTGTTGGTACATTTATTTCCTGTTTAGAAATAACTGTTTTGGGCTATCGGTGGAGGATAGTCGTGATTGTTGTAGACATTGCATGTGGATTAGGGAAAACTGAAACTAATCACATTGGTTAAGTCATTGATTTTGACTATTGAATTAATACAGAAAATACGTGTATTGATTGTGTGTTGCATATGCATTTTGTTTGGGAGGAGATAGGGATGTACTCCACGGTTTAGGGGAAGATAGGGGATGGACCTCTAAACCGGATTTTGTTTGGGAGGAGATAGGGGATGGACTCCATTAGCATCACTATATGTGTGCTTATTGATTGAAGTGTTTTTACATGTTGTTGATACAGCACTAAAATGTGTATCAATCGGAAAGTATGGAAGTGTTTTGGTATGAGCCTTAGTCTCATTTGTTTTGTTGATATTGGAAGAAATGTTAATGTGATATTTAGTTCACTGTTATAGTTTGGCCAGGTTCTGAGCCATATTGATATAAATGGGAATAATGGAAAGTGAAACGTGTCATAGACATTAAGGTCATGAAACTGTATGTTGGTTAAATGAATAGTTGTGTTAACCATCTATTGAATGCTATTGCTTTATTCAATGCTTATATTTGGTTTAGTATATTTCTACTGGGCTGTGGCTCACCCTATACGGGAACATCATTTTCAGGTCCAGGTGATATGCTACCTCCAAGGACTTAGCTTGGAAGGATTTGGACTTTGAAGAATTGTCTTTAGTTAGTTGTTTTTATTTGAGATTACATGTAAACATTCAAGCCAAGGGCTTAATTTGTAATTGAGTTAGTACTCATTCTTTTGTGTCCAAGTGTTGGCTTGGAAAGATGTAAGCCCTTAGGGCATTGACTTTTGATGTTACATGTGATGTCTTTCAATAAAAGTACTCTGATGGATAATTTGATGATTTGTTTTATTTTATTAATGCATGTTAATGTTATATATTATGGGTTTATTTTGAGGGCATTACAACTTGGTATCAGAGCTCACCGGGTTCGAATACTTTGGGTACGTAGGAAGTGATTAGTATCACAATGGGTTCGTCTCGCTTGATAGAGACTTAGATGTACTGTTATATGCTTATATGATAACATGTTTATGTGACTATGTGGGTATGGAACGTAGTTTCTAGGATGTTGATTGGACCCTTGAGTTTCTAGTAGTCTTGTTGGAAAGGCACTTGATCAATGCTGCTTCCAACCGGAACTATAGTAACGCTTTGGAACTATCATTATCTAGGAATGAAATTCGTAGGTGCTTATGTGATTATGTGCTTACGTTGAATGAATTACTGTTGTCCAATGCATTAGGACGCGAGTGTTATAGCTTCGGCACATTTATGAATGTGCTAACTCTTTGTTTCCTTATTAGGATGTTAGGACGAGGACGAGGACGGTAGGCGTGGTAGGCCGGGTAGGCAGGAAGTGCCTATACCGGAAGAGATTCCAGCAGTACAGGAGGGAGTTGGCCAGGCCAATGTGGCCGAGCCGGTAGGACAGCAGGCTATGGGCGCTTTGGTCCGAGAGATAGCAGAGGCATTTAGGGAGTCAGTAGGCATTCTCAGAGCTGAGAATCAGGCTCAGGTTCATGTTGCAGATGCAGGGCCTTCTTTTCTGAAGAGGGAGTTCTTTCGGTCTAACCCGGACGAATTTTTGGGTGATTCTAAAGAGCCACTTAAGGCAGATGAATGGCTCGAACAGACAACGAAGATGTTTGAGATGCTAGGCATCGAAGACGAGGTACTGAAGGTGACCTTGGCATCTTTCCAGTTAAAGGGGAATGCGGGTCAGTGGTGGAAGTTCACTAAGAGTCGTATAGGAGGGACTTGGAAGGCCTTTGTTGACGCTTTCCAGGAGAAGTTCCTATCCTCAGCTGTTAAGGAGAGGTTGAGAGAGCAGTTCTGCCAGCTTAAGCAGAACAGTTCTTCTGTGGCCGAGTTTGAGGCCGCATTTACTAGCTTGTCCAGGTTTGCACCTGAGTTGGTGGCGTCTGAGGAACGCCGTTGTATTGAGTTCGAGAAGAAGTTGAGGCGCGGCCTCAAGTTGAGAGTTGTAGGGACTATGATTCGAGATTATGGGCGTCTGGTTGATGCTGCAGCCCATACTGAGATCATGATGCAGGAGGAGGAGGAAGGGCAGAAAGGCTCCAAGAGGAGTCAGGATGGACAGAGTGATGGCAGGAGACAGAAGGGTTTTAACCCTCAGCAGTCTCAGGGTAGTTTTTCTAGATCGACTTTTCCTGTGCCGAGTGCTAGTTCTGGGAAAGGCAGCCAGGGAGACATTACCTGTTTCAAGTGTGGTCAGCTGGGCCACAAGTCTCCAGCTTGCCCGCAGAAGGGAGGTGGACAGAGAGCAGCGTCATCTTCGGCTCGATCTCAGAGCCAGAGTCAGGGTAGAGGCCAGCCGCTCTCGTGTTATCAGTGTGGTCAGGCAGGGCACATGAAGAGGTATTGCCCGCAGTTGAGTGGCACATCTGGTGCATCTGGTTTGAGGCAGACTCAGAGTCATCAGCCAGCTCAGTCAGTTCAGGCCTCGAGGGCCAATCAGGGGGCTTCATCGTCCCAGTCTGTGCAGCAGTCTTATGCTCCTAGGGGTGAGCAGGTTGATCAGAGATCGTCTGGGCGCGTGTATGCTGTTACCGCGCAGGATCTTGTACCGGCTCCATCAGTTGTGAGAGGTACCTTCTTGTTTTGCAATTCGGTTGCTAGTGTATTGATTGATACGGGTGCATCTCATTCCTTTGTGTCTGCTGCATTTGCATCTGTTTTGGAGTTGGAGTTAGCACAGTTAGCATCTCCTATTTGTGTAGTGTCACCCCTTGGGGGTGAATTGATCTTGAAACAAGGTGTTAGGGGTTGTGATATAGAGGTCGCCGATCATAGGCTTCTGTTTCCTTTTGTAGTTATGCCCATGAAGGGCTTTGATGTTATTTTGGGTATGGACTGGTTATCGTCATACCGGGCAGTTATTGATTGCTACCGCCAGAGGGTCACTTGTTGTACCGTGAGCGGGGAATGTTTCCATTTCTTGGGGGACCGGGTTGGTGTGTTTTGCCACCGGGGTATGATCCGCGAGGGCGGAGTGAGCTTAGTGGTCTACTTGCTAGCTTTGAGAGTAGTGAGTGTGATGAGACCCAGACTGTGTTGCCAAGAGTGGTTTGTGAGTACTCGGACGTCTTTCCCGAGGACCTTGTTAGTTTGCCACCTCACAGAGAGATTGAGTTCTCTATTGATTAGTGCCCGGCACGGCCCGATTTCTATGGCACCTTACGTTTTGCCCCAGCTAGTTAGTTGAGTTGAAGATTCAACTCCAGGAGTTGCTAGATAAGGGCTATATACGTCCAAGTGTTTCGCCGTGGGAGCACCGGCCCTCTTTGCTAAGAAGAAAGGTGGTGCTTTGAGACTGTGTATCGATTACCGAAAGTTGAATCGGGCTACGGTCAAGAATAAGTACCCAATGCCTCGTATAGTTAATTTGTTTGACCAGTTGAAGGGTTCCTGTTGTTTCTCTAAGATAGACTTGAGATCGGGTTACCACCAGTTGAGAGTCAGGGAGGAGGATATTCCGAAGACGGCATTCCGTACGCGGTATGGCCACTATGAGTTTCTGGTGATGCCATTTGGGCTCACCAATGCACCTGCAGTCTTTATGGACTTGATGAACCGGATATTCCGGGAATTCTTAGATCGTTTTGTAGTAGTCTTTGTAGACGACATTCTTATCTATTCACCTTCAGAGGAGGAGCACGGGGAACACTTGAGAGCGGTGCTTGAGTTGCTTAGAGCCCATAGGCTGTATGCCAAGTTTGGGAAATGTGAGTTCTGGCTAGAAGAGGTGAAGTTTTTAGGCCATGTAGTTTCCAAGGAAGGGATGTCTGTTGACACATCCAAAATTGAGGCAGTGCAAGATTGGGCACAGCCAAAGAGTGTGTTTGAGATCCGCAGTTTTCTGGGATTAGCTGGGTACTACCGGCGGTTTGTGAAAGATTTCTCCAGATTAGCTTCGCCGTTGACTAGATTGACTCGGAAGGGAGTCAAATTTGTATGGAGTGAGACTTGTGAAAAGTCGTTCAGAGTTGAAGTTAGATTGACCACCGCTCCGATTTTGATTATTCCGGAGAGAGGGTTGGGTTATGCAGTTTATTGTGATGCCTCACGAGAGGGTTTGGGTTGTGTGTTGATGCAAGAGGGGAAAGTGGTAGCCTATGGCTCACGTCAGTTGAAAATACACGAGAAGAATTACCCTACCCATGACCTAGAGTTAGCAGCTGTGATCTTTGCCTTGAAGATTTGGAGGCATTACCTTTATGGTGAGAGATTCGAGGTATTCTCGGATCATAAGAGTCTGAAATATCTGTTTACACAGAAAGACCTGAACTTGAGGCAGAGGAGGTGGATGGAGTTCATTGAGGATTATGACTTCGAGTTGCATTATCATCCGGGGAAGGTCAATGTGGTGGCCGATGCCCTTAGCAGGAAATCTGTTGGCGACATAGCTAGTATAGCCATCCGGGAATGGGAGATGTTGGGTGCACTTGGGGAGTTTGATTTGCTTCTGGGCGAATCTGTTGAGGCTGCGGCCTTGTTTTCTGTTGTTGCACAGCCTACACTTGTGACTCGAGTGTTAGAGGCACAGAGAGGTGACCTTGAGGTGGATTCCCTCCGAGAGAAGATCTCCAATGGGAAGGTTGAGAAGGGTTTGATGGTGTATCCCGACCTGAGTGTGAGATACCGAGACTGTCTGTTTGTGCCGGAGTCTTGCCGAGAGGAGGTAATCCGAGAGTTTCATCATTCACGTCTTGCGGTACATCCGGGAGGCACTAAGATGTATCGGGATTTGGGTCGCCAGTTTTGGTGGCGGGGTATGAAGAAAGATGTGGCAGCTTTCGTATCTAAGTGCCTTACTTGTCAGCAAGTGAAGGCCGAGCATCAGAGGCCAGCGGGTTTGTTGCAACCCTTGCCTATTGCCGAGTGGAAGTGGGAGCATGTCACTATGGACTTCGTTGTAGGTCTTCCGAGGACTCAGCGGGGTAGTGATGCTATTTGGGTGGTTGTAGACCGGTTGACTAAGTCGGCGCACTTCATTCCTATGCGCGTGAGAGATTCGGTAGATCATCTTGCCGACTTGTATATTCGGGACATAGTGAGATTGCACGGGGTTCCAGTGACGATCGTCTCAGATAGAGACCCTCATTTTACTGCTAGGTTATGGCAGAGTTTACAGAGCGCCTTAGGCACTAAGTTGACCTTTAGCACGGCTTATCATCCTCAGACTGACGGGCAGTCCGAGCGTACTATTCAGATCCTTGAGGATATGCTTCGGGGTTGTGTTCTTGACTTTAATGGGTCGTGGGAGAGGCACTTGCCTTTAGTGGAGTTTGCCTACAACAATAGTTTCCAGTCTAGTATCGGTATGGCACCGTTTGAGGCCTTGTATGGCCGACCGTGTAGGTCTCCAGTTTGTTGGGCCGAGGTGGGTGATGCACCTTTGTTGGGTCCGGAGTTGGTGAGGGAAACGACGGAGAAAGTTGAGCTTATCCGTAGGAGGCTTGTTACAGCCCAGAGTCATCAGAAATCTTATGCCGACCATAGGAGGAGACCTTTGGTGTTTGAGGTGGGTGACCATGTCTTTCTGAAGATATCACCTAGACGGGGATTGATGAGGTTTGGGAAGAGTGGGAAGTTGTCCCCTCGGTTTATTGGTCCTTTTGAGATCCTTGAGAGGATTAGCGAGGCTGCCTATCGTTTAGCCTTGCTACCGCAGTTATCCGGAGTTCATGATGTGTTTCATGTGAGTATGCTTCGGAAGTATGAGCCGGATCCATCACATGTGTTGGATTGGACCGATTTAGTGGTCGACGAGGATGTCTCGTATGAGGAGAGACCGGTTCGGGTCTTAGGGCAGGATCAAGTTTTGCGAGGCATCAAGTTTTGCGAGGCAAGACCATCCCTTTGGTGAAAGTCCTGTGGAAGCATCACGGAGTGGAGGAAGCCATTTGGGAACGTGAGTTGGAAGTCCGCGAAAAATATCCGGACATGTTTATTGATTTGTAATCTTGTATTTAGATTTTGTAATATTGTTGAACTTAAGAGCTTTATATATGTCTTAAGTTGGAAAACATTGAGAATGTTTTGGTGTAATGATAGTATTTTGAAACTTGCCTCATAATGGAAGTGGAATGTAACATTTATATGTTGAATGTGTTGTATATATCATGAAATTGAATATGATATGAAATGGGAATCATGTATAAGGAAATTGTTAAAATTGGAAGGAAAATTGCATATTGATAATGCAGGTTGATATATATATTGTGAGATGCCTCTTGATAAGAGATGAAATGACCGGTATTGGGTCAAGTTGTTTATTATTGTAATGTAATATCATTGGAAGTTGAGAAAAACCTGTTTTTAAAAACTTATGCTTAATTTCGGGGACGAAATTCTTTAAGGGGGGGAGGTTATAGCGACCCCGGTCTTTTCCCATTTGGTGGTTGTATCCGGACTTACGTTCCGTAGATTTTGTCGTTATATATTTGTTGTTGTCGTCCTTTAATTCCTTATTCTTGAGTTATAGGATGTTTGGGCAGGTTTGTTACAGGTTGGTTGGGTTTAGAAACCAAGTGCTGCTGTCCAGAATTTTGGACCTTCGCTCGAGCGAGCAGTTTGTCGCTTGAGCGAGCCTTATGTTTTTAGTCCTTCGCTCGAGCCAGGGTTTCTTCGCTCGAGCGAGAGATTGCATCTAGTATAGACCTGAGAGCTGTATTTGTTGGCTCGAGCGAGCTTTCCTTCGCTCGAGCGAGTTTCGAGTCCTTCGCTCGAGTGAGCATTCTGTCGCTCGAGCATGTTTCTGGGTTGCAGACCTGAAGCATTGCATTCTTGGCTCGAGCGAGACTTTCTTCGCTCGAGCGAGTCATTCTTGTGTCTGGTCGCTCGAGCGACCAATCCTTCGCTCGAGCGAGCCTGTCGGGTATAAATACGCAGCAGCGGTTTTTAAAACACTTTTTCACCCTCTTTTTTACTTCAAAACCCTAGTTCCGTCTTTTCTCTCCCTCCACTCACCTTCTCTCTTAGATTTCATCTCTTTTTAGGGTGTTTCCACCCTAGGTTCTTTATTAAAAATGTAGAGTGGGTTGAGGGCTTCGTTTTAATCTGAACGTTTAGCGATTTGGAGCACTTTGGATTTTGGGTCGTCATCTCCATCTTCTCCGTTCGGGTTAATTACTTCGAGGTAGGGATTTCCTACTCCATATTATAGGTTTTGTTCTAAGTTCTAATATTTTGATATGTTGGGAGTTGTTTGGTAATTTTAGGAAAAACCCTAGTGGTTGAAATAAATTAATTTGTATAATTAATTTAGGGAAAAATGTGGAATTGAGTTTAATTCATAGAATTGGGGAATTTAGTGATTTAATGGTGTAGTTGGTTAGTTTAATTACTCACCTATGAAAATGTTAAATTTACATTTGTTGGTACATTTATTTCCTGTTTAGAAATAACTGTTTTGGGCTATCGGTGGAGGATAGTCGTGATTGTTGTAGACATTGCATGTGGATTAGGGAAAACTGAAACTAATCACATTGGTTAAGTCATTGATTTTGACTATTGAATTAATACAGAAAATACGTGTATTGATTATGTGTTGCATATGCATTTTGTTTGGAAGGAGATAGGGGATGTACTCTACGGTTTAGGGGAAGATAGGGGATGGACCTCTAAACCGGATTTTGTTTGGGAGGAGATAGGGGATGGACTCCATTAGCATCACTGTATGTGTGCTTATTGATTGAAGTGTTTTTACATGTTGTTGATACAACACTAAAATGTGTATCAATCGGAAAGTATGGAAGTGTTTTGGTATGAGCCTTAGTCTCATTTGTTTTGTTGATATTGGAAGAAATGTTAATGTGATATTCAGTTCACTGTTATAGTTTGGCCAGGTTCTGAGCCATATTGATATAAATGGGAATAATGGAAAGTGAAACGTGTCATAGACATTAAGGTCATGAAACTGTATGTTGGTTAAATGAATAGTTGTGTTAACCATCTATTGAATGCTATTGCTTTATTCAATGCTTATATTTGGTTTAGTATATTTCTACTGGGCTGTGGCTCACCCTATACGGGAATATCATTTTCAGGTCCAGGTGATATACTACCTCCAAGGACTTAGCTTGGAAGGATTTGGACTTTGAAGAATTGTCTTTAGTTAGTTGTTTTTATTTGAGATTACATGTAAACATTCAAGCCAAGGGCTTAATTTGTAATTGAGTTAGTACTCATTCTTTTGTGTCCAAGTGTTGGCTTGGAAAGATGTAAGCCCTTAGGGCATTGACTTTTGATGTTATATGTGATGTTTTTCAATAAAAGTAGTCTGATGGATAATTTGATGATTTGTTTTATTTTATTAATGCATGTTAATGTTATATATTATGGGTTTATTTTGAGAGCGTTACAAGAGAGGGTCCCTCCGCTTCTGCCGTCGGCCGAGCCCCTCCGCTTCGTCGCAGCACCAGCGATCGTCGCAGCACCACCGCCGTCGCCTCTGGCCCCGCCGAGCCCCTCCCCTTCGTTGCAGCACCACTGCCGTCGGCCGAGCCTCTCCCCTTCCTCCTACCTCCTCCTCCTTCCTTCTCTTCTCCCCCTGTGATTATGCCCCCTCCAGTCCTCCTCTTCCTCCTCCTCCTCCTCCTCCTTCCTTCCTTCTCTGCTCCTAAAATTGGATTCGAGCCAATTTCGAGCTCGACAATTCGAGCTACGTAGCAGTTTCGATTTTGATAATATGAATTATTTAATGTGTAAAATTCATTAAGTATTTCATCTATAAAAAAAATTACATTAATCGGCTATCGATAATCTCTCAATCAAATCATATTTTGTCAATAGTAAATATAATTTTAAAAATAAATTATCTACAAAAATGTGTTCTAATCGAGAAGATATTGATATCTGATCAATATGTAAGGATAAAATACTCGACCAGTTTTGCATATTAAACTGTTCGGATTATCGATATAGGACCCATAGTAGACCTCATGAACCCATCAATATGGCCCAGTCCACAAAGTGAACAAGAGAAGCCTCGCCCAAGAAAAAATTACAGATTAATGATAAAATACAGTATATTTCCATAAAATTATAATTAAATTAACGGGTCAAGATTTTTGGAAATCCAATCCAAACATCTTAAGCCAGGAGATCAAGATGACATTAGGCGTAAATTAACATGATATATCCATTATACAAAATTTCAATATCATTCACTTGTTTGCTAAACTACTCAAAATTTAAATTTGGAAAATTACTAAAGGAAAAAAATAATTCACCATTTAACCTTTATAACAAAATAAATCTTAATTTTTAATTTTATTAATTTAATTATAATCTTTTAAATTATTTTCAATCTATATCATTGCCTATTTTTTGGTTCAAAAAAAAATTTATTGTCTACTTTAATAAAGTAAAATTAATGAAAAAAATATTTTAAACATCTTATATAAACCTACATTGGATGGATTAGAGCATGAGATTGGGAATATTAATTCGTAGGCCCAATTATTATATGTTTGTTTTAATATTTTGGTTTAGAATTATTAATCCAATGAATAATTAATCCAACAAATTTGTAGGATTATTAATAATGAGGTAGGGTGTGATTATTAATCTAATGGATAATTTATCATATTAATCCAATTGGATAGTAAATACTACACTAATTTGATAGAATTATTAATATCTCACTATTAATCTTGTGAATTAAACATGCGTACTACCTAACACATTAACTAAAATACAAGGCATATATGTGGGTTCCACCACTTAACATGATCTACAAAATATTGTATCTAATTAGTGTGTTAATTAGTATTTATAGTATTACTCTTGAGTTTAATAGCTAAAATATTATTATTTTTCATTAATTTTATTTGCCGAAAATAAATAATAATGTAAATTAAAAATAAATTAAAAAATTATGATTAAAATTAACAAAAATAAAAATTCATAATCTATTTTATTACCAGAGTCAAATCATAGATTTTTTTTTTTTTTTTTTTTTTTTTTTTTAAGGTTCATTTGTGCTTCGATTGACCCAACCCCCACAACCCATGTGATGTGGGTGGCCCACTTTGCTTTTGCTTTTGAACCAGCCCTATGGTTCAATTATTAAAGTTCGGACGTAACATAAATTGGTTTTTTTGCCCCCTCCTTTCACCTCTTTCTTTCTCATCACAAATATAAAGATCCAAATATAATCATAGCAACATAACAAAAAAATATTCAGTGTGTTTGGTGTGAGTTTTTTGAATTAAGTTTTTTAAAAAATTAAATTTTTTAGTTTTTCTATTTTTTTATTTTTAGTGATTATTTTTAAAATTTTAAACATTTTTTTACTTTTTTAGATGCACTTTAGATGTATTAAAAAGTAAAAAATTTGTGAAAAAATATTTTGAAAAATTAATAAATACATAAAAATACAAAAAATGTACTGAATTCTTATATTTTTTTTTGTATTTCTGGTATTTATTAAATTTTTAAAAGATTTTTTTTACAATTTTTTTACTTTTTAAGTGTATTTATGTTAGGTGTGTCTAAAAAGTAAAAAAATTTCTTAAAATATTAAAAAAATTCAGTAAAAACAAAAAAACACGAAAAATAAGAAAGTAGAATTTTTTGAAAACTGTTTTTGAAAAAATGGAACCAAAATGTTTGATATTCTCAATTTTTGTGATCCTCATAATTTTTAATTGATTGATGATTATTAATTATGTTTTTTTTTTTTTTTCTCTCTCCTCCCTCTCTCTCACGAATGGTGTGGGGGTTGTGGAGTCCTGGGGGTATGCAACATTTCTCACAAGAAAACACAGTTCTTAGAGTGGAATTACATGATTTTAAAAGCAGAAATAAAACGATTAATCTATATCACATATTTAAGATTTTTTAAATCATGTTTGGTTCATAAATTTGAAGAGAGAATGAAAAAAAATATATGTGAAATATGAATAAAATTTAATTAAATTTTATATAATTTCACACACTTTTTTTCTTTCTCTTTCTAAATCTATCTCCAAATCTATAAACCAAACATAAATTTTACTACCAACTAATTTATATTACATTTAGAGATTTTGAAAATATTAATCCAATTAAATTTTACCCATCCCATCAAAAAGATGCAAGCCAACAAATGAACGAATTAACTATGAGAGGTAAAACATGTCACAGAAAGGAAAAGATAGGATCTACAATCATACCTCTTTCTAGCAGTCTTTTATTTGAAACCATTCTTCCATGGTAGAGAACTCATAAGATGAAGGGAGATGCTACTATTTTCCCTCTTAAAAGTATGTATATGGTATGTCCTTCATAACAATATCACAAAAATTTATAGCATAAATCGTTAAAAAGTTCAAATTTTTTTGCCACAAAAAGTACAACACTATCAATTTATGGTGTACATCATAAATTTGTCACTCAAATTTTACCACAAATTTTTCCCTAAGAAGAATGCAATTTTATGTATATTTTGAGGGAGCCAAACAATTTTGGGCTAATAAATTATACAGATAGCTTCTCAGGCCGTTGTAGAGAAACATATGTCCCATCAGCAAATGGAATCCAAACCACCGTATCAGCAATGTTAGGCATAGGCCTGAAATTAGTGGGACTGCTTGTCACAAATTCTTGAATGGCTCTATTTATCTGTTCAATTTTCTTATGGAGAGGCCTCAAGAAGATGACAATTATCAATCCACAAGAAAGTGTCCAGGATGTTTTTGTATCATGGATTTTGATAGAGATTTGAAAAGGAAAATATATATATATATATATATATATATACGTAAAATATAATTACATTTCACTTATATTTGACCCGCATTTTTTCGTTTCATTTTCAAATCTTTATTCAAATCCATGACCCGAACATAGTTTAAAAGTTTGTTCCCCATATCCCCTTTAATTTTTGGAGTACAAACAGAATCCCAAACAACTTTTTTCCCCACTTTGTTTCAAATCTGTAGCCACATTTTCAATGTCTTTAACCACCTTGGTAGGTAAAATGAATAAAGAGCTACCAGTAAAATTTGATAATTTCATCTTTCAACTGTCAGCAATCCTTGTATTTTAATTTGGTTGAGAGAAGGGTAACACCTAGGAATAATACTCTTTGGAACTTGCAGAATTTGATTTAGTAGAAGTGCCTGAGAAGTATACTAGACACATTTGTAAGTTTGGCCTATTACCAATTGACAACTGAGAAGTATCTTTTATCACTTCGAAAGGATAACTGATAGAACTCATTTTTGAAATGCTACGTTGGTCATTGTGGACGATGTCAAAAGTGATAGTCATGAGAGGCATAGTAGAACTGGTGGCTCGGATTTGAGGGAGTGAAGAGAGGGGATGTGGAAACTTATTTATTAATCAAATTCTAGAGTACTCGAATTAGGTAATGTGTGAATAATATTACCATGTAGCTCATTGATTGATTACTAGGAATTGATGATAATATATTTTTGGAGTAGGGTCATTATCTGAAAACCTGTTTGGCTAGTGAGAGTTTATTAGGAAATAGAACTCAGAAAAACCAGTGGGACTACTTGGAGTAGGCAGATCATATCATGGCTGGATTTTCATAACTTGGATACAAGTGCTTTTTTTGAGGTATTTATGGATTTTTCTTTCTTGTATCATAGCCAACACTGGAGTTGCATTATGGGCAAAAGCATGATTTCAGATTTAGGAATACCTTGTGATAGATTTCCAAAAAGGTTAAGGAAATTAGATCAATCAAAGTCAAAAACAGAATTTAATTGAATTTTTGCTATGGCCAGAGAGAACCAAATCATAACCCTATTTCAAACAACCCCATATATAATTATACTGAAATAAATAATGGTAAATAAACATTTTAGTATGAAAGATATTGTGATATTATTTTTTCATTTATATGACGAAAAAGTTATTGATGAAAAATAACTTAAGTGTTACATGAATTAAAATTTTGTACAAAGTTAATATAATTATGTCAAAAATGTAAGATTAACTTCTTCTTTTTTTTTCTTTTTTTAAATTATGAGAGGTAAGTATAATTTATTTTACATACATAGAACAAAGCGTAAAGTGTATTTTGCCTTAAAAAGTAAGGGAAATATTCATGATTTATATAATGAGATGGAACTTTTTAAAGTTTTTTTTAGAGTTAACTAAAATGTTAATTTACTAGCTAAAAATTAAGCCTATAAAAAAATTAATACTAAAATAATTAGTTTGTCTCGACATATTATAGTTTGGGCTCAGCTATCGTATTGTTTTGATTCGTGGAGTCTATTAGGATTCCGTTCAGATGATCAGAATCTTTTTTTTTTTAGATCACAATGTATAAATCAATCATGTAAAAAATCAAGTCAATCCAATAACTATAATCATGTTAGTTCATTACGTTTGTTTTCCAAAAATAAATGATCAAGTTTTTAAATATTGTTTGTCATTTATTTTTGTCATGAACTAATGTGATTATAATTATCGAATTGATTGATTTTTTTCATAAATAATTGACATATTTTAATTTAAAAGCTAAACGGCCCAAATCATTGAGACGGAGCCGTGACAAATCCCCATAGCCCAAACAACACAATCCAACTGAAGCCTATTGTTTTTTTTTTTCTTTTGGGTTACTTTTCTAATTGCCTTTATCATGGTTGAAAAATCTAAAAACCCTAGATGTTGATTTGTGATTATGTACCAATTTTAAGCAAAATATAACAATCCCAATCAAACAATCAAGAGAAAGAGACATACTAATCAAAGAACACACACTCCAAAATGAGTAAGGACCATAGAAAGCACACACATATCAACATGTAATGGATATTCTCATCAATTCCAATATGCACCAAGGACTACTCAAAATTTTCAAGCTTGCAAAACCATACTAAGAAAATCTTTTTGGGATTTTTTTTTTTTCTTTAAACAAAGCAAGACAAAAAAACAAACATGCACACAAATCAAACAAGATCTCGTTCTAAAAGAAATTTTTTTTTTTAAAAAAAATAGAGCGTTCTAAAAGAAATTTTTTTTTAAAAAAAAAAATAGAACGACCTGCTCTGATACCAATTGAAAAATCTAGAAACTCCCTAGATGTTGATTTGTGATTATGTAACAATTTTAAGCAGAATATAACAATCCCAATCAAACAATCAAAAGAAAGAGACACAAAGATTTTACGTGGAAAAACCACAATTGGACACCTTCCAATTGTGATTAAAAAAACCACGGGCAACAGCCACAAGAACAATCCACTAAGAAGATTTAAAGGAATTACACAGGTATACTCTCAATTATGTAGCGAATCCACAACGCCTAATTGAACCAACCTCTATGTGCCTCTTCCAACCCTATCTTCAGCACGGAATTGTCTTTCTGATGAGCCACTCCGGATTCCACCAAAGCTTCAGGCTCGAATTCTTCAGAATACACAACTGAAGAACAACTCTCTCTTTTGTGTATAACAAACAAATCTTTGATGTACTCTCTTTAAACCATGAGTTGAATACTCAATAAAACATCAAAGAAAAAATCAAAATATCCCCAGATATAAACCTTTAAGAACCAAAAAGAAGATCTGGAGGACTTCAATCAATTCCTTAGTTTTGGGAGAAAACCAAGTATTTATAGAGAATCCAAAGCAATCCTAGTTTGGAAAGAAAACCAACTTCTTGTAGAACTCCAAAGTAATCCCACTTCTTATAGAAACCCAAAATAAACCTTGTTTCAGAAGAAAACCAACTCCATAATGAATTTGGAAATCTGGGATCGCGCGGTCCGCTCGAGCGTGGGTCTTCCCGCTCGAGCGGAGACTTAATATTTTGTGATTTCATGTAGGCTCCCCGCTCGAGCGTCCGTTTCCCCGATCGAGCGGGGAATCACACCTTCCAGTATTTTTTCAGGTAAAACAGAGATACTGCGAGCTTGCAAACCCCGCTCGAGCGCCCATTTCCCCGCTCGAGCGGGAAGGCCAAAACTGGAAAATCTTGAAAAATATAACATGAACGGACAGGCAACTTTGAATGCATTTTTGCATTTTGCTTCGGCCGCGAGCTGACCGGGCAGCTCGACCCCCGTAATAATCAGTGAAGTGGCAATCTTGAAAGTATTGACATCACAAACTTCTCTGCAAAGCACGATTCTGGTTGGATTCGCATCTAATAAACTCATAGCCTCACTGAAATAAAAATGCGAATAAGATTACATCTCAAAGGAGTTTTGTCAAACGGGATTGCCAAGAACTAAAACCTAACAATGGCTAAAATGAGTTTTTTTAATGGGAAATAGATATTTCAAATGAGTAAAAGTGTATCTTTTTAAAAGTAAAATGAGTGTTTTAGCCAATAAATAATTGCGAGAAAAATCATAAAAATTAGTTTATTTTCAAATGTGAGATGAGTAAATCGTACATGGACTAAATTATAGAAGCATGATTTAACTTTCACAATTTATTATAATTTGGATTATTTGGTGTAATATTTTTTTAATTGTTTATATATATTTATATTGTAAGAGACCATGTTAAACTGTTATAGTTTATTATTCAAAATTTAGTTCTTGTTTTTTAAAATTTAAAAATTAATTGAATTATGAAAGAAAAAATAAAATAAAATGTACTAGCAAGAAAAAATAAAATAAAAAGCACTAGCCATTTAAAGGAAGGTGCATTTATGCTTCGAACAAGAGTTGCAAATAAGTACTGATCTGAATTTTAATATGTTTGGACTTAATTATTAAGATTTTAGCGAATTCGAACCAAGTTGGCTTAGACTTGACTCAAGCCCGAACTTATTCACGAGTCTTAAGGAATTATAAATTCATACTTAAGTATGAGATTAAAGTTGCAATTGAAATTTTGTTTATACAATTATATATACAATATATATATAAATATACTAAAAAAAAGTCAATATATTACCAAAATAATAACATCTACCACTACTATTATATAAATATATATTATCTATAGTTAACTATTATATACATATAAATAAATTTAACTATTATTTATATTTATATTATTTAAATATATAAAATAATACACAATTAGTACACATTAATATGTGTTTAGGAGAAAAAAAATTGAGTACACACCTAAACTTTGGAATAGTGTACAAAGTTGTTGTCCCAAGATTTAAATCTATAATATCAAGGTTATTAGGCTAATGTTTTATCATTGAACCAATGACCACTCTTATTTTTATCCTATTTTTAAATACAATAATGTTTTGTAGCTCGAAACTTTTCTCCCCAAATCCCCTGAATGTCCAAAACGACGTCGTTTTGGGCATTTTCCTTTTTTTTTTTCCTTTTATTTTCCAGTCTGAAACGCAGAGAGGAAGAGGGAGAGAAAGAGAGAAGAAGAGGGGAAGAGAGAAAGAGAAAGAGAAGAGAGGTTCGCCGATCGCCGATCGTCGCCCAGCCCGGTCGTCGTCGCAGCTCAGCTCCATTGCAGCCCAGACGGTTTTCGTCGTCGCAGCCCAGCCCCATCGCAGCCCAGCCCCGCTGTCGCCTCTGCCCCCCGCCCCCGCCTCCGCCCCCTCCTCTGCCTAAGCCCCCCTCTGGTTGATGTTGGCCCCTCCTTTCCTTCTTCTTCCTTCTTCTTCTTTCTTCTTCTTTTCAAATTCGGGGGATTCGGGTGAGGGCTTTTTCGAGCTACCAATCAAGACTCTTTTAAATATGTTTTTATATTATTTAATGTATAAATAATATATTTATTCTATTATTATTTAAATAAATATAATTAACGAGCTGAGTTTTAAATATTTGAATTTATTTATTAAAATTTTAACAAATTTATACACAATATAAATTTAACCAACTAAGGCCAAGTTTGGCATACACAAAATAATCTATCTTTTTATCTTTTTTTTCATCACATCACTTTTATACTGTAACGCCCTCAAAATTCAACCCATTAAATAAATAATATAAACATGCATTATTATATTAAAACAATAATATAAATCCATCCATCAGAGTATTATGAAATAAAACATCAGAATAATTGCCCTACGGGCTTACATCTTGCCAAGCCAACACTTGGACACAATTCACTGAGTTCTAACTCAAAAACAGATAAAGCCCTAGGCTTGAAAGATTACATTGTTCAAATAAAACAAATAGAAATAAGACAAGTCTTCAAATTCAATTCCTCACAAGCTAAGTCCTTGGAGGGAGTGAACCACCTGAACCTGAAAAATAAAGTTCCCATATAGGGTGAGCCACAGCCCAGTAGAGAAATACTAAACCAAGCATAAGAATTAACTAAAGCATTAGCATCTGATACATGGTTAACACTCTACAATCAAGTTACAATTTTCATGACACAAATGCCTACATTGCCTATGACACACTGTCTATGGCACATTTTACTTCCCACTTATGGCTCAGAACCTGGCCAAATAACTCAACAAGGATAACAATATTAGGCTAAACCTTTCTTATAACATAATAAACACACATGCTGGTGTTATATCAATCTCAATCAACTTCACTTCCATACTTCCCAACTGATACACATGGTGGTGATGTATCATATCAACAACAAATAGAAATATTTCTATTAACAATAAGCATACACATAAGTCATGCTACTGGAGTCCATCCCCTATCTCCTCCCAACAAGTCCGGTTTAGAGGTCCATCCCCTATCTTCCCCTAAACCGTGGAGTTCATCCCCTATCTCCTCCAAAACCAATGCATATGCAATAAAACACACAATTGCCATGTACAACACATAATTAATACACAAATGTTTTGTATTAACTCAACAGTCAAACAATTGACTCAATTCCAGTTATACCTAAGCCGCATGCAAGGTCTACAACAATCAATGGCTATCCTCCACCGATAGCCCAAAACAGTTATTTCTAAATAAGAAATAAATACATCAATGAATGTAAATTCAACATTCCCAAAGGTAAATAATTAAACTACCCCAAATATATATCATCAATTCATTAAATTTCCCAATTCCATGAATTAAACCAAATTCCACATTATTCCTTTAAATTAATTATACAAATTAATCTAAACCAAAACCCTAAGGTTTCTTCCAAAATTACCAAACTACCTCCACATACCAAAATACCAACACTTAGGATTAAAGCGTATAAATGGAGTAGGAAATCCCTACCTCGAAGCAAGAAACCAAAAAGATAAAGATGGAGATGATAGCCCAAACTCCAAAGTGCTCCAAATCAACAACCGTTCAAATTAAAATGTAGCCCTCGCTCTCCTCTGCCTTTTTAATGAAGGAACTAGGTTAGATACTCACTCTAAATAGATGAAACCTAGGAGAGAAGATGAGTTGAGAGAGAGAGAACTCGTAACCTAGGGTTTTATAAACTGAAAGGGGCTGAAAAACTGTTTTAAAACACGAAATCACGATTTTATACTCGGCCTCCCCGCTCGAGCGGACAAACCCCCGCTCGAGCGGACACTCACAGACTCCCGCTCGAGCGGACAATTCCACGCTCGAGCGGCGGATGCACACTCCCAGCATCTCGACAAACCAGGTCCCCACTCGAGCGCCCAAATCCCCGCTCGAGCGTCACTCACACACTCTCGCTCGAGCGGCCCAACTCCCGCTCGAGCGTCCAACCCTGCACAAGAAATACTGGATGGGTGTTTTTCCCGCTCGAGCGCCAAAACCCCCGCTCGAGCGGACAAGCCAAAATCTGGGCAACTAGTTTTGGTTCCTAAGCTCAACCAACCTGTTCCAAACCCGCCCAACACATCCTATAACTCCAAATAAGAAAATATAGGACGACAACAACCATTACACAATGATAGAATCTACGGAACCTAAGTCCGGATACAATAATCAAAAGGGAAAAAGACCGGGGTCGTTATATATACTTTTTTACATATCTTTTTATAAAATGACGAAAAATACACTTAGTTCATCCCAAACAACCCCTATGGGGAGCCATTCCCAAATTAAGTACACTTATATTCAAACGAGCCATTCCCAAATTAAGTTCAAACTTATTTAGGAATGATTCTATTCATTTATAACCCCAACCCCAGTACAACAACCCGTGAGGGGAGCGGCAGACTTTGCTTTTGCTTTTGTTTTTGCTTTTACTTTTACTTTTGTTTTTGGACCATAGCTCAATTATTAAATGAGAAATAACATGTCAGTTGAAAAGATGAAAAAACAAAAAAAAACAGACGACCGACTAGTGCAGCTGGATCCGTGGATTTATTACGGATTTTATTTTGATAATATAAATTATTTAATATGTAAAATTTATTGAATATTTTATTTATAAAAAAATTAAATTGATTGATTATTAATAATTCCTCGATCAAAGCATCTTTTTGTCAATAATAAATATAATTTTAAAAATAAATTATTGATAAAAATGTGTTCTAATTAAGGGGCTATCGATATCTGATTAACATGTAAATATAAAATACTCAGAGGTCTTTTGGGAACAATGGTAAAAAGTCAATTTTTTGATTTTTTAATTTTTTGAGCCAAAAAAGTCAACTTTTTTACCCAAAATAAGCCAGCTTTTTGCCAAAAAAAACCAAAAAGTTAAATTTTTTATCAACTTTTCAAAACACCACTCAATTAGTTTTACATATTAAATTATTCAAATTATCAAAATAGAACTCGTAATAAATCCTATGAACCCATCAATACCGTCTAGTCCACAAAATGAATTAAAGAAGCCTTGCCTGCCCAAGAAAAAATTACAGATTAATGATTAAAAACAGTGTATTTAAATAAAATTATAATTAAATAAACGCGTCAAGATTTTTGGAAATCCAATCCAAACATATAAGTCGGGAGATTGAGATGACATTAGGCGTAAATTAACATGATATATCCATTATGCAAAATTTCAATACCATTCACTTGTTTGCTTAACTATTCAAAATTTAAATTTGAAAAATTACTAAAGGAAAAAAACATTCAATGTTTAACCTTTATAACAAAATAAATATTAATTTTTTAATTCTATCAATTTAATCATAATCTTTTAATTTATTTTCAATCTGAATCATTGCCTATTTTTTGGTTCAAAAAAAATTTATTGTCTATTTTTGTTAAATAAAATTGATGAAAAAAAAATTTAATTATTAAACTCAACGAAAAAAAATATTCTAAACACCTTATGTAAACCTACATTGAGTTTAGAAAAATGCTAGAAACACTTAACTTACTTGCACACTAACTAAAATACAAGACATACATGTGGGTTCCACCACTTAACATGATTTGTATAATATTGTATCTAGTTAGTATGTTAATTAGTAAATTAATTAGTATTTATAGCATTACTATTGAGTTTAATAGCTAAAATATTAGTATTTTTCATTAATTTTACTTGCCAAAAATAGATAATAATTTAAATTAAAAATAAATCAAAAAATTATGATTAAAATTAACGAAAATAAAAATTTATAATCTATTTTATTTCCATAGTCAAACCATAGAATTTTTTTTTTTAATATTGTTTCCATTTAATTGTTACTTTTCTAAAGCTGAAAAAAAAATAACAAAAATAAAAAGTAGCTGTCATTTTCGTACAATTTGTATGTATTTACCCACCGGACAAAGTAAGGTGCATTTGTCCTTCGATTGGCATAAGGATCCTCTAGAGTGATTTCCTAGAGTGATCTCCTGCAGTGATGAAAAGATGCGCGACACATGTCCCACTCAGCCACTCAAGGGTTGAGATTTAAACTCACCAAAACGACGTCGTTTTAGTGAATATATTGAAAAGAAAGAGAAAAAAAATTCCTTATTCTAGGTTTCTTTTCAAGTTGTTCCTGGAGAGAGTTAGAGAGAGAGAGAGAGAGAGAGAAAGAGAGAGAGATGAGGGCTGAGAGAAGAAGAGAAGAGGATAAGGACATCGAGAAGAAAGAGTCTTCAATGGGTTTCGTCGGCATTGAGGCAGTATGGCGGCGAACTCCTTCGTCGGTGGGTTTCTTGCTCAATCCCTCCTTTCTCTCATCCTCCTTCTCTCTCTCATTTACAGTTTTGTTCAAATCAAAGAAGGCGAAAAATTAAACTGAAATTAGTTGAAAACCCAATTCAAGAATCAGTACAAAATGAAAAAAAAAAAAAAACAAATCTGGAATAAAAAGCAGAAAAGGCAGTACAATTTGGGTTTGATTTCAATTTTTCAAATCTGGAAATAAAAAAAAAAAAAAAAAAAAACAAATTGATGACCCAATGTGGGTTTAGTGTACATGGATGAAAAACTTGCAGCATAAAACCTTTTGGAAGAGTTGTCTTCATACCATGGAGCTATTATTAGACAGGTAACTTTCATTAGCATTTGGTTTCCTTAGTCCCGTAAGTTGTTATATTTGAAAGTTTTATTCTTTCAAAATTTATTGAGTGTGTTTTAAGCAAGATGGTGCTTTTTTTAATCAATATATAGATGAAACAAGTGGTGGACAATTTACATGACGCAGCGAAATACACGGGGACTAGATATTGTTCTAGTAGACGAAAGGGGGCTCTCGAATCCACGAGAAAAATAGAACCTTGAATCCACAAGGAAAAGAAAATATCTTAATATTATTGATTGAATGAATAAAAGTTGTATAAAAGTTGTCTTTGCCATGAGGCTTACATAACTATTTATAATAAACTAAACCTAATACTTGTAGGAAAAGTAATTCTAAAATAAACTAAGAAATTTAAATCAACACAAATTAGAAAACCTAAGAGAATAGGAAACTAGAATTCTAAACTATTTAAAATCCTAGTCAAAATCTAATTCCAAAATAATAAAATTAAGAAACCTAATAATTCTAAATTATTTATACTAAATTACAAGAATCCTAATAAAATAATATATCAAAAATATTAAAACTAAAAAGATAAAAATTCTTAAAATCTTGTCCTACATCAGACTCCTCTTCTTTGAAAGAACTCGTCCTCGAGTTCATATTAGAGATCTGCCATCTTCCATGCCAAATAAAAAGATATTTTGAATTTTTCAGTTGCTTGCTCCTCTTCCAAAAATTGCATATAGGAAAGTTTTCTTTCTGGCAGTTCTTCTCTATATGCTTCAACTGGTTGACAAGATTAATTAGACAAGCATTGAAAATCAAATTAAATTGCTCTACACCAAGAAAATCAACCAAATTTGCTTTGTGTAGAACTTGTATGTTCTCTTGATGTTGCACCATCTCAGATTCAATTGATCCTTCAACTATCAACCTTGGAATATCAAGTGTAGTATCAACCAATTTCTTTGTTGCACACAGCGGTTGTATAATCTCTTCTTCTATTTTCTCTTTGTTATTGGGCTCAATCAGATCTCCTTCTTCTTCAATATTTTTATGACTTGTTTGTAAAACTTTCTCCCCAATATTCAAATTACCATGTGTTGATGTATTATCAACACTCGAACAAGACTTTGTATCTTCTTCATTAGTTTTACAAACAATCTCACCACAAATAATATTTGGATGCGAATTCTTTTCTTTCGCAACTACAATTTCATTGCAAATTTTTATCAACTCCATGGAAGTATCTTGATTTGTATATGACAATATATCTTCATGATCATGAAAGTAAAATTTTAATGCTAAAAACTTTTTCATTGTTAACCATGAATGAATTTTGTCTTTACCTTTGCAAACTCGATAATCTTGTAATCCATTCCACCACTTCAATGCAATTTTATCAAGTTTGTAGGATGCAAATATAACCTTCTTTTCATGAGGAATCTTCATGAATTCAAAGAAATTTTCAAGATCAAGCAACTAATCAAGAAAATCTTCTTTTTGAAACTTACTTGAACCATTAAAATATGAAATTTTTGCAAAATAGCATAAGCTAACACGTTGGCCTCGGGTGAATCCTTTGGCGCAATTGCTGTCAACTATTGGTTGCCTCTGGTTGACGATTAGTTCCAAATCAGCAAGTAGATTACAAATCTCATTGCGAAGTTCATGCACCTCTAGCTGATGTTCCTCAATCGCATCCCATATGGCTTCCACCCTACGATCAACGTCAATAGGGATTGTGTGTGCTCCATTGTCTTGTGTAATTGAGCTAGGCGAATCCATGCTCTGATACCACTTGACGCAGCGAAATACACGGGGACTAGATATCGTTCTAGTAGACGAAAGAGGACTCTCGAATCCACGAGAAAAATAGAACCTTGAATCCACAAGGAAAAAAAAATATCTTAATATTATTGATTGAATGAATAAAAGTTGTCTTTGCCATGAGGCTTACATAACTATTTATAATAAACTGAACCTAATACTTGTAGGAAAAGTAATTCTAAAATAAACTACGAAATTTAAATCAACACAAATTAGAAAACCTAAGAGAATAGGAAACTAGAATTCTAAACTATTTAAAATCCTAGTCAAAATCTAATTCCAAAATAATAAAATTAAGAAACCTAATAATTCTAAATTATTTATACTAAATTACAAGAATCCTAATAAAATAATATATCAAAAATATTAAAACTAAAAAGATAAAAATTCTTAAAATCTTGTCCTACATCATTACATCAAACTTGCTGAACTAGAAACAAAGAGAGAGGTTTGATGTGAAACAAATTGATGACCCAATTTGTTTTTGTTTGATTTCAAACAAAAACAGAACATAGGAAAATTTGAGTCTGTTGGATCTGTTGAAGTTTTTTGACTAACAACTTCTTGGAGCTTCTTCTTCACCCCCTCATCTGTCTCTCATTCTTTCTCCCTCTCTCTCTATCTCACCTTCGTTGTTTGTTGAATGACTGAAACAAAGGGAAATTTGATTTTTTTTTTAAAAAATTTACTCACAAAACGACGTCGCTTTGGTGAGGTTTTAATCTTAACCCTTGGTTCTTCTAGTGAGACAGGTGTCGCGCTTTGCTTAACTCACTTCACCAGATCACTGTAGGGAGACACTCTAGAGGATCCTTATGCCTTCGATTGACCCCACCCCACAACCCATGTGACGTGGGTGGCCCACTTTGCTTTTGCTTTTGCTTTTACTTTTGACTCTGCCTTATGGCTCAATTATTAAAGTTAGGGGTAACATAAATTGGTTTTTTTGCCCCTCCCCTTTCACCTCCTCTTTCTTTCCCATCACAAATATAAGATATAAATATAATCATATGACAACCTAACAAAAAAAACACAATTCTTAGAAATACATATGATTTTAAAAGCATAAATAAAACGATTAATTTATATCACATGTTGAAGATTTTTTAAAATTATGTTTGGTTCATAAATTTGAAGAGAGAATAAAAAAAAATAGATGAAATATGAATAAATTTTATTTACATTTTACGTAATTTCACCTACTTTTTTTTTCTCTCTTTCTAAATTCATCTCCAAATCTATAAATCAAACATAAATTTTACTAACAACTAATTTATATCATATTTAAAGAATTTGAAAATATTAATCCAGTTAAATTTTACCCATCCCATCAAAAAGATGCAAGTAGGAGTGTAAATCTAGCCCGGCCCATGTTGGGCCTCGCGGGCTCCAGCCAAAATTCAGATTGGGCCGGGTCGGGCCACAGGCCAAAAAATTAGGCCCAAGCTCAGGTCCAGGAGTGTTCAGACCTAGGATGGGCCGAGCCTCGGGCCGGCCTAGTGGGTCTGGGCCTGGTCTCTGTTTTTCGTTAAAAAAGACACTAGGCAAGTGAGCGGGCAGGGCGGGGCAGACTTCAAAATGATGGCCCACGCCCAGGCCTTAGGGCTTGGGCTAGGCTCGAGCCCGGGCCCAAACAGACCTAAACGGGCCAGGCCACCCCGGGCTGTGGAGGGATTTCGAGCCGCTCACAAACCGCGGGTCATTTTTACACTTCTAGATGCAAGCCAGCAAATGAACCAATTAACTACTGTCATACCCCTTTCTAGCAATCTTTTCTTTGAAACCATTCTTCCATGACAGAGGGGCCCATAAGATGCAGGGAGATGTTACTATTTGCACTCTTAAAAGTATGTGTATGATATATCTTCATAGCAATATCACAAAAATTTGTAACACAAATCATAAAAAAAAAATCAATTTTTTTGCCACAAAAAGTACAACACTTTCAGTTTATGGTGCACATCACAAATTTGCCACTCATAAATTTTACCACAAATTTTTCCCTAAGAAGAATTCACTTTTATGTATATTTGATTTGCCACTCATAAATTTTACTACAAATTTTTCCCAAAGAAGAATGCACTTTTATGTATATTTTGAGTGAGCTAAACAATTTTGGGCTAATGAATTATACAGATAGCTTCTCAGGCAATTGTAGAGGAACATTTGTCCTATCAGCAGATAGAATCCAAACCACTATATTAGCAATGTTTGGCATAGGCCTGAAATTAGTGGGACTGCTTGTCACAAATTCTTGAATCGCTCTGTTTCTCTATTTCTATCAGCAAATTTCTTATGGAGAGGCTTTAAGAAAATAACAATTATCAATCCACAGGAAAGTGTCCAGCTCATCACCAATGACATGTTTAATTACAAGTAACAATCCAGTTATTCCAAAGCTTTAAGGATATTTACATCATGGATTTTGATAGGGATTTGAAAAGAGAAATGAAAAATATAAGTGAAATATGGATAAAATATAATTGCATTTTACTTACATTTGACCCACATTTTTCATTTTCATTTTCATTTTTAAATTCATAATCCAAACATAGCCTAAAAGTTTGATCCCTATATCCCCTTTAATTTTTGGAGTTCAAACAGAATTCCAAACAACTTTTTTCCCCACTTTGTTTCAAATCTGTAAACACATTTTCAATGTCTTTAACCACCTTAGTAGGTAAAATGAATAACGAGTTACCAGTAAAATTTGATAATTTATCTTTCAATTGTCCTTAATCCTTTTTTTTTTTTTTTTGAGGAATATTGTCTGCAATCCTTGTATTTTAATCTGATCGAGAGGAGGGTAACACGAACATATTTAATAAGAATAATACCCTCTGGAACTTGCAGAATTTGATTCAGTAATATTAGGTGGATCTCCCAAACTTGGCCCTTGTTTTTCTACTGGACCAGGCGAAATACTAACAAAGTTGCACATTGGATTGCTAATGCAAATGCACTTTTACTTTTACCTGTTAACTGGGTTGCTTTGCCTCCCTATGAGTTTAGTTGTTTGATTTACAATGATGTAACTATACCCACATCTTAATATATTTTCCCCTTTCTGATAAAAAAAATAAAAAAAAAGTTTGGCCTATTACCAATTGATAACTGATAGAACTCATTTAGAGTATCTTTTATCACTTTGAAGGGATAACGGATAGAACTCATTTTTGAAACACTACGTTGGCACTGTTATGAAGCACGGGTACGGATACAAGTACTGGTATTGGTACGATATGGGTATGTCTATACGGTAAAATCTAAAAAAAATAGGGTACGGGTACGGCTTGGTATGCTTGTAAAAAAATATTTATTTTTAATTTAGAGTAATGTAAAAATTAATTAAATGGTTTAATTTATGAAGATCGAACCTATAATTAACATTTAATGTCAAAAGTAAAGGTATAAATCAAAATTAAATGTCAATATATTAAATAACATACAAACCATAGTTTAATTTTAAAATCATGCTAAGCATAAAACTAAAAATAAAAAAGAAGTCTAGTAAAAGGAGTTTTATCTCTGTAGTAGAAGAAATTATTGTTTCAACTGAGATACGATATGGCTTAGGTATATAGTAGGTATGTCTGGGTATGTCAAAAATTAAGAAGAAAAATTTGGGTACGTATTTCATGTATCTAGTACGTATGCAGAAGTACCATACAAGGTACCATACGCCAATAAATACCCGATACGGGTACGGCATGTTTTTTTAAATACCCATATTTCATAGGTTGGCAGTGATGGACGATGTCAAAAGTGATAGTTATGAGAGGCATAGTAGAACTGGTGTCTCGGATTTGAGGGAGTTAAGAGAGGGGATGTGGAAACTTGTTTGTTAATCAAATTCTTGAATACTCGAATTAGGTAATGTGTGAATAATATTACCATGTAGGTCTTTGATTGATTACTAGGAATTGATGATAACATATTTTTGGAGTAAGGTTATTATTTGAACACCTGTTTGGCTAGAGAGAGTTTATTAGGAAATAGAACCTAGAAAAACCAGTATGACTACTTGGAGTAGGCAGATCATATCATGGTTGGCTTTTCTTAACTTGGATACAAAGTGGTTTTTTTGAGATATTTATGGATTTTTCTTTCTTATATCATAGCCAACACCAAAGCATGATTTCAGATTCAGGAGTACTCTGTTATAGATTCCCAGAAAGGTTTGAAGGAAATTAGATCAATCGAAGTCAAAAACAGAATTTAATTGAATTTCTGCTATGGCCAGAGAGAACCAAATCATAACCCTATTTCAAACAACCACATATATGCTCTTCCCAATGTAGTGTTATGTTAATCCACCATTGCATTTTCCAAGAGTAGATTGAAAGGGAAAAGAGAATGAGAAGAAGAAGAAGAAAAAAAAAAAAAAAAAAAAAAGAAGAAGAAGAAAAGAAGAAGAAGAAAAGAGGAAAATATTGAATATAGGTAAAACAAAGAGGAAAAAAGTGAGTTTTTCCCCAGAAATAGTCATCATCCCTGCAGGTAGGTAATAGGGCATTTTATGTTTAATGTTTGCAGCCAATTATGCATATATCTGTGAATTTTTTTTAGTAATTAATACAACTATGATTTTGATAACTAACTCTCTAAATTTTTCCACCATATATAGTTCAAGGGCAGCTAAACAAAGATGGCAACATGGGATAGACAATAAATTGTAAGTTAAGATTAATCAATCAATCTTTATTAAGATTTGATGGAGCTTCTTTTAGTCCCCTCTATTTACTTTCTTATTCTGTATACACAAGCACACACGTAGAGAAAATAATCTACAAATTTATTTAAGGATGTTGACAATCACTCATGATGTCATTGTTACAATTGCACACAAAGCACACTTATCAAATTCACACAAATTATTACATGGTTTATAATAAAGTCAATCACTACAAGAATTTTCACTTTTGGCGACTAAATTTTTAGTTTAGTCGCCAAAAAGTTATTTTTTAGTCGCTTATAGTCTTTAGCGACTAAATTTTTTGGTCGGAAAATTAGTAGCCGAAGAGTAGTCAGGAAAGCTAACTGGCGACTAAACTTAATTTAGTCGCCAAATGTATTCATTTGCCGACTAAATATTTAGTCGCCAATAGGTTGGAAAACTAATTAAATAATACATTTTTGCCGACCAATTTTTTTGTCGCTAAAAGCCAATGATTTAGTCGCGGAAAAATTTTTAGCTACTAGATTTTTTAGTCGCCTAAAGCAAATACTAGTGTTTTGGCTACTAAAATTTTAGTCGGCAAATACTATTTTGTTTGGCTATTAAAAATTTAGTCGCCTAAACTTTCACATTTTTGGCTGCTAAATATTTAGTCGCCTAAACTTCCACATTTTTGGCTACTAAATTTTTAGTCACCAAAAGTATTTTTATTCTTCAACTTTTGTTTTTAACTACAAAATATTTTAGTCCCCAAATGTTTGATTTTCTTTTGGCTACAAAACTTTTAGTAGCCAAAGGTTTGATTTTCTTTTGACTACAAAACATTTAGTAGCCAAATGGTTGTTTTTCTTTGGACTACAAAAAATTTAGTAGCCAAATGTTTGATTTTCTTTTGGCTACAAAACTTTTAGTAGCCAAATGTTTGTTTGTTTGTTTGTTTTTTTTTCCTTTTTTTTGGCTACAAAACGTTTAGTCAGCAAAAACATGATATTATGTTTTATTGCAAATATTATAATGTGTCCATAACTCTGTATTCCATGCAACCTGTAATATTTATATAAATAAAATGATACATAAACTATCAATCATTCCACAATCTGCATCCGTATACAAAAAATAAATTACTTTAACTGTCCAAGTACATACAAACCAACTATTGTCCAAACTAAAATAATAATTCCATACAACATATAGAATCATACAAAAAGTAAAGCCCTCCATATACAAAAATTATATTTACTATATTATGTGAAATGACCATTTGGCATGGTACAAATTACCATCATAATCTGTACCACGACAAAAGGTGATGTATGTACCAAGCCAAAAGTACATCTATGTACCACAACAAAAAATCATATATCTGTACGGCGTCAAAAGGTGATCTATCTACCATGCCAGTAATTATCTATTCGCTGCCAAAAGTTTTATGTATCAGTAATAGTTAACTGCACAAAAGCCGGAGACGACAAAAGTATTATATTACTTCTATACAAAAGTACAATTTCTTCTCCATACACCAAAATATCTCTGCAAGTCCGTGCAACAAAGTCATCTACGAAAAACAAAAAAAAAAATAGAATTGGACCCAAAAATGCCCAACTTCGTGAATGAATTTAGCAACAAGTGATAAATAAAAATAAGTGAGAAGCAACCTTCCATGATTAATCAATTATCAGTCATTGTACAGTCTTTCTAAAGTCTTTTGTTATAAGGAATATTGTTAAATGCAGAACAATCATTACTAAATCTTTCATTAGTAACATAAAGCTAATGTAACAATCTTCTATTTGTATACAACATGTATCCAAATTCTGTGGCTAAACCAATATCAAAGCCCAATGTGATTAGAAAGTATTCTTTTTACCAACTTCCTCATTATTTGTTTGCAAAAGGCACTTGAATCATTAGATTGGATATAAAACCATCGCTGCTTAGTAATGTATGTCAGTGCCATTTCAGAAAGGATATTAGAACATGTGATAAAAATAATAACAAAAATCAATTTCAATCATAAAAGGAAATATGTAGAAATATATGTTGAGACACCTATAAATGGTTCATCAAAGAAAGAATACTTGATTTCTCATGATGCACATGGCCTCAAAAACACCATGAGCATGTTTCATACTTGTATGAAAGCTTAAATATAATATAACACACGTGTGTACGTTCAAAAAATTAGTAAGTTTAAAACAAGGCGTAAACTGAGTTCATATTGGTTTCTGAATATTTTTCCCATAATTTTCTATTACTATACATCTCCAATACATTCCGTCAGTTTTCACAAGTCCTATTTATAATGGGGAAGCTGCCCGTGAGAGTTAGACGGAGGTTCAGGGGCTATTTTGAAGTTTCGCCCCCGAAACGCCATTTTTCGACTAAGTTTTGGGCGTATTCGGCTCTAAATCCCTACTTACGAGTCCAAATAACATTCCGTCAGTTGTCACAAGTTATATTTGGTATAGGGAAGCTATTCATGTCGGCCACACGGCGGTTCAAGGGCTGTTTTGAATTTTCGCCCCCGAAACGCCCTTTTTTGACAAAGTTTTGGGCGTATTCGTCTCTAAATCCCAACTTACGGGTCTGAATAACATTCCGTCAGTTGTCACAAGTCCTATTTGGCATGGGAAAGCTGTTCGTTTTGGCCACACGGTGGTTCAAGAGCTGTTTTGAATTTTCGCCCCCAAAACGCCATTTTTTGACTAAGTTTTGGGCGTATTCGTCTCTAAATCCTAACCTACGAGTCCGAATAACATTCCGTCAGTTGTCACAAGTCCTATTTGGCATGGGAAAGGTGTTCGTATCGGCCACATGGCGGTTCGGGGCCTGTTTTCAATTTTCACCCCCAAAACGCCCTTTTTCGACTAAGTTTTGGGCATATTCGGCTCTAAATCCCAACATATGGGTCCGAATAACATTCCGTCACTTGTAACAAGTCACATTTGGCATAGGGAAGCTGTTTGTGTTGGCCACATGGCGGTTCGGGGGCTGTTTTGAATTTTCGCCCCCCAAACGCCCTTTGTCGACTAAGATTTGGGCGTATTCGTCTCTAAATCCCAACCTATGGGTCCGAATAACATTCCGTCAGTTGTCACAAGTCCTATTTGTAATAGGGAAGCTGTCCGTGAGAGTTAGATGGAGGTTCAGGGGCTGTTTTGAAGTTTCACCCCCGATACGCCCTTTTTTCGACTAAGTTTTCGGCGGATTTGGTCTAAATCCCAACCTACGGGTCCGAATAACATTCCATCAGTTGTCACAAGTCATATTTGGCATGGAGAAGCTGTTCGTTTTGGCCACACAGCAGTTCAAGGGCTGTTTTGAATTTTCGCCCCCGAAATGCCCTTTTTCGACTAAGTTTTGGGTGTATTCGTCTTTAAATCCCAACCTACGGGTCCGAATTACATTCCATCAGTTGTCACAAGTCCTATTTGGCATGGGGAAGGTGTTCACAAGTCATATAGATTTGACATTCAGACTATAAGAGACTTATATATCTTATCATGGTATGCCCTTTTTGAAGGAATTAAAAAGGACTTCCATAATCTAGTACATGTACAGGTCAACACGCAACATAAGAATTTACCTTCAATCCTGAGCTATGCTATACAAACCAAGAAGAAAGAGTTATACCTATCATGAATGATGTTGGTTATCACTTCTTTAATTAAACAAAATGATTATACAATTGCCATTAGAAATTTCTGCTACCATATATTAGATAAACATGGCACTTCCTAATTGAATAAGGAGGCTATCATTGGAATTGTTTTCCTTGATATCTTATTGATTAAATTTACACACACAGAATTAAACCACAGAAAAATCAATTGATTAAAAATTGATTTGAGATTGTTCATTCAAATATCATTCATACACATTACACATCATTCACACACATGAAACAACAACAATGTCAGAAATGGGGGAAACATAGAAAGGGGGAGACAGAGAGAGAGATAGAGCACACATCATGTTGCAAGGTTAGTGAGCATAGAATCTGATATGGGTTTGGATCCCAGAATCTGACGACTAACCCTTGGCTGTCTGAGCACACTTCTCCCCAATTTTATTTTCTTTGTTATGTATTGAAACTGGTACTCTATTTCCAATTGAATTAGACATGAATGCTTTCAAAATCAGAAAAAGCAAAAAAAATATTTTATACATGTATTTGCATAAAATGTTTTTCATATAATTTCATGGTCAAATCTTTTGTTTTTTTTTAGATCAATTGGGGGGGCTTATGATGAAAATTCAAATTATCTTAGCGGATTTCAGTGAGATATATGGGTTGAGTACATAAACCTAACCAAAAAGAAAAAATATATGGCTTCTTCCTCAGCTACCATAACAAATCATACAAGACATTCACTTAAAGCAGTATATAACTAAATCAATTAGCCAAGAAGAAAAGAGAAGAAACTAATATTTAGATAAATAATTGTTCAAATACAAAATCAGCTGAGAACTTATTTAACTTTATCTTTTGGTTTATCCCTTGGGCAAGTAGATAAAGGTGTTCAAGCTCTGACAAGAACCTCTCCGAAGTTTAAGGTACGACCTCCAATAGGACATTGGACCTGAGACACCCTCTCACCTCACATTCTATTTAGCAGATAACTTTCATACATAGTCATGTCCTAAAATATCAGCCAGAAACCATCATCCCTGATATAAGAGGGATTATAAAAGATAAAATTGAGAATATGCATGACGCCTCATGTGAACATGTGGTGTAAGTTGACCCCATAAGACTTGTTAAAAAAATTATTATTATGATTGTTTAAAAATAGTTTGGTCAATGTTTTACCCCATGGTTAAAAAAATTATTGTGGGGATATATTTTCTAAATACCAACACGTGGCCAAGGTGACGCCGACGTGTCAGCCGGGTTGCCACGTGTCCTGGTTATGACGCCGAGGTGATCTCGGCTAGGCCGAGGTTATCTCCGAAGATATCGGAGTCCAGGATAAGCGGATAAGGGACAAGAGTCCTAAAATGAGGAAGGAACTCAACCTGGATAAGAATAAAGCTCTTAGGGAGTTTATCTTTATCTATGGAAGACTCCAAGATTAGCAGTAAGCTGAAGTCCATTGAAGCTAGGCTTCTATTGGGACTAGGTTTGTATTGACTATAAAAGATAGGCACCCCATGGGTTTAAGGTACGCAATTTATATTCAGAACAGTGATTTTAGTACTTGATCTATCTTTGAGAGATAACTGACTTGATCATCGGACTGCCTCCGGGTGGACGAACCACTGCCGGAATCTCTTCTTTTCTGTTGCAAGTGACTCAAGCGCCATCTATTCTGCCAGTGCTCTCCAGTTGAATACTGAGTTGGCAGTGTGGTCAGAAATTCACTCACACAATTTGGTGCCGTCTGTGGGAAGGAAAGAAGAATAGATGGCCAACGACGGACAGAAAGAGAAGATTGGGGATCACACTCCTACTGGGAGTGGGAGACCTATCAACCTTGACATCGAAGAGGACAATTGCAACGAAGACCAGAATCATAGAGGAAAGGACGTCGGCCGTGAGGGCGACGTATCGAAGAAAATGAACCAAAGCGGGTACTATAACGAGGAAAACCTCTAGGTATGGAAAAATAGATGCTTGCGGAGGGATGAAGAGATGAAATGAATGGCAAACAAATTGGCAAACCTACAATCGGTCGTCAATTTCATGATGCAAAACAACGTCATGCAGCCACCGTTCCCGCTGTAGGACACGCCGATTCCAACGGCCAATGCCCAGAAGGGAGGGTAGAAAACAATCCCTGAAGCCCCCCAGCACGCAAGGAGCGAAAAAACACTCTCACCGACCTTCAAGGGAGGTCGGGCGAGGAGAGTCGAGAAGGAAAGAATCTCGAAGGACACATCGCACCAAGGAGGCAAACCCCAGAGAACATCGGCATGTCCAAAGGCAGGAGTTGTGCTTCGACGTAACTAATGGAGCAAGGTCAGAGAGGACTCACAACGAAGCCGAGGGTAGCGCACCTAAAAGATTGAAATCGGGGGATAGTCGAGCTCCTGGGCGGACCAAAGAGGACTTGAGAGATTACCTCAAGAGGAAGCAACAAAATGCCGAGGTAACTTCCCCTGTTAAGCCGAGAACACCATTCTCGCGGAGTTGGACCAATTTGAGGCCCCGAAAAGGTTCAGTATGCCGAGGTTCCAGATATACGACGGCAAGTCGGATCCCAACTTTCATGTCGGTTTATATCTAAACTCGATGGCATTATACACTGGGAACGAGCCGTTGTTTTGCAAGGTGTTCCCCTCATCCTTCGGAGAAATTGAATCGGATTGGTTTCACAAATTGCCAAAAGGAAGTGTGAAGACCTGGGAAAGCCTGGCCGAGATGTTCGTGGCCAGGTTCGTAACAAATAAACTACAGCCATTAAGGGTAGATGCCCTGATGGCTCTGAGAATTAGTGAGGATGAAGGCCATAGGGCCTATGCAAAAAGGTACTATGAGGTGTTCAACTGAATACCAGAGTGCAACCAAGAGGTGACGATCGTGTCTTTCAAGAACGGCCTGAAAGATGATTGTGCACTATGAAAGTCATTGGCAAAGACATTGCCAAAAAGCATGGAGGAGCTCATGGCCAGAATTGAGAAATATGCCAGAGCCGAGGAAGACACGCCAGGGATTAAAGTGACGAAGCAAGAAAAAGTAAACGGCTCGCCGAAGCGAGGTGTAGACATCCCATTTTTGACCGTCCTCAAGACTTGAACGTCATCATTTGAACACTCGATGATCATCCATGTTCGTGTTCGTTTTGAGTTCTCGGAGGTCTCGGTCGCGCGCCTTGCCTCAAGATCTCTCAACTTGACTGTTTTGTGCTTGGTTGTGGACCAAGCACTTGTGTTTTTGCTTTTGAGGGAAGAGGGTGGCTTGTTGGCCATCCTCTCAACCCATTGGCCAAGGAATGATGCCATCGGCCTGATTTTCCTGCCATCGGCCAAAAGTGTTGGCCGATCGGCATTCTTTTTGGTCGGTCGGCCCTTGTGTTGGTCGATCGGCCATATTTTCTGGCCGAACCCTGTTCATCTGCTTTATGCAGATATTTTGTGCCAGCTGGCACAGCTGGCATGCACAATTCACCCCCTCCATATACGTGTATGGAGGGATTTGTCCCTTTGTTTAGCTTGCTTAGGAAGCTTTGGAATTGAATTCCTATAAGAGGGGAGGCCCTCCTCCCTTCTCAAAGGTTCTGAAATTTGGGGTTAGAGAAGTTGTATCTATCTATCTATCTATCTATCTATCTATCTCTATATTTCCCTCTCTTTACATCTTTGTGTGTGTTTTTATGCTCTAAAGGGTGTTTTGTTCATACTATTGCACACAAACACCTAGCAATACACCATCCTTGGTTGCTGAGATCCTAGAGAGTTAGTTTTAGGGTTCTTGGAGTGGTTTGAACTTAGAAAACCTGCTGGTGCCTTGTTCTTGAAGAGGTTCTACAAGGGTGAGCAAACTTGCTTTTAATACCCCATTCTTGCTTAGGCTTTTAGCCCTTCTTGCTTATTGTTTTAAGCTTAGCTCTTAACTGATTAAAGTTCTGATTTTTGATGCTTTAAGTCTTTGGTTAAGGTCTCTTTTTGGTTTGGGGTTGTTTCCCCCCTCTTAGGCCTTGTTAGGCCTTGTTTTAGGCCATCCCTTTTGGCCCTTGTTCTTGGCTTTGCATGACCTTCCTACCACTGAAATCTAGAGGATTTTTAGTAATGGCAAGGTGGTTTTGGAGTCCTAAATAGGAGAGGGTCATCCCCTCTCCTTATTGTCTTGAATGCTAGTATAAATGGCTTGTATTGGTAGCATGTTTGCTTAGCTTGTTTTAGCTCCATTTCAGCAAGTATTTGGTGTTATTTTGTCATGCTATACCTCTGTTTTGAGTTGGTTTAGTTGGCTCTTACATGATCCATATACTTGTCTTGCAATCCCCTCATTTGCCTTAATATGCATCATGTTGTAACATGTCATTCTAGCATGATTTTGGCTCGATTCCATGAAGCTTTTTGCCTTGTTGTAACATGCTTAAGCTCTGATATTAGTTGTTTTGACCATATATGCCATGCTTTGTATAGCTACCATGCAATCTAACTTGTTAGCTTTGAGTGTCCAAGTCACTAGCATGCATTACTTGGCTCATTTCAATGATTTGGCATCACTTGTTATGCTATTTCAGTCCATGTTTCATGCTCAAACACTTGCACTTGTCACTCCTTTAATGTTTTAAAGAGTTGATGTTTTATGCCTCTTGAATGGATCATTGTGTATGCTTCCATGCTTAGGTCATTTAGATGCCATCTAAGTGGGTTTTTGGTCTTGTTTTACCACGCCATAACTCTGTTTTTATTGGCTTAAGTCATGCCATGTTTGGTTTTGATAGGTGTAGTGTAACACCCCTTTTGTAGCCTTGCATGCTTCATGCTTTTGGTATTGTGTTCTAGCTTGTATTGGCTAGTTTCGAGCTTGTTTTTGGTCTTGTTTGGACCTGCCTTGGGACTGTTTTAGGTCCCCTTGGCCCTTTGGGGCTTGCCTTTGGTGGCCTTGGTTTGAACCCCTTGGCTAGCCTTAAGCTTTAAGCCTTTTTACATGACTTGCTTGCTTTGTTTGGTTGGTTTGGCACCTTCCTATGCATGATTTCAGAGTTTAAAATGTTTGTCAAATGTCCATATTTGTCTCCTTTTAAGTTTTCTTGAAAGTTTCCCTCCTATGCCTAGGTGTTGGACCATTGACATGTGCATGTTTACTTTGCATTTTCATGCTTCCAATTCATGAGTTTGGCCACTGATTGGGCATGTTTGAGAGTTGCTCATTTTGGTTTAAGTCCATCTTACCATGTTGTTGCATGCTTGTTTCATTTTGCATGTTGTTGCATGCTATGCATGTTTGCATATTTAGGCCGTATGCCTATGGCATATTGTATGCTTGCATGCTCATGTTGCATGATTGAGTTGTTTGCATCCTTGCTTGCTTGCTTAGGTTGCCTTGCATTGTGTGTGCATCCCTTGCCTCTTGATCAAGCATGATAGAGGTTGGGGCCCCTTATGTGTTTTTGTGCATTTCATTTGATATTGAATTGCACACTTGGCTCCTTTGGCCATCATGCATTGAAATGCGTGATTGGTGGTCCGAGGGTCAAGGACTATACTCCCTTGAGTTCATAACATGATAAGGGGTGTAGTTGTGCAGACATTGTCTTGCAAATGTATTGCCATGCTCTGTTTGTCCTCTACTGCAGCAACAAGAGCTTTTCACAGGAAGATATGGTTGGTCGACCATATTCAGTGCCGATCGGCTACAAATGTTTGGCCGAGAGCCCTATTTTTGGTCAGTGACCAATTTATCTTGACCGATGATCTCACAGCATGCCCACAAGGTGGTTCAGAAGTGTCACAGAAGTTGGCACAATTTTCAAAGGTACAGAGCAATGCAAACAGAGGCAACATGAAGCATGGTGATGGATTTCCGAGCGAAGCTGTCCGAGCATGCATTCGTCCCTCGTCTCGAGGCCATTTCAGTGTTTTAATAACTTAGAATAGTTACTTATTTCGATTTCGTTCTGTATTAATTAATTAGCTTGTTAGTTAGTTAATTAGATGATTTGTATTATTCTTTTGGTCCCTCTGTTGAGAGGGCACAATTGTTGTAATAAGCGTGCGTGTGTGTGATGCATGTTTTCCAACCCCACGTCTTTCTCCCTTTTACTTAACCGCTTACGATGGTTAGTTTTAGGGCATATTTCATTTAGCATCCTTATGCTATGCATGTTTGTGTCATTCATCTGTATTGCATGCACCGAGCTCGGCGCATCATACTAACTGCATTGTAATTTATTTCCAAGTTGAATACATGTATCGAATTGTCATATCTCATATGCCATCTTAGATTAGTCGAGCCTATTTCTAATTACATCTTGTATGTGTTGCATTAGCCATCTTGACATAAACTAGGATCATGCATTGATTACTAACTAGTTCTTTGTTTTGGCTCGGAGTACTAGGTAAGCTTTTATGCTTTAGCATCTTGCATGTGTGCGAATGTTAACATGACAGCATGCTTGCCATGAGTCTAATTGCTTATATGATATAACTGCTGAATGCCTGTGGGTGAAGGTTGGATTACTTGAATTGGAACAATTCATTGAAATCCGTATTTTAGCCTACTTGCGAGCAGCAAACTTCAAACTATTTTTTTTAACAAACGGATATGCGATGCTTTGTTCCAAATTAGGTGATCTAGTCTATACTTGTGTGTTGTGCGCATCACATAGTAATTCTAGCTAATTAACCGGAATAAGAACGCATGTGTTTTCAAAAATAAGATATCATGTTTAGTAAAGGTCGATCTTTGATCAGGCGAGCGGGGGTGCTCATAGATGACCTTCCCCAATCGTACCTAAGTTCCCGAGCCGAGGCAACTTTGGTGATGACGGACACGTGGCCTTAGGCACGAGTCAGGGTTTCCTAAATTCTCCCAAAATAAAATATTTAGGTGGCGACTCTGTATCTAGCAAAGCAGTCCATGTTTGGCACTTCTTTACAAAAATCAGTTTTCCAAAACGATTTGCCGGATTTGGACTCTTTGGTGATTTATCAATCTCACATTGCACATTGTGAGATCAGATTAAGAACTGTGACAATTTGAGTCTGAACTGTAGTATGAAGCCCCAGGGTGCATCTACAGTTTCTAGCAACTCTGCTGGGGAGCTAGAGAACTTGACTCAAACTCATGATATCTTGTTTTGATTACAGTTATGTGTCTCTTTGCATTGCATTTGTATTGGTGCGCCTAGGACACCATGTTTGCCGTATGCTATTCCTGAACAGTTTGCCAGAGGCTTGCTTTGAGAAGCGTGCCATAAGGCTGACTGGTTGCGGGCTCTGCCACGACGGGAACACAAACCTCGGTTTTTACCGAGGCACCCTTTTCGAACATTCGACCTAGTGCATATTCAGAATCCATAGTGACTATTCCAAACTAGGACAGGTTGCCAACCCGATCGTAGGTTGTTTGAAACCGTTGCGTGCGTAGTGAAACCTTAGCTCCTGACAAAATAAGACAGGGAAACCCTACCCCAACATAGGGGTGTTTTGGCTCTCGTTTGCTTACTATGTGCTTTTAGAGTGTGCCTCTACAGGAAATGCACGTATCAATTTGCAAGTCTGGGTATCAGGCTTGCGGCCATCAGTATTTTGAGAATCAGTTATATCTGCGGGTATTAGATTCAGATTTGGGGCAGTGATTCGGGAACAGTGATAAGTGGTTGAGAACAGTTCATTCAGCTTGTGTTTGCCAACTGTGTGTTGTCTTTATTTACGCTGTTATGCTGTCCGTTTTTCTGGTCATTTTATTTCCTTGTTGTGCTTTATTTATCTTTTTGCAAGGTAGTTTAGCACCATTGCATCCGACGAGGTAGATATCCCCCGAGCACTCTGGGTCAGAGGTCGTAGACTTAATCAATCTAGGGATCTGATAGACGGAAAAGCAGTGTTCCTTTCTTTACCCCCGGTTACCAGACGGAGGTCAAGAGGACGCAGCGTATCGGTGCAGCGGTCGCCAGATCAGTGGTTTACCCCATTAGTGAACAGTCAGGCTGAGGTCTCAGTTTCTATTGTAGGGACAAATATACCGGGTATCGGTATTCAGCTAGAACAACACAATATGGCAGGTATGGAGGAAATGATGTGTCAACTCCAAGAGAGTATGAAAACCATACAGCAGGATGCTGCCCGTCAAACAGAATTTGCCAAATAACAGGCCGAGGTCATGGCCCAACAGGCAGAGTTAATCACTAGGTTACAGCAGCAAACTAGAGCATCTGCTTCACACCAGGTTCCTCCCCCTCCAAGAGTTCCCATACTTGGGGAGACAGTTAACGTCCAGGATGATACAGACATTCTAATAGGGCCGGCTCCGCCCCCGATTCTACCCCAACTATCCAAAGCGCAGACCAACCTACGGGATTCTCCTTTTGAGTTCGAGGTGGACCCCACAACGTTAAAAGTGAACAAGCTTGAAAAGCTGTTCAAGAAGTCTCAAGGTGTGAAATCCATTCCGGATATTGAGGATGGGTATACCGACTCGGCTGTGACTCTGCCGGACCGATTTAAAATGCCGCACATAGATCGTTTCGATGGGTCTGGGGATCCAATGGTGCATTTATGGCTCTTTTTAGACATACTAAGGCCGATGGGCCTCTCTAGATTGCAGAAACTTTCTCTGTTTGGCCGGACCCTGTCGGGTGTAGCGGCTATTTGGTATGCAAAACTGGAGGATTCCGTCAAGAGGAGTTGGGAGGAGATGGCCGAGGCCTTCATAGCTCAATACTCCTACAATACACAGATTGAGATTACAACCCGTGATCTCGAGACAACTAGGCAGGAGCCGAAGGAGAGCTTCTCCGATTTCGTGACCCGGTGGAGGGCCAAAGCCTCGATGATGACCATCAGGCCTGTTGACAAAGATCAGATTCGGATGGTTGTGCGCAACCTCCAGCCCAAGCTTATGCAGAAGATGATCGTCCTCCCCCTTCCCACCTTTGCAGATCTACACGAGATTGGGGTGCAAATCGAGGATGCTATGAAATAGGATCTAATTGACCAAGACAGAGAGCAGCCCAAGAGGGCATTCAACCGCGGTACAAATGCAGGCACAAGCAGTGCTGCAGCTGGCAAATCTTCAGATGTGGGAATGGTCACCACCACCACCCCGAGAACTCTTGCAGCTACGCCATTCACCGGTGCATCCGAAAGTAGCTCACAAACAACCAAGTATTCACCACGAGGCCAAAGAACCTTCACTCCACTATACATGCCCCTATCCAAAGCTCTAGGGGTTCTGATCAAGAAAGGGCACTTGAAGCCCCTAGAGCCGTGGCCACTACCAGATAAACTCCTTGCTTCCCATAACCCAGCCAAGTACTGCGCCTTTCACCAACAGCATGGTCATGACATCGACCAATGCTTTCGATTGTGTCATGAGATTCAGGATCTCATTGATAACAGGGTGATCGTGCCTCCGAAGAAACCGAATGTCACAACCAACCCTCTCCTACCACATAACCAAGCTCCAGCAGCCAAACGCATCAATCTTATCCAAACTGGGGTTGTGTCATACGACCCTAGTATATATATCACATCTTCTCACCTACCCAAGCCGGAGGTGTTCATTCCCGACAACACTGATTTGTGCATGTTAGACACCTTCCAAACCCAACCTGAAACGGTGGTGGTGGCTATCAAAGATAGAGTTGAGTCAACTGTGGGAACATATGAGAATGATCAGTCAGAGCCTGAGGGGTCTGAGAGCTTTATATACAACCCGGGCGGTTATATTGTATCAGCAGGCCAGGCTAGGCCAAATGTGGAATTGCCCATGGGGTAGAGATTTGTGTAGTATGAAAGGATGGACCTAATCAGGGGCTAGATGACCTAGCAGATCTAGAAGAAGACATTGCAAATCCGCAGTTCTTGGAAGAGCAGGATTCGGGGGACGTGGCAGTCAATTGGTTTGATGAGTCAGCAGAATCTACTGGGTGGCTTGACGACCAACCGAATATTGTTGAACAATTTCAGCTAGAACAGGGTCCGTCAGGGACAGGAACATCAACAGTGGCCGGAAAGGCCGAAAATCAGGAGCTACCGCCGGAGAGCACCGGTGATAAGAATTTTGCTCGAGATCAGAGCATTTTGAGTACAAAGGATATTGAACAGCAAGCCGCACTGAAACAGTTCGAGCGGGAAAGGATTGAGGATTCTGAGAGAGTCAGGAAAGCTAAAGCCCCTGAAGGGACAGAACGTGTTGTGTGCACAGGAACGGAAGATGCCGCGGGCACAAGAATAGTTGTAACGGAGCTGGACAGATGTCTGTCGGCTGCCGATGGCATGTGGTGGGAAGATGATGACCTATGTCTTGCCCACACCGATGAAGACTGGGGACAAAGCCAGCCAGATGATACCTGGTATAGTGGCGAAGTTGACCACATGACTAGGAGTGGGCGGTATTTCAAGCCCCCACACTTAGATCAACCAGAGGCGTCCGGGAAGGACAAGGAGGCGGAGAAGCAAGAAGAAAAGTTACTCGAAGAAGAGGCTGTGTGTAACAACCCCAACCTCTGATTAACGTTAATCCGTACATAATTATGCCTGATGGTAATTTTGGAAGGATTTGGGATTAATTTGCATATAATTGCATTATCTTTGTGTTTCTATCTGTTTGCCATAAAATGATCTGTTCATGTTTCAACTTTGAACTGCGAATTGAAAGCCTTATCGGCGCCCGAGTTCGAAATTGATTAGTGTTTTAGACTAGTTAGAATATATGTGATTTTATGGTAGGTTGAATTAAAATTTGATTTGGAATGTTTCAATTAAATTAAATAACATTAAATTACATTAGTTTAATTATTTACGAAATTGCCACTTAGTGGGCCACTTCTAAGAGCCTTATTTGGAACTTATTCTGCATCATTCTATCATCCATTTCTTGACCAAACCGTGGGAGAGAGCTAGAGATAGGAGAAATTTTGGTTTCAACAAAATTCCTTGGAGAATTGGAAGAATTGAAGAGTAGTTTGCATATTTGAGCTTCTAGGCTTGGAATTCAAGACCTAAGGTAGGAGAATCATCTTCTTGATTGTAAATTTAAGATTAATTCATGCATGGTTCATGAGACATTAAGTAATGAATTGGTTGAAAATGTTGAATTGAGGCTTAAATCATGTATGCATGTTCATATCTTAGCATTTTGAAGTGTTTTCATGGAAGTTCTTGCATGCAAGCCCATAGTCTAGCCTTAGTCCATGAATTCATCATGATTATGAGCTCAATCTTACATTTGGTCATGTTTTAGAGCATTGGATTTAAAATGAACACTTGCATGTTAAGCTCTTGTTTTGTTCTTGAAGTTCTACTTGTAATTGTGTTCAATTGACTCACCCTTGGGCTTTGATTTTACAAATTGATCTTTGAAACATCTTATACTGTGAGTTTACAAGTGTTTTCTAGAAAATGGGCCCAAGAGGTCGAGTTTGAGGTGTTGAATGCTTGGTTTGAGCTTGGGAGGCAAATCTGGAAATTCTGGAATTTGGCTTCCTCGCTCGAGCGACCATCGTTTGCTCAGAGCTTCGCTCGAGCGAAGGAATGGTAGCTCGAGCGTAAACTGCAAGCTCTCAGGTTTTTGGTGCATGCAGACGCACGCTCGAGCGACGAGACCTACGCTCGAGCGAAGAGCTGTGTCTCACGCTCGAGCGAGCATCGAGCGTAAAATTTCAACAACCAGTACTTTTGCATTTTTACAGACCGCTTGAGAGAAGGACTCTACGCTTGAGCGACCCCTCTATTTTGACAAGCTCGCTTGAGCGAATAAAGGCTCGCTCGAGCGAGATCCTTGTTTTCAGCAAGTTTGGAAAAATGTTTTCCAAGGCATCTTTGTATCCTCATTCCATCCTAGGCATTCCTAGGCCATGTTTAAGACTCTATAGTAAGGATTTAAGGTTAGAAACACACTAAGAACCAACGATGTAAGTTTTGTGCAATTAGAATGTGTGTTTCAAGTGTGTGTCCGTTATGTGTTATGTAGGTCACGTGCCGCGTATCGTGTGATCAATCTGCTCCGTCTGTTTGTTTCAAGGCCAACTGTGAATAATAACTTAGTAAAGTTATGTTCAACTGTATCAATTTTCTGTGTGATAAAACAAGATCTGTTTTCCGAAATGATATGTTCTGTACAATGAATGATTGGTCAATTTCTGATATGTATTCGTGGCATCCTTAGCATCATGTGATATCTGTTAGCTGTTACTCGGTATCGGAGGTTCCTTTATGGAACTTATTTCTGTCTGCACTCTGTTACCCATACCGGAGGCCCTGTCACGGGGGCTCAGCTTCTGTTCTGTTGCCAGGATCCGGAGGTTCCTTTATGGAACTGGTTATTCGTAACCTCACGTGTATATTTCTGTTCTGTTCTGTTCTGTTCTGCTGATGCTAATGGATGTATCACGTAAACTTAATCATGACTTATGATTTCTGTCTGTATATGATCTGGACAAATGATGAATTTGATACAAATCTGAATTATGATTTCTGAACCTGTACGAACTCATTCATTGAAACCCTTTACTCTATTATTATTCACTGGGCTTTTACTCACAGCTTATATTATGTATGTATGTGAGCCGGCACATAACCATGGCCAGAGTTGACGGCCTTCTATTCTATTTTTGTCAGCCAACTGTTGTGCCTCCCGAGGAGGTTCTGAACGAAGCCTAATGCCATGGCTGTTTTTGCATTCATGCTAGTCTTTGTGTATGCTCTGTAAAGTCAGGTCTTGGGAAGTACATTTTGTAAATACCTTGCAAATATTGTGTATCTGGACTGGCATGCTAAGTATATATATAAGTTTTGAAATGTTCTGTCCCATGTACGTTATCACAGCTCATTGGACCTTGTCTATTTTGTATTATTGCTTCCGCAGCCCCTTATTATTTGTTAATCTGTTCAGAGGCCTTTTGTAATCCACGGATTATTGGCCGGTTACGGTGCTAAACCTACAGGGGCGGGTTTGGGTCATGACAGAGTGGTATCAAAGCACGTGTTCTACCGCACACACAGGTCCGTATGAGCTTAGGATGTCCTAGTAAGAGTTAGGGGCATTCCATCTGCATGTGTGAGTGTGTGGTAATGCAACTGAATATGAAAACTGAATGTACATTTGAATCAAATGAATTGAAGGAAATGAATAAGATTATGCCTGTGTTTATTATCATTTGATGTCTGTATAGTAAGATGGAGAATTCAAGGGGAAGTGGTGAAAGTGAATCTTCAGAGGCTCGCATGGGCCGAATGGAACAGATGTTAGCAGCATTGACTGAAACCTTGACACAACAACCTTTGCCCCCTCCGCCTCCACCGGCACAAGCCGAGGCAGATAATAAATGTGACACAGAAATTTATGAAAATGAAACCGCCAACGTTCTATGGTGGAATTGAACCTTTGAAAGCTGAGACGTGGTTGCTTGAGATGGAAAAATTGTATGAAGTATTTCCTTATTCTGAAACTCAGAAAGTCCTCCTAGCCACCTACACTCTGAAAGATGAAGCCCGCAGGTGGTGGTTACTGATCTGAAGTGGCAATGGAAATATGACATGGGCATAGTTTAATGCTATCTTCTACGACAAGTATTTTCCCCAATGTTTCAGGGATCGGAAAGTGTCTGAATTTCAGGAACTCAAACAGGGAAGGATGTCTGTGGCAGAATATGAAGCTAAATTCACCGAACTGGCACGGTTTGCTCCACATATGGTCGATACTGATTATAAGAAAGCACGAAAGTTTGAAGGTGGACTGGATTTAGAGGCATTTGATCGAGTAGGCGTCCTGAAATTGCCTACTTATGTGGAAGTTCTAGACAAAGCCTTAATGGCAGAGGCCACCCTAGCCGCCATGAAACAAAGGAAAGCCCCAACAACTACAGCAACTGAGTGGAGAGGAAAAAGATCCGGGTTTGGTTTTAAAAGAGGCCGGTCCTTTGTCAGTAAGAAGCAAAACACAGGGACTTCGAACAGCTCGAGTCAGAGTAGTGGGTCTATTCCGGTCTGTTCCGATTGTGGTAAAAGGCATAGGAGTGTGTGCTACCGAGTGTCTGGTGCATGTTTCCGGTGTGGCCAGCCAGGTCATGTAGTGAAAGATTGCCCGCTCAGGTTTGAGACTACTAGCCGTCCTGCAGCAGCAGATCCGCTTCTGTGGCCAAAACTAATGCCAAAGCCAATACTGGGAAAGAACCTCTGAGACAAGGCCGAGTGTTTACCTTAGTGCCCGGTGACGTACCGAACACCTATACTGTGGTGTCAGCTACACTTTCTGTATGTTCTCAAAATGCATGTGTACTGATAGATTCTAGTTCTACACATTCCTTTGTATCGCATGTTTTTTCTCGAAAATTGACTAGACCATTAGAAGTTATGACATATGTGTTATCTGTATCTACGCCATCTGGGGATTCTATGATGTGTGCTCATGTTTATCCAGCATGTGATGTTAAGATTGGCGATATGATGTTATATGTGGACTTATTACCCTTGGACATTAATCATTTTGATTGTATTTTGGGGATGGACTGGTTGACTAAATACTGTGCTACCATTGACTGTGCAAATAAAACTGTTGTGTTTAGACCACCGGGTATGCCTGAATTTACTTTTATTGGGAATGGGGTAGTTCCTCCCCCATATTTGATTTCGGCTATGAAAGCTGTAAAACTCCTTAGGAAGGGATGTAGGGGTTATCTGTGTTGTATACTGACTGCACCATCTGACAGTACTACGGTAGAAACAATTCCTGTTGCTTGTGAATTTTTCGATGTGTTTCCGACTGACTTACCTGGGGACTTAGTTGATAGAGAAATTGAATTCACTGTTGAGGTGTTTCCGGGGACACAACCTATTTCCAAGACTCCCTATAGAATGTCTACCTTTGAATTAAAGGAATTGAAAACCCAACTTCAGGAACTGTTAAATAAGAAATTTATCCGTCCGAGCACTTCGCCTTGGGGTGCTCCAGTTTTGTTTGTCAAAAAGAAGGATGGATCTTTGAGATTGTGTATAGACTATCGAGAATTGAACAAAGTGATTATCAAGAACAAATACCCTTTGCCCCGAATAGATGACTTGTTTGATCAACTTCAGGGTGCCCAAGTGTTTTCCAAAATTGACCTCAGGTCCGGGTATCATCAATTAAAGGTTAGAGCTGAGGACATAGAGAAAACTGCATTCCGAACTAGATATGGACATTATGAATTTTTAGTAATGCCGTTTGGGATGACCAATGCACCTGCAGCTTTCATGGGTCTTATGAATAGGGTGTTTAAATCATATCTGGATGACTTTATTATTGTGTTTATTGATGACATTTTGATTTATTCTAAAGACAGGGAAGAACACGAGAACCATCTGAGAACTACCTTGCAGATTTTGAGAGAGAAGAGGCTGTATGCTAAATTGTCAAAGTGTGAATTCTGGCTTAACAGTGTGGCATTTTTGGGACATGTAATCAACAAGGATGGTGTTTCTGTTAACCCTCAGAAAATTGAAGCTGTCATGGATTGGCCTAGACTGACAAATGTGATAGAAGTCCGAAGTTTTCTGGGACTTGCAGGTTACTACAGGAGGTTTGTGAAAGACTTTTCCACGCTTGCCATGCCATTGACTCAATTAACTTAGAAAAAATGTGACAGAAGTCTGAGTCTGAGTCCGGTATTCCTGGAGGTGACAACCCAGATGCCACAGTCCTATCTAGGTCGTCTTTTTCTTTCTCTTTTGAGTCTGTTGTAATAGAAGAATTAGATGGACTGGATGAAGTGCTTAATGAGAATTGTGCGGCTGTGGCCTTTGATTACTTTTCTGTACCCTTGGTTTATTGCATTAATTCAGACTTTCAAAACTTCAATGAAAACGACGAGGAAGAAATTCCTTCGGTTTTGAAATATTTGCTAGAACAAGAGCAGCAGAGGTTTGTAAAACCATTGGTTGATGAAATCACCCAAATTAACGTTGGTACTGAGAAGGACCCGCGGCTGGTCCAGATCGGGTCCACGTTGTCTTCGGAGGAGCGCGAGCGCTTAGTTGCTTTATTAAAAGATTTCAAAGATGTTTTCGCATGGTCCTACGAAGACATGCCTGGAATCGATCTTGAGATTGTATAGCACTGGATCCCTTTTGACCTAGAGGCCCGACCTGTCAAGCAGAAGCTCAGAAGGATCCGTCCAGACTGGGCTATCAAGATCAAAGAAGAGGTCACCAAGCAAATTGACGTAGGGTTCCTGCTGCTATTCGAATACCCAACTTGGTTGGCCAACATAGTGCCGGTGCCGAAGAAGGATGGCAGAATTTGGGTATGTGTGGATTTCAGAGATTTGAACAAAGCCAGTCCGAATGACGACTTTCCTCTGCCGCATATCGATGAGTTAGTGGATTTCACTGGCATGCATTGCTCTCATTCATGGATGGCTTTTCAGGCTACAACCAGATTGTAATGGCACCTGAAGACCGGGAGAAGACTGCTTTTACTACCCCGTGGGGGACCTATTGTTATAGGGTGAGGCCATTTGGGCTGAAGAATGCTAGAGCTACATATCAACGGGCTACAACCACGATATTGCACGACATGATCAAAAGAGGTTGAGGTGTACGTGGACGACATGATTGTCAAGTCCAAGGAAAGAGAAGGCCACTACACCGCCTTGAAAAAGTTCTTCCAAAGGATCAGAGAATTTCGGTTGCGGTTGAATCCTCAGAAGTGTACGTTTGGTGTTACAGCAAGGAAAATGCTGGGGTTCTTGATTACACAGAGAGGTATCGAAGTCGACCCTTCCAAAATCAAGGCCATCTTAGAAATGCCACCACCAATGACTGAAAAGGAGGTGCGAGGCTTTCTGGGTAAAGTACAATTCATAAGACGGTTTATTGCTAAATTAACCTTGACTTGTGAACCACTTTTTGGTCTCCTGAAGAAATGAACGAAGTTCCAATGGGACGGCCGATGCCAAGCTGCTTTTGAACAGATTAAGCAATACCTACAGAACCCACCCGTGTTGTCACCGCCTGAGCCGGGGAAACCGTTGATCTTGTAGTTTTCAGTGACTGAAACTACAATGTGCTGCATGCTTGCACAAGAGTCTGAGGACAGAGTGGAAAAAGCTGTCTACTACCTGAGCAAGAAGATGCTAAAATACGAGACCCGCTACACTCCGCTGGAGAAGGCTTGTTTGGCCTTGGTATGGGCTACCAGGAAGCTGCGGCACTACCTGTTAGCTCACTCTATAATGTTGGTTTCGAGATTAGATCCCATCAAATATCTCTTCGAAAAACCGGCACTTACGGGTAGGCTAGCCCGTTGGTTGCTTCTGCTTTCCGAATTTGACCTGAAATATGTGATGCGCAAGTCAGTAAAAGGGAGAGTGGTAGCAGAGTTCCTAGCCGATCACCCAGTGGACGGGGATGAAGCAGTTGAGTACCTATTCCTAGACGAGGCCATTTTGCATGTCGAAGACAAAACTTGGACGATGTACTTTGACAGAGCGTCAAACCGATACGGGGTATGGGATAGGGGTGTTGCTGATAGCACCCGACAATTCCCATATCCCTCTAGCATTCAAACTCTAATTCAAAGTCTCGAACAATGAAGCAGAATATGAGGCATGTATTGCTGGTTTAGAAGCCGCCCTAGAACTAGGGGCAAAACGGTTGGACGTCATTGGGGACTCGAACCTTGTTGTATCCCAAGCTAAGGGAGATTGGAAAGTCAAAGAAGAAAAGATGAGAATTTACCACCAGACCTTGGACTTGCTGATTCCTCGGTTTGAGAAGTTGAACTTCGCTCATCTGTTAAGAGAGAACAACAGGTTCGCAGATTCATTAGCAACTCTATCTTCCATGATAGACATCCCTTTTGGAGTCCGGATGCGTCCGATCATCATTGACCAGAAATTTGTGCCAGCCTACGAGCTGATTGCTATCATAGAAGAGGTTCAAGATGAGAATCCCTGGTATTACGATGTTTGGAACTTCTTAAAGAAAGAGACGTATCCACCAGGGGCAAATGCCAAAGATAAGAGGGCAATTAGAAGAATGGCTGCTCAGTTCATCGTCTGCGGGGGTAAACTGTACAAGAGAGGTCATCTGGGAATGCATAAACTGTGTGTTGATGCTGAAGAATCGAAGCGCCTGATGGAGGCCATCCATGGAGGAGAGTGCGGAGCGCACATGAACGGGGTGATGCTAGCCCAGAAGATCCTTAGACAGGGTTACTACTGGTCCACCATGGAGGAGGATTGTATTGGCTTTGTCTGGCGATGCCACAAATGTCAGATCCATGCGAATCGCATGAACATTCCGCCGTCGAAGCTGTAGAACATGACTTCGCCATGGCCATTTTCAGTCTGGGGGATTGATGTGATTGGAGCTGTCATTTCGAAGGGGTCCAATGGGCATGAGTTCATTCTGGTCGCGATAGACTATTTCACAAAGTGGGTTGAGGCCCATCTTATGCAGTATTGAAGGCTTCGCATGTTGCAAAGTTCATTAGGAACAACATCATCTGCCGCTACGGGGTCCCGAACGAAATCATTTCAGATAACGGTTCTCACTTCAAGAAGAAAGTGATCGACTTGTTAGACAAGTATAACGTGGCTTTTCATAAGTCGTCCACATATCGGCCGCAGACCAATGGAGCAGTTGAGGCCACCAACAAGAACATCAAACACATTTTGTAGAAGATGATGGAGACCTACCGAGACTGGCCAGATAAGTTGCCATTTGCTCTGTGGGGCTACCGAACTTCAATTAGAACTTCTACTGGGGTGACTCCATATTCATTGGTCTATGGGATGGAAGCCGTTCTACCTATTGAAGTGGAGGTTCCGTCTTTGCGAGTACTAGCTGAGTGTCAGATAGCTGAGGCAGATTGGCAGCAGAGCAGGTTCGAAGAACTTATACTGTTTGACGAGAGAAGGCTGAAAGCACTGTACCATGTTCAGGGTTATCAACGCAGAATTGCCAGGGCTTTCAACAAGAAAGTTAAGTCCAGGAATTTGAAAGAAGGAGATTTGGTGCTCAAAGACAACCGAGCTCCCATCCACGACCCTAGGGGCAAGTTCAGACCTAATTGGACTGGTCCTTACATCATTAAGTCTATCTGGTCGGGTGGAGCTGTCGTTCTGATGGACCTAGATGGCCTAGAGTTCTCCCAACTGATCAACATGGATAAGTTGAAGAAATATTTTCCCTGGGAGGCTCGCTAGGCCGAAAACCTGAAAGGGCAACCTAGGCAAAAGTTAGAGCATAGAAAATTTGAAATTATAAAAACTGAGCTCGCAAGGTTGAAAACCCGCAAAGGGCGGCCTTGGCAAAAGTTAGAGCGTAAAAGGTGAGGGTTAATACACGAGTGAACCTAAGCCGAACTACGTAGGCTTGATTCCCATGTTTGTAAGGCTTGATTCCCATGTTTGGGATACGTAGGCAACTTCATCCTGAAGTCTAGCCATAAACACTTCCAAATCAACTTTGTCCATGTGATCGTGTTTGGTCATCTTTGTCTTGCAGCATTCAAGAGCTCGGTTGTAATCTCCGGTGCAGTGTTACTCAGACTAGGGGCAACTTTCTAGTTGTTGAAATCCGGGGTTGTGCATCTCAGTGACAAATCTCAGGCATGTCCAGTTCTGATCCATATCGAAAATGGTTTTGAAAAGTTTTAATAAAAGTTGATTTTGCCCAAATTAATCTTTTTTACAACTTAGACCATTTTTGGACCAAACGGAAAATTTTTAGTACCCACAACCTTCAATTTTATTGATTTCAATATAGAGTTCTCCTGCTTTTGAATACAAATTGAAGTTGCTTTTCATTACATTCATAAAGAAAACTTGAAAGTTCTGATTAAAGAAAATAAATCTGGGGCATAGTCAGGTGTTCCTGCGTCCCCTCCCAAAGCTGGTCGAAACCTCTGATGCCAAGCAGGGCCCAACTTGTGCCTCTTCATTGAGCCAATCTATGCACTCGTCAGAGAGGGTGTAGCTGAAAGTGGGAGCGGGGGCTAGAAGCTCTCTCATCCTCCATGCCATGGCATACCAAGCTAGTTGCGCGCCTTGGACCAGAAATGTAGCAAGGTACTCAATCCCTTCTTTCGGGCAAATCTGATCATGTCCGAACTGGCGCCGGAACCGGAACGAAAAATAAAAGACACAGTGTGTCATGCCAATCAATTGAATCCCGGGCTGACGGGTCATGCTGTAACTCATTGCCAGCAGATTGAGCCAAGGGCAACGCCAAGCAATCTGGTTCGCGGACAAACTGCACATCCAGTTGTACCACCATCCCTCATCCGGGGCATCGACTAGACGTCGTCGGAATAAATAGCTGCGAGCTGAATATGCCGGACACGAGTCCACTACTCTCAACTTGTCCATCAACCATACCTGGGGAGGGATGAAAAATGAGAGATTAAAGAATAGAGAGGCGTATGTTGAGAGAAAAAGTGAGCAAAGGGTTTTTGAGAAAAAAAAAAACGAGCCTGAGGGCCTAGTGATGTGAGCTATATATATGTGAGATGGGGTGGGAAACATTACCTGCAATAATAGTGGACTCCCTGCAAACCTAGCCGTCTCCCGGCGATGAAAAGCATCTAATCCCATCAACGTTTCGGCTAGCGTCATGGCGATGCAGCTTTTGCCCTCTTTCAAGCCCTCGGCGACCTCAATCAAACGAGTGCTAAGCCCACCGGAGCCTGGGGCAAGTAAGAAATGAGACAACATGCACAAGCAAAGCGTATGTCGCCGATAACCCTGTCAATCATGATCGCCGCGGTCACCGGCATCAGAAAACCGACAAACCAAGCTTGGAATATCCAGCTCTCCGTCGTGAATCAATGACCGAGCGTCATGCAAAGTAAGGCTGTACATCCATCCTAGGGCTTGGACGTGGCCGAACCGGAGTTGAGGTAAGATTTCTTCATTACGCTCGGATTCCATTAAAACTTGGAAATCCTCGTAAGTAGGACACATCTCTTGACCGCAAAAGTTAAAGACGTGTGTTACCAGATTCCAAAATCTTACCGCGGCATAGACGAACGGAAAACGCAACGGGGTGCGACCCAACGTGAATAGTGCATTTATGCCAAAGCCCCGGAAATTCAACTTTTTCGAGCCATCCAAGTTGGCAATCCAATTTGTGAGATTTTGGACAAGGAACTCTTCCATTTGGTGCAAATCAGTGTTGAAATGAGAAAAACTACGAAGCTGAGGCTTTTGTAGAAGATGAGGTGTTGAGTGGAAGACAGGTGTCAACATTCTGGAGGTGCTTGCCATTTTTAGCCGATCGACCAAATATAGTGCCGACCGATCATCCCTTTTGGCCGATCAGCTAAAAATGTTAGCCGATGGCCATTTCTTGTGGCCGATGGCCTCTCCCCTTGTTCTATGAGCAGTCTGTGTGTTGAGCATGTTGGGAACTTGTGATTGGTTCCACTTCCAATGCCTTCCGATGTTGATTTTGCGGAGTCGCGCCTATTTGTTTATCGAGTTGTCGTACATTTGTTTATCGAGTTGTAATTTGCATTCTTTAAGTCTTTCTTTTGCTTATCGAGTTGTAATTACACTTGGTTGGCTTGTCGAGTTCGTTGTTTTGCTTATCGAGTTGTTTTTGTCGTTAGTTGGTTCACTACCTGGTTATTGCAATTCGAGTGTTTGGTTTTCAAAACAAAAGTTCAAATCTCATTTACATTGTTATGCAGTGCGATGCGATGCGATGCGTAGAATGTACGAATGCAGCACTTTTTGAACAAAAACAGTTGTTTTATTTCATCATATGTTCTCTTGCAAAAAGTACATAGTTTTGAGAAAATAAAACCTACCTGAGGCAGTACAATGTGCTCAAACTACCAGTAAAAAGAAAAGTAAAACAAAAAAGGAAAAGCAACAAAATGTCTGAACAAAGCTAAAAAGAAGAAAAGTAGTAAAAGTCTGGATCCATATCAGTCATCTCGAGTGCGGGAATCCGTCCTGGTCCTCTTCCTGGACGAGGGTCCAGGATCACCACCACCGGCTCCGTAGTTAGAGTCTGAGCTGTCTCCGGCCTCACCCTGGGATGACGCCGCCTCCTTATCAGAATCATCGGGGGAGGGCTCTCGTGAACTACTCTCAGCATGGGTGCGCCTGTGTCTGCCGCGGCTGTGGATCGTCATTCTCCGCCTAACTCTCCCTCCTCCTCGGGCAGGTACAGATGGTCCAGCTGGAGCACCTCCCGCGGCCGGAATCTGGAATGGGGCCTGAAAAGAACAGTGAGCAAATGCATCAGTTATGCTATGTAAAATAGGGTATGAATACCAAATGCGGTGTATGAGTACAGTATGTGAATGTTGTGAGCAATGTGTGAGTACAGTGCGTGAATGCAGTGAGCAGTGCATGAATGCCGAGTGCAGTGTATGAATGTTGTGAGTTACAGCGTATCAGTGCCGTGAGTGCTGTGTATTGAGTGCCTTATCGACAATGTGGTACATCAAATCAGTATGGAACAGATTATGCAAAGTTTGAGACTGCGGTTGAAGGAACTTACCGGGATGCCGTAGATGGTCAACAGGTCGATGCTCCGCTGCAACATCCCCATCACGGAGGCCGTCAGCTCCAGAGACTGACGAGTGTACTCGACGGAAGCCTGCAAAAGTGTTGAAGTCATTAGTATTCTGCGGGATATCAAATGAAATGAAATGACTGTACAGAATGCAAAGTATAGTAGTACATACCGGGGTCGAGCCATAGACTCCGATAAGCTCATGATCAGCCGGAGGAGGAGCAATGGGTATCTGGTAAGTCTCCCCACCCTGTCCTCGACATGTCATCATCGTGGGTAGCTCTGGCCATCCAGCTCCCTGTCCTCTCCAGGACCCACTCCTCCCATGGGCCTGAGGTGCCCTCGATGCTCCTGCCACTGGCGTCGCAGGCCTCTCTCTCTCAGCTCGGCGAGCATCGGTCAAAGGCCGCATTAGATAGGCCTGGATGAACTCGGTGTAGTTACCCTCGTCTCTGAAGGGCTCAGAGTCCCAGCCAATCGTGTAGTCCGCCATCTCCTCTAAGGTGTACTTTTCGGTATGCCTCACGTGGGTAGGAGGAGGCACTGGAACTATCTACTCCGGTAAGCCCAGGGTCTGCCGCAAGAAGCACTCCCCAAGATACCAAGCCGGACAGACCGGACCCTCTAGCAGAATCCTAAAGCGGGCAGTCTCCCGAGCACCCCCGTACCCGTCTGTCACTCTATCCGACAACGCTGCCCAGGGCTGCCAGGTGATATGCAAATGACAGAATATACAGTTTGTTAATCTGTTATTGAAATTATAATGTAAAGCGAAGCTTAAATGAACTGAAAGGTTTGAAATACCTCAGCTGCGGTGATGGTATTGAAATAACGGCGGAAGAACATGAAAGACTCCCTAGGCCTCTGCTCGCACCTCACGTCGAATCGGTGGGAAAATGGAACGCCGAGGGGGATCTCCACGTCTGGCACTGGGGCAAGCCTAGGGAAGTAGGCATACACCCATAACTACAGAATGCAACCGAGCAACAGTGGGTACGCTTATCAGATAAAGGAGAATGCAAATAAAGCAAAAATCACAGAACAGTGTGCAGATTGTGCAGTGTGTGCAGTGTACAATTAATGTAAAGCAGATTGCATGTTTGCAGTGTGTGCAGTGTACAGATAATGTAAAGCAGAATTGAAAAACCAGAAAGGGAAAATATACCTCCCAGGCTCGCCAGTAGCCCCCAAGCAACTGTCCGCTGCGACGGGAAGATGAGCTCATATATCCATAGAGAGTGGCCAAACCTACGCCACCCCAGTCATAGCGCTGGATCCTGGTCACGTCCACCAGTGCGCTCAGCAAGTAAAGTATGATAGTGTTCGCCCGGTCGGTGAAGAGAGTGGTCCCCAGCAGGAACATGAGGAAGCCACGAGCGTACTACTCCACCTCCTCCCGAGTTGTGGGCGCCTGAATCCTGAAGTGGTCCTCAAACCAAGAGTACCTCACAAATCCGGGAAGGGAGAGAGGAGGCCGAGCGCCGAGCAGGTAGATCTAGGCGGCGTCCCACTCATCCATATCAGTATCGAATGGGATCGGATCACCCCCTACCCCGATGCCGGTGAGCATCGAGAAGTCAAAGGGAGTCATCGTCATCTCTCCGGTAGCAGAAAGATGGAAGGAGTCGGTGGTGTCCCACCACCTCTCCACCAATGCTCCCAGAAGAGGCCTACTTGCAGTGAGGCGCGAGAGTCCCCTGCAGAAAACACCGAAGCCGGCATGGTCAACAATGTCACGGACTGCATCGGGCAGCTCCATGTACCAACCGCAGGCGATGATGTTCCCATACCCCTGGAAGGCATGGGAATCTCCCTGTTTTCAAAACAAACAGTTGCGAAGTAATGTTAGAAATATAGTGCTGAAAAGCATTCAGAATTGATGAAAATGCAGTGTGTGTGCATGTGTTCAAGATTATACAGATATCGGGTGTGGGTGTGCTCACAGATGAACTACAGCATATGATGTATCAATGTGTTTGAGTTATTCAGTTGACAATGCAGTGTGTGTGCATGTGTTTGAGTTTACACAGATATCGGGTGCATGTGTGCTCGCTGTGAACTACACATGATGTATCAATGTATCTGGGTTAAGCGGTTAAAGAACAGGATTGACTATTGCAGTTATTGTTCTACATTGCGAAAAATGAAACAGAGGGGAAGAGTGTACCTCAGAAGCGTCGTAGGATAGATATGACTCTGGCTCGCGCAGCAAAAGCTCCAGTGGCGCACCCCGCGCATAGCTCCTGAAGTGGCAGATGTCGTCGGGAGGCAACACATGTATTGCCGGCCTGTAGGTCACCGGATCGAATGGTCGGACACGGAGAGGCAAGAGCTCGACCTCAGGGTCCATGTCCAGCTCCGGGGGAGTCCCACCTCGTGGAATGTCGTCTGCCATCTCAAGAACAGTGCAAAAATGGCCGAAAGTGTGAAAAAATGAGAGAAAAGGTCGGAGTGTGGAAAAGGCATGAAGACCGAGGTATAACTCGCTAGAAACAAACCCTAAGAGGTGGAAACCAAGAAAGGGACATCGAAATCGAATTTCGATCGGTTCAAAGTGTGCGAAACGAGAAGGGTTTCACGAATCGAACGATGGAAAAGGCCCGAAAACAAGAGAAAAACACGGATCGAAGCGAAGAAAATCACCTAGAGAGAAAGAGGGAGGATTTTCGAGTTTGAGGAAGTGAGGATATGGGGTTTGGAACCCCATATTTAAAGACCCGTGGCTAAAAGACAAAACTGCCTCGAAACTGCCATTTTTGGCTGATCGGCCAAATTGTTAGCCGATCGGCTAAATGTTTGGCCGATGAGCATATTTTGTGGCCGATGGATGGCCGATGGACTCTCTTTGTGGTCGATGCATCTCCAACACCGTTGTTTGGGTCAGCTATGTTGTTTGGAACCTTCATCTCTCAAGAAAGTGTAAGAAAACACACTGTTGAAGCTTAACCAGCCTTCGTGTTGACCTCGAATCGTGCCTTCTGAGTGCGGCACTTGATACGTACGAGGTGTATCCTTTTTCCGTATCCTTTTGTCTCTTGCGAGATTCAGAAATTTCTTTAAATACGTTGCATTACAACATTTTGTCGTGTTTAAGGAGCGCGCATTGGTTATACGTCATTTCGCTCTTGCATTGTTATGCACATCTCTTATGCGTTGTAGTGCACATCATGCTTGCATTGTTATGCACATCTCTTATGCGTTGTAGCGCAAGTCATGCTTGCATTGTCATGCACATCTCTTATGCGTTATAGCGCACATCACACTTGCATTGTTATGCACATCTCTTATGCGTTGTCGCGCACGCCATGCTTGCATTGTCTTGCACATTCCTTAGGTCGCATTGTCTTGCGCCCCTCCATCTGCGTTTTTTCGCATATCTCATTTGCATCATCATACGTCTTATTATGTTACATGCATTGTCATGCATTTTAGTACATGCATTGTCATGCACATCTCATCTGCATTGTCATGCAGTTCCTCATTTGCATTGTCATGCACATCTCACATGTATTATCATGCATTTCAGTACATGCACGTCATTTGCATTGTCATGCATTTCAGTACATACATTGTCATGCACATTTCATTTACATTGTCATGCATCTTCTCACCTTGCATTGTTTTGCATGTTTCATTTGCATTGTCATGCATTCCATACTTGCATTGTCATGCATGTCATTTGCATTGTCATGTATTTCAGTACATGCATTGTCATGCACATTTCATTTGCATTGTCATGCATCTTCTCACCTTGCATTGTTTTGCACGTTTCATTTGCATTGTCATGCATTCCATACTTGCATTGTCATGCATGTCATTTGCATTGTCATGCATTTTCAGTACATGCATTGTCATGCATTCCTTACCTTGCATTGTCTTGCACGTTTCATTTGCATTGTCATGCATTCCATACTTGCATTGTCATGCATGTCATTTGCATTGTCATGCATTTTCAGTACATGCATTATCATGCACGTCATTTGCATTGTCATACATTCCTCACCTTGTATTGTCATGCACGTTTCATTTACGTTGTCATGCATCTTCTCACCTTGCATTGTTTTGCACGTTTCATTTACATTGTCATGCATTCCATTACATGCATTACCATGCACACCCCTTTTGTATTGTCATGAATTTTCCTACCTGGCATTGTCTTGCACGTCATTTGCATTGTCATGCATTTTCTCACCTTGCATTGTCTTGCACGTTTCATTTGCATTGTCATGCATTTTCTCATCTTGCATTGTTTTGCACGTTCCATTTGCATTGTCATGCATTTTCTCACCTTGCATTGTTTTGCACCCCCTTATAACCGGCATTGTCTTGCCCGTTATGTGCATTGTTTTGCACCCCCTATAACTGGCATTGTCTTGCCCGTTATGTGCATTATTTTGCACCCTCTATAACTGGCATTGTCTTGCTCGTTACGTGCATTGTCTTGCACCCCCTCACTAACTTGTGCATTGTCTTGCACACTTATCTAACTTGTGCATTGTCTTGCACCCCCTCTAACTTGTGCATTGTCTTGCACCCCCTCTAACTTTCATTGTTTTTCAACTTATCTATAACATGCGTTGTTTCGCACATATCTATAACATGCGTTTTTTCGCACTTATCTATAACTTGCATTGTTTTGCAACTTATCTATAATTTGCATTGTTTCGCACATATCTATAACATGCGTTGTTTCGCACATATCTATAACATGCGTTGTTTCGCACTTGTCTATAACATACGTTGTTTCGCACATATCTATAACATGCATTGTTTCGCACATATGTATAACATGCGTTGTTTTGCACGTTCTACTTGCATTGTTATGCACACTTCACTTGCGTTGTCACGCACTCTTCACTTACATTGCTATGCATGTTTCTAACGATATTGTACCTGTTAAGTTCCTTTCTTTTGCAGGCACGATATTGTATGTACGGTTCATTTGAAGCTGGCGAGACCAGACGAGCCAGACGGTATTGTATTCTTCGCGTGAGACGTAGCGAGAATTGTGTAATTCTCTTACATCCTTTCTGTATGTAATGTAGTTAGTTTTGTGTTCGCCTGCTTAAAATTGTTGCATGTTTTGCTTCGTTACAACTTTCTTTGCATGATCATAAGTTATGTTCGGCATTGTGCATGTTCCTTGCATCATGCCCCTGCCTATGGGCACATATCTTTGCTTTTTGTATGCTTATCTAAGTCTTCGGCCTCGTCAAAAATGGGTCATCTCTGGGCTTTGACATTCACTCCCGTCATTTTTATGACTTTCGAGTTCTGTCAAAGAGGGGCAACTGCAGACACCCCATTTTTGACCGTCCTCAAGACTTGGACGTCATCATTTGAACACTCGATGATCATCCATGTTCGTGTTCGTTTTGAGTTCTCGGAGGTCTCGGTCGCGCGCCTTGCCTCAAGATCTCTCAACTTGACTGTTTTGTGCTTGGTTGTGGACCAACCACTTGTATTTTTGCTTTTGAGGGAAGAGGGTGGCTTGTTGGCCATCCCCACAACCCATCGGCCTGGTTTTCTTGCCATCGGCCAAAAGTGTTGGCCGATCGGTATTCTTTTTGGTCGGTCAGCCCTTGTGTTGGTCGATCGGCCATGTTTTCTGGCTGAACCTTGTTCATCTGCTTTATGCAGATATTTTGTGCCAGCTGGCACAGCTGGCATGCACAATTCACCCCCTCCATACACGTGTATGGAGGGATTTGTCCCTTTGTTTAGCTTGCTTAGGAAGCTTTGGAATTGAATTCCTATAAGAGGGGAGGCCCTCCTCCCTTCTTAGAGGTTCTAAAATTTGGGGTTAGAGAAGTTGTATCTATCTATCTATCTCTATATTTCCCTCTCTTTACATCTTTGTGTGTGTTTTTGTGCTCTAAAAGGTGTTTTGTTCACACTATTGCACACAAACACCTAGCAATACACCATCCTTGGTTGCTGAGATCCTAGAGAGTTAGTTTTAGGGTTCTTGGAGTGGTTTGAACTCAGAAAACCTGCTAGAGCCTTGTTCTTGAAGAGGTTCTACAAGGGTGAGCAAACTTGCTTTTAATACCCCATTCTTGCTTAGGCTTTTATCCCTTCTTGCTTATTGTTTTAAGCTTAGCTCTTAACTGATAAAAGTTCTGATTTTTGATTCTTTAAGTCTTTGGTTAAGGTCTCTTTTTGGTTTAGGGTTGTTTCCCCCATTTTTGGCCTTGTTAGGCCTTGTTTTAGGCCATCCCTTTTGGCCCTTGTTCTTAGCTTTGCATGACCTTCCTACCACTGAAATCCAAAGGATTTGCAGTGGTGGGAAGGTGGTTTTGGAGTCCTAAATAAGAGAGGGTCATCCCCTCTCCTTATTGTCTTGAATGCTAGTATAAATGGCTTGTATTGGTAGCATGTTTGCTTAGCTTGTTTTAGCTCCATTTCAGCAATTATTTGGTGTTATTTTGTCATGCTATACCTTTGTTTTGAGTTGGTTTAGTTGGCTCTTACATGCTCCATATACTTGTCTTGCAATCCCCTCATTTGCCTTAATATGCATCATGTTGTAACATGTCATTCTAGCATGATTTTGGCTCGATTCCATGAAGCTTTTAGCCTTGTTGTAACATTCTTAAGCTCTGATTTTAGTTGTTTTGATCATATATACCATGCTTTGTATTGCTACCATGCAATCTAGCTTGTTAGCTTTGAGTGTCCAAGTCACTAGCATGCATTACTTGGCTCATTTCAATGATTTGGCATCACTTGTTATGCTATTTCAATCCATGTTTCATGCTCAAACACTTGCACTTATCACTCCTTTAATGTTTTAAAGAGTTGATGTTTTATGCCTCTTGAATGAATCATTGTGTATGCTTCCATGCTTAGGTCATTTAGATGCCATCTAAGTGGGTTTTTGGTCTTGTTTTACCATGCCATAACTCTGTTTTTATTGGCTTAAGTCATGCCATGTTTGGTTTTAATAGGTGTAGTGTAACACCCCTTTTGTAGCCTTGCATGCTTCATGCTTTTGGTATTGTGTTCTAGCTTGTATTGGCTAGTTTCGAGCTTGTTTTTGGTCTTGTTTGGACCTGCCTTGGGACTGTTTTAGGTCCCCTTGGCCCTTTGGGGCTTGCCTTTGGTGGCCTTAGTTTGAACCACTTGGCTAGCCTTAAGCTTTAAGCCTTTTTGCATGACTTGCTTGCTTTGTTTGGTTGGTTTGGCACCTTCATATGCATGATTTCAGAGTTTAAAATGTTTGTCAAATGTCCATATTTGTCTCCTTTTAAGTTTTCTTGAAAGTTTCCCTCCTATGCCTAGGTGTTGGACCATTGACATGTGCATGTTTACTTTGCATTTTCATGCTTCCAATTCATGAGTTTGGCCACTGATTTGGGCATGTTTGAGAGTTGCTCATTTTGGTTTAAGTCCATCTTACCATGTTGTTGCATGCTTGTTTCATTTTGCATGTTGTTGCATGCTATGCATGTTTGCATATTTAGGCCGTATGCCTATTGCATATTGTATGCTTGCATGCTCATGTTGCATTAGATTTGTTGCATGATTGAGTTGTTTGCATCCTTGCTTGCTTGCTTAGGTTGCCTTGCATTGTGTGTGCATCACTTGCCTCTTGATCAAGCATGATAGAGGTTGGGGCCCCTTATGTGTTTTTGTGCATTTCATTTGACATTGAATTGCACACTTGGCTCCTTTGGCCATCATGCATTGAAATGCGTGATTGGTGGTCCGAGGGTCGAGGACTATACTCCCTTGAGTTCATAACATGATAGGGGGTGTAGTTGTGTAGACATTGTCTTGCAAATTTATTGACATGCTCTGTTTTTCCTCTGCTGCAGCAATAGGAGCTTTTCACAGGAAGATATGGTCGGTCGACCATATTCAGTGCCGATCGGCTACAAATGTTTGGCCGAGAGCCCTATTTTTGGTCGGTGACCAATTTATCTTGGCCGATGGCCTCATCTTTTGGCTGATGGCCTCACAGCATGCCCACAAGGTGGTTCAGAAGTGTCACAGAAGTTGGCACAATTTTCAGAGGTACAGAGCAGTGCAAATAGAGGCAACATGAAGCATGGTGATGGATTTCCGAGCGAAGTTGTCCGAGCATGCATTCGTCCCTCATCTCGAGGCCATTTCAGTGTTTTAATAACTTAGAATAGTTACTTATTTCGATTTGGTTCTGTATTAATTAATTAGCTTGTTAGTTAGTTAATTAGATGATTTGTATTATTCTTTTGGTCCCTTCGTTGAGAGGGCGCAATTGTTGTAATAAGCGTGTGTGTGTGTGATGCATGTTTTCCAACTCCACTTCTTTCTCCCTTTTACTTAACCGCTTACGATGGTTAGTTTTAGGGCATATTTCATTTAGCATCCTTATGCTATGCATGTTTGCATCATTCATCTGTATTGCATGCACTGGGCTCGGCGCATCATACTAACTGCATTGTACTTCAATTCCAAGTTGAATACATGTACCGAATTGTCGTATCTCATATGCCATCTTAGATTAGCCGAGCCTATTTCTAATTACATCTTGCATGTGTTGCATTAGCCATCTTGACATAAACTAGGATCATGCATTGATTACTAACTAGTTCTTTGTTTTGGCTCGGAGTACTAGGTAAGCTTTTATGCTTTAGCATCTTGCATGTGTGCGAATGTTAACATGACAGCATGCTTGCCATGAGGCTAATTGCTTATATGATATAATTGTCTGAATGCCTGTGGGTGAAGGTTGGATTACTTGAATTGGAATAATTCATTGAAATCCGTATTTTAGCCTACTTGCGAGCAGCAAACTACAAACTATTTTTTTTAAACAAACGGATATGCGATGCTTTGTTCCAAATTAGGCGATCTAGTCTATACTTGTGTGTTGTGCCCATCACATAGTAATTCTAGCTAATTAACCGGAATAAGAACGCATGTGTTTTCAAAAACAAGATATCATGTTTAGTAAAGGCCGATCTTTGATCGGGCGAGCGGGGGTGCTCATAGATGACCTTCCCCAATCGTACCCAAGTTCCCGAGCTGAGGCAACTTTGGTGATGATGGACACGTGGCCTTAGACACGAGTCAGGGTTTCCTAAATTGCCCCAAAATAAAATATTTAGGTGGTGACTCTGTATCTGGCAAAGCAGTCCATGTTTGGCATTTCTTTACAAAAATCAGTTTTCCAAAACGATTTGCCAGATTTGGACTTTTTGGTGATTTATCAATCTCACATTGTAGATTGTGAGATCAGATTAACAACTATGACAATTTGAGTCCGAACTGTAGCATGAAGCCCCAGGGCGCGTCTATACGAGGCTGAGGTAACAACGGATCCAATAAACGGGAGATAGGACTGAGAACTGCACAGGCAGTCACAACTATATTCCGAATCCCAATTCACAAAGTCCTGCATAAAATCCAAACCCAACCCTACTTCAGAGCACCAGCCCGGGTACAAGGAGAGTTTATGGGAAGGAGCCTTGGAAAACATTGTGCTTACCATAATGAAGATGGGCATCTGACTTAGGGTTGTAGAGCCCTGAAGTCACACCTAGAAGACCTGGTAAGGCAAGGCCATTTGAGGGACCTTGTAGATGAGGCCAGGACAAGGGAAGAACAAGCAAGACTTCCTCAGGCACCACCAACTCCACCTCCCCCAGCACAGCAGCCACAAGCAGGCGGATCTCGGGTAGTTAATGTAATTCACTCGAAGGTCAACGAAAACGAGATACGGGGGGAGACCTAGAAGGTAAAGCACTTGCAGCATGTATACCAGGTCCGGCAAAAACGACCTCGGGCCGAGGAGTGCCAGGGACCAGTAGTGTCCTTTACCGAAGCCGACCTGGAGATAGTACAACATCCGCACAACGACGCCTTGGTAGTATCCCTCCAGGTTGGGGAGTGCCAAGTGAAGCGCATCCTAATTGACTAAGGCAACTCTTGTGACATCATGTATGTCAGCTATTACAAGGAGCTGGGCCTTCACCTAGACGACATGGAGCAATCCAATGGCCCAATGGTCAGGTTCAATGGAATGCCGACGTGGCCACTGGGCGCAACAAGCTTGGAAGTGCAGGCTGGCACCGAGACGATAAAGACAGAGTTCACCATAATCAACACACCCTCCCCCTACAATATTATTTTGGGAAGGCCATGGTTGCATGCAATGGGGACTGTTCCCTCAACATTGCATCAGCTACTACGGTTCCTAACAGAGCAGGGGATAGAAGAGGTCAGAGGGGATCAGCTGCCGGCAAATAACTGCTCCATGGCAGCAATGAAATCCACATGCAGCATACGAGAACCAAAAAGGGCAGAGATCGAAGACGAGGACGTAGAAGTCCTAGAGGATGTCGACAAGGAGCCAGCCGAGAAGAGTGAAGAAGCCCTAAAGAAAATCCTTATCCAGAAGGGGGATGAAGAACGCTTCTTTCTTCTCGGTTCGGGCTTAGCCGAAGAAGAGGAAAAAGAACTAGAGGCTTTCTTGAGAGCAAACATTGAAGTATTTGCCTGGATGCCTTACGAAATGCCAGGCATTGACCCCGAGGTCACTTGCCACAAACTGAACGTAGACAGGTCGGCTAAACCTGTAATCCAACGAGCAAGGAGACTGACGCTGATGCATGTAGAAGCAGTGGAAGAGGAAGTAGACAAACTTCTGGAGGCCAGAGCCATTCGAGAGGTAAACTACCCGACATGGCTACCGAATACAGTGGTGGTGAAGAAAAAGAATGGTAAATGGAGGGTCTGCGTAGACTTTACCAGCCTAAACAAGGCCTGTCCCAAAGACAGTTTTCCTTTACCCAAGATTGACCAACTGGTGGATGCCACATCAGGGCATGGGAGGATGAGCTTCTTGGATGCCTACAGTGGGTACCATCCGATAGCCATGTACCCCCCAGACGAAGAGAAGACTGCGTTTATCACCCCAAAAGGACTGTATTGCTATAGAGTGATGCCTTTTGGGTTGAAAAATGCAGGAGCAACTTACCAGAGATTGGTAACTAAGATGTTCAAACATCTAATTGGTAGAACTGTGGAAGTTTACATCGATGACATGGTCGTGAAGACCAAAGAACCTGAGGGTCATCTGGCCAACCTAAAAGCAGTCTTTGATATCCTTAAAACATATCGGCTCTGACTCAATGCATCGAAGTGCGCATTTGGAGTGGGATCTGGTAAGTTCCTGGGATACTTGGTGACCAGAAGGGGCATTGAGGCCAGCCCAGATCAGATCAAGGCCATCCTAGAAGCCCAACATCGGCGAAGCAAGTACAGATGTTGATTGGAAGGGCTGCAGCCCTGAATAGGTTCATAAGCAGAAGTTCTGACAAATGCAAACCCTTCTTCAGTTTAGTAAAGAAGGCCACAGACTTCTTGTGGTCAGAAGAATGTGAAGTCGCCTTGGCCGACCTGAAGAAGTATTTGACCACGGCTCCAGTTCTCTCAAATCCAGAACCTGGAGAGGAGCAGTTTCTGTACTTAGCAGTTTTAGAACATGCGGTAAGTGCAGTAGTAATCCGAGAAGAGAAAGGGGAACAAAGGGCTGTTTACTATGTAAGCAAAACTCTGGCTGATGCAGAAACTAGGTATTTACCCTTGGAGAAGTTAACACTGGCCCTAATAATGGCTTCTAAGAAGCTAAACCATTACTTTTAAGCCCACAAAATTATAGTGCTGACTGAACATCCTCTGAAGTCCTTGTTACAGCAGGGAGACCTGACAGGAAGAATAGCCAGATGGGCAGTGGCCTTGGGCTAGTATGACCTGGAATACAGACCCAGAACAGCAATCAAAGGCCAAGTCTTGGCCGACTTCGTGGCTGAATTCACACCAGGAGCCATCGTACATCGGGCTCCGTTGAGCCAAGGTGAACGATGTCCAAGCGAGCAAAGAGGAGCCCAGCCAAAGGCCACAGAACAAAGGAAAGAAGAAAAACTCAGGCCCTGCAGCATTTACATCGGAGACTCCTTTCGACTGTTTGTTGATGAAAGTTCAAACCGACAAGGAACGGGGGCAGGAGTAGTACTGGTATCCCTAGATGGGCAGATACTAGAACAGTCCATTCATTTGGGGTTCAAGGCCTCAAACAATGAAGCAGAGTATAAAGCACCAATTACAGAACTGAAACTGGCAGTGGCAGTAGAAGCAGATGAGGTGATAGTCTTTTGTGACTCTCAGCTTATAGTCAACCAGACAGCAGGCGAGTTCGTAACCCGAGATGAACGTATGTCGGCATACGCAAAGGAACTAGGCAGGTTGGTGGCCTTGTTTCAGAATTGCCGACTACAGCAGGTTAGCCGAGATGATAACAGTCACGCCGATGCCCTGGCCAACCTGGCTAGTGCAATACAACCTGGAAAGGAAAGGACAATAATGGTCGATGACCTGTCGGGCCCAAGCATCGAATCATTGACCACGGAGTGTGAAGCAATGTGTGTGGACATGGGACCAAGCTGGATGGACGCAATAATAACATTCCTGAAAGAAGGAAAACTGCCAAATGATCACAAAGAGGCACACAAGATCAGATTGAAATCGGCAAGATTCAGTTTGACAGCAGAGGGACATCTCTACAGGAGATCCTTCACTGGACCCCTTTTAAGGTGTGTACATCCCTCACAAATTGAAGATTTTTTATATGAAATACATAAAGGAATATGTGAAAGCCACGCTGGGGGTAGATCACTTGCTGATAGGGCCATTACCCAAGGATATTGGTGGCCCTACATGCAGAAAGATGCAGAAGCCTATGTCAAGAAGTGTGACAAGTGCCAAAGGTTTGCACCATTGATATACCAACCAGCAGCAGACCTAAACCCAGCATCCAGTCCTTGGCCGTTTGCCCAATAGGGTATGGATCTTGTTGGAAAGCAACTGGGCAAATGAAGTATCTACTGGTAGCAACAGATTACTTCATCAAATGGATAGAAGCTGAACCCCTAGCCAAAATCCGAGACGTGGATGTAAAGAGCTTCATATGGAAGAACATCATCACCAGGTTTGGGATCCCAAGAGCAATAGTAGCAGACAATGGAACACAATTTGACAGTAAGCTAATCAAGAGCTTCTGTGCAAAGTTCAAAATCAAGAATTACTTTTCAACCCCAAGCTTTCCCCAAAGCAATGGACAAGCAAAAGCATCCAACAAAGTTATCTTGGATGGGATAAAAAAGAGGCTGCAAGCAGCAAAGGGAAAGTGGGTAGATGAACTGCCAAGTGTACTCTAGGCATATCAAACTATGCCGAGAAGATCAACTGGGGAATCCCCATTTGCCATGGCTTATGGCACAGAAGCAGTCATTCCTCTAGAAGTCGGCATCCCAGGGATCAGAACTCAGGGAGTAGAGAATGGGACTAATGATGTATTATTAGCCCGAGATCTAGATCTGCTAGAAGAAAGAAAAGAGAGAGCTGCAATTCAACTGGCAGCTTACCAGCAGCAGCTTGCCAGGGCCTATAATAAGAAGGTCAACCCAAGGGAGTTTCAAATCGGTGACCTCGTCTTGAGAAAGGTCGTCGGCAACAAGAAAGATCCCAGAGAGGGCAAGCTTGGCCCAAATTGAGAGGGACCCTATAGAATCATCTCGGTGTTGGGCAATAGGGCATATTGGCTTGAAGATAACGAGGGCAAAGAGTTGCCAAGGCCCTGGAATACTTGCAATCTGAAATTTTTCTATCATTAGATTTTCTTGTTTTTGTTATTTGCCGAAGTAATAAATAAAATTTTAGCTTGATTTTTCTACATTTATGATTGATAAAGATACTTGACGAGGTTTCTGGAATACACGCATAATGAGAACCCAAGTGCAACTTAAGTTCACATTAGGGGACAAAGAGTTGGAAAATGGTTCCTGGAAAGATAGAATATACAAGCTAAAATTAGTTTAACACTTGTTGAAATTTGTGAAAAAATTTACAAGTTGAAGTTAAACTAAGGTTATGTCTAATACTTGTTGAAATTTGAGAAAAATTTACAAGTTGAAGTTAGACCGAGATCATGTTTAACACTTGTTAAAATTTGTGAGAAATTTATAAGTTGAAGTTAAACTAAGGTTATGTCTAACACTTGTTGAAATTTGAGAAAAATTTACAAGTTGAGTTAGACCGAGATCATGTTTAACACTTGTTGAAATTTGTGAAAAATTTACAAGTTGAAGTTAAACTGAGGTTATGTTTAACACTTGTTGAAATTTGTGAAAAATTTACAAGTTGAAGCTAAACTGAGGTTATGTTTAACACTAGTTAAACCGAGATCATGTCAAACACTTGTTGAAATTTTTGAAAAAATTTACAAGTAAAGGCCAAGGTTGTATTAAAATGAGTACTTATGTACTTGCCGATGTAAACCGTCGGTAGGTATAACCGAGGTATTTCACCCCGAGAAAATTACACAGTTAAAGTGTGCATTGAAGATATGCAAAATATTCTAAGTATGGAATCATACAAGAGCAGTTAAGAGAAGACAAAGATACAAGCATTCAAGAAATGAAGTTGTATTAACATTCAAAAGATGACATGTTGGCCAAGCTTACAATTGTTCCAAAAAGAAGAAAAACAAAAGTACAAAATACAAAGAAAAAGGACATCAAAATTAAGACTCCTCGGCAACACCAGATGGTTGGGTTTGAAGTTCAGAAGACTGCTAGGAGGACATCTCGGCAGCCTTCTCAGCCGTGAGCTCGGCATCTATTTCTTGAAGGGTTTGATCGAGGCTCTTGTCGGCGAGAGGCATGTCCGATGATGCCTTCTCAAGAGTAGCATCCTTGGGAACCTCCTCACCCTCCTCATCTTGAGTCAAGTCCAGGACTTGCTCATTTAGAGGTGGGGACTTGGCCCCAGCAGCTTCTTTTGGCTTCCTCACCAAAACTTCCTCCTCAGACTCATAATCGTCGTCGGATTGGCTTGGAGTTGGAAAGAATGGCAAGGCAAGGACGTCGGTGTTCCTGAGGGGGGAGTCCTCGGGGATTTCGAGCTTTTTCAGTAAAGTCATCCAACCAAGGGTGAAACCCTTGTTGCATGCCTACTTTACCTGTTTCTCGTAATCCGCCGTGACATCGGCCACCCCCTCATTGTATCTCTTCTGATCGGCGGCCTTGAGCTCAGCGTCTTTTGTGGCCAAGGCATCCTGCTGCTCTTTTTGGGCCTCGGCCGTCTTTTCCTCGTCCTCTTTTTTCTGGGCCTCAAGAACCTTTTTATGGCATCAACAGCCTCTGCCTTTTCCTCGGCCACGTCTTTGGTTTTGACAGCGGCGTCAGCTTGGTCTGCCAGAGTCTTCATTTTTTATTGCAAGTTTTTATTGGTCTTCTGCAGACTAGTAACCTCTCTAGTCTTGTCGGCCAACGCCTTCCTTGTCTCAAAAGATTGCATTGAGAAGAAGTGGGTGTGCTGGATTGCCTGAAGAAAATGGACAGAGCAGAAGTTATTAGAAAATTTTCTAAGTATAAAAAAGAAAGAAAGATACCAAGTGTGAAGACTTACTTGAACAGAACGCTGGAGCATCAGAGCAAAGTTTTCATACTCGCTCATCTCGGTGTTTCGGTCGAGATCTCCAGGAAGGAGCAAAGCTGTGCTAAAGGCAACGCCGACGTTAACGTCATCGGCACTATCACCGGCTCTGACCGGCCTGTCCTCCAATGTGATTTGGGGGGCCCAAGGGGAATCATACTTTAGAGACCCCGAGGTAGTTGCAGAGAATGACCTCGGCCTCTTTGATCTGGTAGACTCAGATGGTTGAGCCTCAGCAGGCCTCTTCTCAGCAGTAGAATGGGACTTATTGCTCTCAGCTAATTTGGAGATTGGCAAGGTGTCCTCAGTATCAACCTGAGTCACCGTTGCCTTTGGTTGAGCCTTCTTTATCCTTTTTTGTTTTGGCTTTGGCTAAGTTGGTGCTGGTTGAGCATCAACTGAGTCAGGAATATTGGCCAAAAGATCCTTAGCGACTGCTTTCTGGCGGCCCATCTCAGCAGCAAAAGCAGTTCGGCATCATCGACGGTGTTGAGATGGAGGGATCAAATATGGAGCCGAGGTTGACGGTTGCTCTGCTGGATCAGAGGTCGACCCTTGGTCTAGCCGAGATGAGGAAGCTGTTTGAGGAGTTATGGCGGAAGGTAGAGAAAGGTTTTTCTTCCTCTTTGGGACGTCGAGAAGAACCGACTTGTAGATAGGAATGAAATTGAGTAGCAGAGGGGCCTTCCGTTTGTGGACAGGCAAATCCAGTAGCCTCTTCAAATCCTTGCTGGGGAAAAAGGACTTTCGGAAGCCTTTTTCTGGTTGGAGAAGAGCTGCAAGAAAAACAGATATTAGAACAAACAAAGTGTTGAAGACTTTAAAGACAAAGTAAGTATAAATACTGGGCTCTTACCATTACCCTCTACAAAAACTGTTCGAGGAAGAGGGTGGAGGTGGAGATCCTCATCTGGAGCGAACTCCCAGTTCCCCGAGATAATGAAGTAATCATCCCCAGCTCCCTTGTTGGAGTTTGGGAGGTCAGCAACAATTTTGTACTATGTAGACCTCGGTTTGAGGTAGTAAATATAGCCTTTCTTGTTTTTAAGGCCACACATGGTGTAGCAGTATTGGATGTCGGCTAAAGTGACCCTAGCATTTTCTTGTTTGGCTAAGGCTATTATACCATTTATGACTCGGTAGGAATTGATGGCAAGCTGCATTGGGTTCAACTTATAGTAATGGATTATCTCACGGAATAAGATGTTGAGTGGGAGCCTAAGACTGCACTCGATAAAAGCTACGATAGGGAAGGGCATAGAATCAGTGGTGAACATGATAGAGTCATCCTCCCCAGCCAACCTCAGATGACTGTCGGCCGAGATGCCAAACTCTCGCCTAAAGTGTTCTAACTTGGTCGGGGTGTCTACCTTATGCTTCTACATACCCATGATATCGGCTTAACTGGAGGAGTTGGATTTCAGAAGGGAGTGTTTTAGAGGGTTTTAGGGACCTCGGCTAAAGCCTGAAAATACATAGAATCTGTGGGGAATCGTTTCAGTTTTTCCTAAAAATTTGTGGGTTCTACAAACAAATCCCAAACCTAGATCTATGAAAACGAAGATTGAAGGCACGAATCTGGAAAAGTCACAGAAAACAGAAAAACAAGAATGTGTTTCAGAATCAAGAACAGTGGTGAACTATCAAGAAAACTGTGACAAAATGTGCACAAGGGTGCAAGGCAAAGGACAGTGGCAAAAGTGAACAAATTTGTGAATAGTGTGTGCGTATTCAAGACACAAATTAGGCAGAAACAAAATCGTAAGGTAAACGTGCTCGAATACATAATTCATAAATCAAATACTTGAGCAAAACAGCAATAGCAACAAATAATGAAGCAAAACTTCTTGAAGAGCAACGAGAAATCGAAATAAAAGGGAACTGTGACTTAACCCAAGAAAAATGAAGCCGAAGTAAATTTTCGCCGGGATCAAGCGGTAGCCGGAAGCAAGGAAATACAGCAGAAGCCTCGCCGGAGGAGAGAGTCAGGCTGGTCGCAGAAAACTTCATGAAAGCAGCAATGGAGGATTTGGACAAAGAAAAATAACGGAAAGTGATAAAGCCAAAATAATTGAAAGCGAACGAAATTTGTCAGACGGCGCACGTAGGCGCGAGATGACTTATAGGCACGTATCGAGTATGATCCAATGAGGAGAAGACACATGACAAAAACGGTTGATGCATTTTGCATAACAGCTCACACGCGTGATAAAACTCTTGGAGTTCTTGGTCTAATGAAGCAATGACATTGGCTGATAGGAAAATCTTGGCTAAATAAACTCGAATAAGCTTGGTTAAAAATTCTGAAACCTTGATGAGACAAGATTGCAAGACCTGGTTGTGTGGAGCCGATGTATTATGACCTCGGTAAAAGGATGATACAGCGAGACAGCCGACATTCTATATGAATTGACGATATAGGTTCCATCACCTCAGGATGCCGAGGTAATAGAACCTAGGGGGCAGTTGTGGGGATATATTTTTTAAATACCAACACGTGGCCAAGGTGACGCTGACGTGTCAGCCGGGTTGCCACGTGTCCTGGTTATGATGCCGAGGTGATCTCGGCTAGGCCGAGGTTATCTCCGAAGATATCGGAGTCCGGGATAAGCGGATAAGGGACAAGAGTCCTAGAATGAGGAAGGAACTCAACCTGGATAAGGATAAAGCTCTTAGGGAGTTTATCTTTATCTATGGAAGAGTCCAAGATTAGCAACAAGCTGAAGTCCATTGAAGCTAGGCTTCTATTGGGACTAGGTTTGTATTGACTATAAAAGAGAGGCACCCCTATGGGTCTACGGTATGCAATTTATATTCAGAACAGTGATTTTAGTACTTGATCTATCTTTGAGAGATAACTGACTTGATCATCGGAGTGCCCCCGAGTGGACGAACCACCGTCGGAATCTCTTCTTTCTGTTGCAGGTGACTCAGGCATCATCTATTCTGCCAGTGCTCTCTAGTTGAATACTGAGTTGGCAGTGTGGTCAGAAATTCACTCACACAATTATTATTATTTCCACATGTATGATGCTTGTTCTTTTTGATTTACCATTCAATTTGTATAATACAGGGGTTCAAGAAAATTCAAATTTTCATCAATGATCTGATTGTTACACACACTAAAGCCTTTATTGTTATTATTATTACACACACTGAATGATTAAAAATTGCTTAAAAATTGATTTCGGATTGTTCATTCAAACATCATTCACACACAATAAACATCATTCACACACATTACACAGCAAGCTACGGGTCTGAAATGGGGGAAACACAAAAAGGGGGAGACAGATAGAGAGAAAGAGATGGAGAGACACAGAGACAGACAAAGACATAGATACACTGTGTCAGAGAGCTCGAGCGAGAGAGGCACAGACGGACTGAGAAACATAGCGCCAAAGCGAGAAAGAGAGAGAACCTGTGATTCAAGGGCTGCGACGGTGGTGATTGACGCCGGTGGTGGTGGCCGTCTTTGTGTCGCCTGTACAGTAGAATATGGTGAGGGGGCTGAGTTCTATAAGGGATTTGGTGAGGTGTGTGTGATACACTGTCGTTCAGTGTGTGAGATTGTTGCCTATACATCAACATCAACGCGCGCGCATCACTTAAATGAAGTGGCGTGAGTTGAAATTTCAACTTTTTACCGACTAAATTGTAATTAGTCGGGAAATGAATGCATGATCAGCCTTTCGCGATGAAATTTTTGGTCGGTAAAAGCCAATTTGGCGACTAATCACTATTTTAGTCAGGAAAAAAGTGTATATTATAGATTTAATTTTAATTTTTTAGCCTAAATTGTACACCAACAGCGACTAATATACTATTTAGTCGCTGAAAAGGTTAATTTTTGCTGACTAATTTTAAATTTAGTCGCTAATTACAAATATTTGCTGACTAAAATATTTTAATAGGTAAATATGGAACCAATGCCGACGAAAATCAATTTTTTTTGGCGACTAAAAATGTTTTAGTCGCCAAAATTAGTCGGCAAAGGTGTATTCTCTTGTAGTGAATCCAGTTATACCACAATAGAGAAAGCTATGCTAGCACAATGAACCCAACCAATGAGATGGCACACTACTACAAGCCCAACAATAGATAAAATGTAATCCTAACAACTAAACAGTTTTTCACATAGAAGAACACCTTGAAGCCTTGGTTTCTTCATAAATAGGACAATATCTATTTCTCCAACTTCTTTATTAAGAAAAGCATAACAAATCACCTGCAATCAAATTTTAAAAAAAATGAAAGACATTAAAGACTAGTTAGAAGCTTATTACATTTAATGTGCTTGTGTCTAATGAGTGCAGCATTTTTTAGGCTTTGCAAGACAAATATCTATTATCAAGTTAATATTGGAGGTCAAACCAACATAGATGTCTCAACTATATATATTACATCTTTTGTTAAGAAATTAAAAACTGGAGTTGTCAAATGGAAAAATTAAATGTGATTTCATGTAAGAGCTAGATATCTATATATTTACAATTATCTCCCCTAAGATTTAAAGAGAAAATATAAGCCTCACAGTTTTTACATAATTTCACCAACCTCTCTTTTAGTAAGGCTAAAAAAACCAGAACGAATGCAGATGGTGTGAAAATACAAAAATAAACACTATAAATACATATTTCAGTATAAAAGAGATGACAATCCCATTTTTCAATTCATATGATTGACAAATTATCAATAAAAAAAGGGGCTAAGTATTTTGTGAATCAGAATTTTAAAAGGAGTCTAATGTAATTATGCTAAATTTGTAAAATTTACTGTGTTGTTTCTAAATCTCAAGGGATGTCAATGTAATTTTTCCTAATAATTTTTTTGTTCTAAAAATATGAAAAAGTGATTGTGCAAAATATTTATACAAGGAATGGGCTTGTTGGCAGTTATTCCATTTGGATTCCATAGAGCTTAATTGGTTCGTCAACAGTTCTTCAATTATTTTTAGTAGTAGTGTCACAATAATCAAGTCTTTATCCCTCATTTGGTTTGCCATAGTATGTGTCATCACTATATTGATAACAGACATAAGTGATAGGATTCATTCAACCATTTGATTTATGATAAATGAGATGGTAAACCCTATATGGTATAAAGACATGATCATTGTAGTGTTACCTCTAAAAATAATTAGATTGATATGATCATTATAACAACATGATTTTATCATTTTTAATTATCTTCAAAAAAGTAAATTTCACCTAACAAAATTTGTTTAAATCAAAAAATTGAATAACGAAATAAAAATGACAAATAATAAACTACTAGTGACCCCTATCTTCTTATCTTTCCTAAACACAATTAATTGTATGAGAGTGTTGGGTGCTTTATTATTTAAAATACTTTTGATTTTTTTTTTAAATTTTTACTTAAATTTATAATCCGAACAAAATTTAAGGATATGTTTGGAAAATAAGATTTTTAGTAAAAAAAACTAAAAAAAAATAAAAAATTATAAAAAAATTAAATTAAATTCTTTCTCATTGCTTCCGTGCGGACTCATTCCATGGTGATAATTAAAAAAAAAAAGTGACCAATTAATTGCCTATGGTTAGAAATGTTGTCTATATCGTTTTGATTTATTTAAAAAAATATATATAGTAAAACATCCCTCTCTAACTTTGTATAGTAAGAGAGATTCAAAATGTTTTTTTTATTAGTTAATATCTCTCAGCATTTTTACAGAGAAAATTTAACTCAGAAAATTTTTTCTTAACTCAGAAAAATTTCATCCGATTCAAAGAAATTTTGGTCTTGACTCAAAGAAATTTTAATTTTCACAGAGAAATTTCTCTGTGAAAATTGAAATTTCTTTGAGTTAGGGCCAAATTTCTCTGAGTCGGGTCAAATTTCTCTGAGTCAAATTTTATCTGTGAAAATGTTGAGGGACCCTAACTACCATAAAAATATTGTATGTTATTTATCTTATAAGATCTTAATATTAAGGACATTAAAAAAAAATTGCCATTTAAAAAAGAGACCAATGAAATTCTTTTCCAGTTTCTTTTCTTTTATTAAAATTAAAATGTTTCAGCTTTACTTTGATTTTTTTTTAAGGAAGATGGTTGTGTGATTTTAACGGACCAATCAAATTCTTTCCCAATTTCTTTTCTTTCATTAAAATTAGAATGTTTCAACTTTATTTTCATTTTATTAAGGAAAATAGTCTTGTTAACATGTGATTTTAGAAAACCAATGAAATTCTTTTCGAGTTTCTTTTCTTTCATTAAAATCAGAATATTTCAAATTATTTTCATTTCATTAAAAAAGATGATCTTCTTAACATGTCATTTTAAGGTACATATTAAGATGACTTTAAAAAGTTGTATATTTATTATTACGTATAAAATTATAACATTTTAAAGTTTTTAAAAGGCTAATCATTATTATTGTTATTAAAATTGAATGTGTTGTTTAGTGGAAAATGTTTGAAATTCTAAAAATTATTTTTATAATTTGACTCATAATAATATGGCATGATAGGTGTCAATTATTGAGACATTCCAATATATAAACTCAACTCTTTTGCTACGTAAATTATGAGTAATTTGTCAGTCTATTCTAGTATTTCTCTTGTTTAATATTTTGAAGTTTTTATTATTATATATTACATTAATTATCAATAAAATTTTATAAAAATTATTAATTTGTGTATAATAATTTTGTACATGGTTTAGTCAACAGCAATGCAACCCATGTAAATGGTTACCCACCCAAAACCAAAAAAAAAAAACATGTAAATGGTCGCTTTCAATGCATGGGTTATTAAATTTCGAGGATTTATGTAATTTTTATTAATATTCTATTTATTTAATTTTTAAAAAGTTTTAGGAAAAAAATTAAATAAAATTTATAATTTAGATTTAATATTCCTATTATTTAGTAATAGTTCAAAAGGGCAAAATAGTCTTTTGAGCATTTATCATTCTTCATAATATTCCAAACAAACATAGGATTCAATAGAATAGTCTAATCCAGACATTTAATCGTATGACTAAACAAACATAGGATACAAATCTAGTTCAACCAAATAGTCTAGGAACAATTTGCCCAGGACTAACAATCCGGTGGATTACAATCCCCCTTATCTAGTTCGTTCAAACAAACATGCCCTCAGGATATATGTTAAAAAAATATTAAATGAATATGCTCTCTTTACTTAAATAGAAAATTGCAAAAAATTAGGACTTTTGTTACCATATGCTCTGAGGACATATATTAAGGAACTATTAAATAAGTATAATTAATTCTCATTTGTATAAGAAATTGCTGAAGTTTAAAAGCTATCTTAACTAAATAATTTTTTTTCATAATAAGACCAAAATGCCCTTATTTACTTTTTCCTCCTTTTTCTCCTTCATTTCATATGTATCCACCTTTCTTCAAGTTAATGGCACTACAATATATAAGAGTTTTAGAAATCAAATGTTTTGATCTTTAAAAATAAAAATTTTATTGTAAAAACATTTTGGGACTAATTTCTATCGTCATGAGGATAGTCATTGAAAGATTGTCCCGAAAAGTAAAAAAACAAGGCTTTTAACGACAAATCAAACCAAACCAAACAAAACCAAGTCTTAAGTCTCATCACTAATGTCTAATTTTCATTGCTAAAAATATAATTATGCTTTTTACAACAAAAATATTTGGTCTCTAAAAAATAATTTTAACTTTAACTTTTGGTTTCTAAAACTTTAACTTTTTGTAATGTGTTTTATACTTATATATATATATATATATATATATATATATATATATATAATGTAATAAGAACGTAACTGGGAAAAAAATGTTTATTGAAATCTTTAACCCTCAATTAGGTTTTCAGCTTATATTTTTAAAAAAATTCAAAAATTAGTTTGGTAAAAGAAATTAAGCACTTTTTTTAATTTTTTTTTTCTTTTTCAGAACAAATAATTTTTGAGATTTTAAAAATATTTGTTTGTGTATGTTGAGAGGGAATAAAAATAACTACAGGAATTATGTGGGTTCCGACATTGTCACGTGACGTAATTATAAATTATCATGTGTATGACAGTTATCAAATTCTTATCAAACACTGCATTAGTATTTTATGTGTGCATAACTCATCAGAATATGAAATCTTATAGATATAGAAGTCCCTCACAACCAAAGATTGTTTGGGATACGACTTCTGAAACATTCAAACTACTTACTAAGTAAGTCACTGGATATTATAAATAGGCAACACCCTTATTGATTGAGGTATGCAATTTCTCTCTATGAATTGGTTCATTAAATATTTTGATAATATTGGAAGACTGACTTGGGTGTTGAAGGGCCCCCGGCTACAGCTGGGGTGTTATCGAGTGGTGGTACTACTCATCTTCTTCGTTGGATTTCTTTATCATCAAATACGGTATTTTTTATGTCTATACATATATTTTTATCAAATTAATTTGTAATTTTTCAAAAAATTTAAAAATTCAACCAAACAAAAAATTTTGCAATTAGAGTTCTACCAAATTGGGTTTATCTTTACTATTGTAAAAACAGTGAGCGAGATATATACATATAAAAATAAATAAAAAAAGATAAGCAACAGGACAAATATTTCCAGTACTAGTAGCATAAAGGTTGGGTATGAACCTATTAGTACCCTAATAAATTAAAATAAATAAACAAAGCATACAGTACACGAATTTTTTATTTTATGTTTTTATTTTTTATTTTTTAATCTAACACAACGCACCATACAATAGAACTACATAATAATAAAAGAATCTTAGGATTTTGTCAATTTCATCATTTAAACAATAGAGTACTAGTGGTAACCCGTGTTATGTACAGAACTTTATAAATTTAAAAAAATTATCATAAATATATTGAAATAATTTAATATTTTGTCTTGTGATATACATGAAATTTATAAGTTAATGTTTTATGTTTATAACTTTTTAAATTATTAGTTTAAAAAAATTAAAAAATATATATATATAAATCTATTTAGTGCAATTTTGATAATTTGTAATAATAAAAAAAAGTTAAACCTAATTAAATGAGGTTACATGAGTTATGATATACCTCTTCTTGTTATGAAAATATACAAATTTAAAAATTATAATTAAGACAAATATACAATTTTATTATTAAATGTGAAGTGAAGTGATATTTAACAATAATTGATATGATGTTTATGTTATTAATCCAATAATTTAAGTTACATTTCTTTTAGTTTTAATTTCATAACTAAAAATATAATATGAATATAATACGCACACAGATATTTAGTCTTTAAGAATAATAAGGTTTTAGAAATTTCCAACCTTTCATCATTTTCTTTTAATTTTTTTTTATATCTAATTTGATTTTAAATTTGAATAAAAAATTTGATTTGATATTGTTGGCACCATAAATCTGTAATTATTATTATTATTATTTATTATTTATATAATTACAGGACATATGGCATCCTCCTACACATTTGGAAATTATGAGAAGTTATAAAATGTGAAAAGATGATGGAAAATAAAGTGGAGAACATAGAGCTTGAAGTGGAGGTTGAAGGAAGTTATGGAAGATCGTGTAGTATGAAATGGAGGAGTTTTAGGTAGTTTTAGGTAGTTTTAGGTAGTTTTTTCCTACATATGTTTACCTATAAATAGCCATTCATGGCTACATTGTAAAGGATCCAGAACTCAAATCAAAGGCAATTGATTTCAATATTTCTTGTCATTTTCCTTATCTTAGCAGTAGTTTAACATCTATATAATAAAGCAGAACCCGTTTTTGAAAATGTATCAAAATGTATCAGAGATAATTTTGTATCAATGGCTGAGATGATTCTATATACTATCTAACGGTTGAGATCATTTTTTCTCCTGCCCAAACACTCCTCTCTTTCTTTCTCTTTCTCTCTCTCTCTCTCTCTCTCTTCCACGTCTCTCTTCAACTCCCTCTCCCTCTATGGGGGATCTTTCTCTCACGTTCAAAATTCTCTCTCTTCTCAAACTGGCGACCAGAGATAGCACATCAAAGAAACTGAAGACAATCTTCCAAACAGAGACGGTGGTCTCAACAGAGAAGACATGGTGGCACTCATCGCTGCTGCTCATCATCACCGTTGCCATTGATCAATATCAGTCTCCGCGACTGTCCACCACCAACACCCACCCTTCCTTAACTCCCTCACTCCCAACATCAGAGGTATTGTCTCTTTATTTCTTAAGTTCTTCAGTTCTTCAGTTTAGGGCTTATTTTTGAATCAATCATCCTCTACAATTAACTGGTTGTGAAGATCATCATTGAGTGTATGAACTGGTTGTGGTTTCCAATTTTCCCTTCCTCTGTCTTGATTGAATTCGTTGTTTTAGGTTTAATTTCCTCTTTCCCTTTCTCTGTTGTAGGTTGAATTTCCTTCGCCTCCTTTCGAACTCGCACTCGCAAGGTAAGACTTCAAACTCGATGTTGTGTTTTTCTCTTTCTTTGCTCTTGATTGGTGTTGTTTGGATTTGTTGTTTACATTGTTATTTGAATTCTGAGAAAGGGAAGGAGTTGTTTGGATTGGTTGTTTACATTCTCCATGGTTTTGTAGTTTACGGTGGCTGTTCATTGACATCTGTTATCAAATCTGATTTTAGCAAAATTATATGAGTCCTTCATATTGGCTTGGAATTGTTTTGCTTCTGCTACTATGAAACATTATTTGGCCATTTTCGCCTCATCTTCTGCTACACTTACATTTTGCTTCTGCTACACTTAAATTTTGTTCTTGAATTCCCTCATATTCTGCTTCTTCCCATTTTCGCCTTCTAATTATTTTTCCTCGCTTACTTTTCAAATATTGGAACTATATATGTAGTATACACAACATATATAGTGCTTTCAACTGTGTTAGGTTTTTATTCTTGGCAATCCTGTTTGACAAAACTCCTTTCAGTTGTATTTGTTTTCGCACTTTTATTTTAGTGAGGCTATGAGTTTATTAGATGCGAATCCAACCCGAATCGAGCCTTGCAGAGAAGTTTGTGATGTTAATGCTTTCAAGATTGCCACTTCGCTGATTATGACGGGGGTCGAGCTGCCCGATCAGCTCGCGCCTGAAGCAAAATGCAAAATTGCATTCAAAGTTGGCTGTCTGCCCTTGCTCGCTCGAGCGAAGAAGTCCTCGCTCGAGCGAAGGGTTGCGTCTGGCAAAAACCTGAAAGAGATGATTGTGCGCTCGAGCGAAGACTATGTGGCTCGAGCGAAGATTGCGTCTGCATAAAAACCTGAAAGTTTTCATTGGTCGCTCGAGCGAAGGCACTAGTGGAAATCACGCGAGTTAAGGTTCTCGCTTGAGTGAGAGAAGCTTCGCTCGAGCGAGCTTCAAAATCCGGATTTCTATAAGGAATTGGTTTTCTTCCAAAACTAGGATTACTTTGGATTTCTATAAGTAGTTGGTTTTCTCCCAAAACTTTACTGACTCCTCCAGATCTTCTTCTTGGATATTAAGGTTTATATCTGGGGATATTTTGTTAGTTTTCTTTGATGTTTAATTGAGTATTCATGTCACGACCCAAACCCGCCCCTATGGGTTTAGCACCGTAACCGGCCAGTAATCCGAGATTACCGAAGGCCTGCTTAACAGTAGGACAGTAATACAGAGTACAGGGGCATGGCGGAAGCCAATACAGTAAATAAACAATGTCCAATGAGCTGTGACAGTCTGTATGCAAAAAGATTTTTCTTACATTTATACTTTCGGTACAGAACCGTATGCATAACATTTACAAACATTCAGTACAGGGACCTAATCCCTATTAACATTACAGTAAACGGTGCAGTACAGTGTTATCAGTCCATACAGTACAGTAACAGTCTATACAGTACAATGACAGTTGGGTGAAGCTAAGACATCTCAAAAGCAGTCTAAGCTTGACTATACTCGGAACCTCGCAGTGAGGCACAGTGGTTGGCTTGACAAAACTAAAGCTTGCCTGACGCTCCTAGCTGCAGTCTGGTGCCTGGACACCTACATATATATATAACCAGTGAGCTAAAGCCCAGTGAATAACATAATGCGTAAAGGGGTTAGAATGGATGTCCTTTCAGTATGTTGAAAACAATCATTTAAATCAATTATCAGTTGTTCAGTACAGTAAACAGTCATATGTGGTACATCCATAAGCATAACAGTACAGTAAACAGTAGGTCTAAAAAGACCGAGCAGTACAGTAGGTCTAAAAGACCGAACAGTCGTTGATGGCCAATCAACCAGTAAACAGTAGTGGTTCCAACAAGGGAACCGACAGAGATCTCTGTAACAGTAGACAGTCAGTAACAGTAATGCTAAGGATGCCACAGTACAATTCAGAATATAGGACATACATTCATTCAGTTAACAGTATCGGTTTAGTAAACAGTTCAGTTCAGTTCAGTAAACAATTCAGAAGATAATCATTTTTGAACATATCTTTACACAATTGTTACTCACAGAGTTTGGGCTTATCAGTAGCTAGAGCGTCTCATCGGTAAGCCAACCCTACACAGTATACAGGATGAACACACACTAAGCTATACAGTTGGGAAAAATCAATAACTTAATCCCTAATTTGCCTCGGTGTGTTCTACATCTATATCCTCATTAAGATGTCTTAAACTAGGCCTAAGAATGCCTAGAATGGAATGAGGATGCAAAGATGCACTCAGAAAATAGTTTCAGAATTTTCAGAAAAACAGTTCCCCGCTCGAGCGGACATGAAACAAAGGTCCTCGCTCGAGCGTAAACTCCGCCGCTCAAGCGTGTGACACAAGCCTCCGCTCGAGCGTACAATACCCCGCTCGAGCGGACTGTAAAGCAGTGAGAGATGCTGGGAGCTCGTTTTCCCCGCTCGAGCGGCACTTCCTCCGCTCGAGCGGACGACCAAAATCTGGAAATTCCAGATTTGAACTCCAAGATCAAAATCAACCTACAATGTAACAAATTCGATCCTTTTGGGCTAATTTTCTGGAAAACACTTTAAAACTCAATGTATAACATGTTTCAAAGATCAATTTGAGAAATCAAAGCCCAAAGGTAGTTCCATTAAACACTATTTTGAGGAAAACTCCAAGAACAAGATGAATAATTTACATGCATGTAATCAACTGAGTTCAATGCTTCAAATACTTGTTCAGATGAGTCATTTCTTCTTGACACATGGTGAAATCATGGACTTTAGCTAGGACTTGGACATGCATGTGAAGATTTCCTTGAAATCAACTCAAAATTCAACAATGTAAACATGCATGAACTTAATCATCTTCAAGGCTTTAAATACAAGCTCAAATGAGCCAAACCTTACAAAAGCATGAGGGATTCATGGACTTGAATATAAGCATGAGCATGCATGTAACAATTAGCCATGAAAACATCTTTAAATTCCTCAATACAAGCATGCATGCAAGAGATGAGCTTCAATTCAACATTATAAGCCATATCTTGGCTCCAATCTTTAATAATCCTCTAAACCATGCAAGAATCAATTGAATTCACAAACAAGAGGGTAGTCACACTACCTTAGGTCTTGTAGTTCAAGGATAGAAGCCCAATGTTGCAATTATCTTCCAAATCTCCTAAGCCTCCAAGCAAAAGAGATGAAATCACTCTAATCTCCCACTCTCTCTCTCTCTAGATTCGGCTAGGAGTAAGAAATAGCTGAGCAAATGTTTTGTTTGAGTGTATAAGGCTCATAAGGCTCAATATATGTGTTGCCTAAGTGCTCCACTCACAATGGCATTAATGTAAATAAGCCAACTCTTTGATTAAACTTATTTTAATCTAATTTAATCATACCTAATCAGTTTTCGGATAATTATACCATTAAATCACATAAATTATGAGGGTCATAAACCTCAATCAGTTTCCGGTTCGGCCGCCGATAAGGCCTTTAATTAGCAGTTTAAACAATAAACATGAACAGATAAACAATCAATCAGACAGATAAAGTATGCAATACAATGTATATACACAATCATTTCAGGTTCAATTTCAGTCAGTCAGTTTCGCATTTTATTCAGTCCAGTTATCAGTCAAAACCAGTCTCAGTTAACGGTAATCAGTGGTTAATTCAGTAATAATCAGTAGTTAATCGGCAATCAGTACGAGGGTTGTTACAGCCTCCCCTCCTTATAAAGAGTTTGGTCCTCCAAACTCGAATTAACATATGACAACAGAAATGATGCCTATCACAAAGGTAACCTTCACTCTATAATAGGAGTATAATCATATTCATAAACAGGTTCATGGCCCAATCTCAATCTTAGCAATGCACAGAAACAGAATCAGAAATCACATATGAGGATTTGGGGCTCATATTAAAACAGAATCTTATGCACATTCAGATCTCAGTCAAGGACAGATTCAGATACATGTTCATTTGCATATTTTTGTCTAGAGCATACGTAGATGCACAATCCTGGCTTATGTATACATGGTGCATTACTAGAGCAGATACAGAACAGATACAGTGCAGAACAGATACAGTTACATAATGGTTATGAATAACCAGTTCCATAAGGGAAGCCCGAATCCGGGTAACAGAACAGAACAGTACAGAAGCTGGGCCCTCATGACGAGGCCTCCGGTACGGGTAACAGAGTGCAGACAGATATAAGTTCCATAAAGGAACCTCCGATACCGGGCAGCTAACATATATTACATAATACTAAGAGTCATGAATATATAACAGGGATCGAACAATCATTCAGTAAACAACATATAGCATTTTCGAGACAAAACTTATTTCGTGACACGAAATACGAATAAAGTGGCACAGTAGTACACAACAGGTACAGTAGCAGTAGCAGTGTCAGCACAGTGACAGTACAGTAACGGTGATGGTGACAATACAGTAACAGTACAGTAGCGGCATAGTAGTATTCACACTACTTATATCAAGTACTTATCGGGGTTATAGATTTGCACTGGTCTCAGTTTCATAAGTAATTTCCCCCGTTAAGTTACAGAGTTTCGACATTCTCTCCCGAGTTGTTCACCCAGTCTTAGTTCAATTTGATTCTCGATTCGGTAAGCCATCACAGTCAGTCCAGTTCATTCGGAGTTATCGGGAACATAAGGCGAATTTGTACATTACTCCCATAGCAGTAGGCAGAGTTCTTAAGCATTCATTTACTATTCATCAGTGCCAGTCCTTACCGATTCGGTCATAGCACATGTCAATACGAAAGCAGTCATACAGATTACATATACTTCCAGACAGTCAGAGTTTATGATCAAAACCAGTCTGTGGTCAACAGATCCCACTAGTTCTGAAGTACAGTAATCACCAAAACAATCATTCCCTAGTCAACCAAGTTCATGGTTATAACGGTAATACCGGGTAATTAATCACATGCCACATACCCAGTTTTTCCTACATTGTAAACAAATCCGGTAATAGCTCTTAATAAGAGTTTTCTCAGATCAAATTGATGAAAGTTCGACTAGGTCATTTCAGATGCAAGATCTGTCCAAACATATCAAATAAAAGTTCGAAGCGCAAGCATCAAACAAAAGTTCCATCAGATTAGTTCAGATCAAAGTTCCATTCTTATCATTTCCAGATCAGTTAACATTAGTTCATACTCCGGTCATTTCGGTACATAGTAGTTTCACAATCAGTCTGAGTTCATCAATTATCAAACTTACATCAGAGTCCGGTACCATTACAATTCATATCAAAGCAGTACAGGTCACATACAGTGTATTCCTCCCAATAAGTTTACAGACAAATGCACAGACACGCAGTTAGTCATATCGAGAGGTAAGCATCACAGTCAACATAGCAATTTCCAAATAAATCCTTCATATAAGCATATGGTATACAGTAATACATCACACAAAGTTCTTGGTGGCACATAATGGTGAGTTGTCATACAAGGGTTCCAAATCAGTCATATAGTCACTAAAGCATAGGCTCGCAGATCAACTCCAACAGTCATGTCAATTTTCTACAATCACGATTCCCAGTCAAGAGTTTATCAGTTGGGGTCTTTATTCAGTCATGCAGTTACAGAGTCATAGCCCCAACGGTTAACTTATCAAACAAATTAATCAGTCATTCCGAGCAAAGGTACAGTCATATATGTGCATGTTCAGAATCTACTAACAGTCCCATTACAGGTTCACGAGTTCAATGTACAATGCAAAATAGTTCCTCCAGATACGATAGTTAAGATAACCAGTCATATATCTATTCAGTCTAGTAATATCCTTAAGCAAAGGTAAGCAGATATGTACACAAGTCTAAGCGGTTTCCTTAGCATAGGTAAATATTAACATGAGGTTTTACAGTGTCGTACATATAGTCCGCATCAACGGTAGATTTCAAAAGATCCATTATTCACAGTCCATTCCTCTCAATCTTAACAGTGTTACAAGCATGGGAACATACATACAGGTGTGAGATCAAAATCAGTTTTCATGTAGGCATTCGTTCACAAATTCATAAGCAGAAGTTCATCTTTACAAACCAATATGGGTTCTCAATTTCAGCAGTCCCACACAAAAACAGTTCACGTGTATAATTCGAGTTCAAGGGTCCGTTCATTCAATAATGTCCGTCAATACGTAATAGTTCAGTACAAATCATAGTCGTACAAGTTTCTCGAATTACCGTCAATCATAAGGTATTCCCATGTTCAACAGTTCTAGTACAGTTCTAGTACAGTTCAAAAGGTCATACCTAACAGTTCACATTCAGTTTGTGCAATACGATACAAGGACTTAACTCGGCAAATTCTCGCCGTTCACAAGTCCTAACAGTTCTCATAGTGTATGGTTCATAATTCCAGTAGTTCAATTAGCGCAGTCAGTATGTTCGCAGTCTATACCAAATTACGGAATATACGATTCCCCACACAAACGTTCGTATAAGCAATTTCATCTGTTTCAGGTAATACCTACGTCAGTCTTTTCAGTGTTCCTAGCATTTGTGGGCAAGACTTAGGCAATATCCCTCCTGTCCATGCCTAGAATAAGTTTCAGATAGGCGGTGGCAACGCCCCATTAGTATTTCCCACATACGGTACAGATAGGTATATCGTTGTTCACATTACTTCTTTGACCTTCATTGGTCAAAGCTATTGCCGAGATTTTCTATTCACGGAGGTCATAGAGGCACCGGTCATTTTCACTTTCTGTTACTTTTGTTTCATTCTTTCTAATTTCAGTTGACGATGTCAAACACATCTAGGTCACTCCTACCTCCAGTTCTTTTCCAGTCAGTGTCTATCATGTGGGTTGCCCATCAGATTAGCTGGGTAAATTTTACCTCATATTCGACCACAGTCCTATCACTTTACTCAAGTTGTTCAAACTCGGATACTTTCCTATTTCAGATGTATTGGGGAAGCATTTTTTCGAAGAGAACTTCACATATTTTCTCAGTTTCTAAACCCAAGTCTCAGTTTCAGTGGTTCAGTACCTCCCAGAAATTCCGGTGGTTTCAGTTTATTTGGTTTCAGTATTAGTGTCATCAGTTCATATTCAGTTGGTTCAGGCACGTATGTCTGCCTTTATTCTCTCAAATTTTCGATTAAGGCCTCAATCATTCATTCTAGCCTGTTAATCCTCAGATTAGAAGTTTCAGTTCGTTCACAATCCTCGCCCTTGTTGTTATTATTTCAAATTCTCAGTTAACCTATTCATTCCCCAGGAATTTACCAAGAATTTCCGACTCGAAGCAACGCTGGCCAACATGATTCCAATCGGACTTTCCAAGTCATTCAACAAAGGCATAAGACTCTACGGTTTAACATTCCACAAATTAAGTTCCCACATATTTCTTTGATCAACACAGGGAAGTTCTCACTGATTTCACATTTTATTCCATATCAGACGTGTGTATACTTTCATTTCAGTTCAGGTATGGGCACATGACCCTTTACTTTCACACGTTCACTTTCTTATAGATTTCCACAGTCGGTAGTAACATTAACATTACATGTTATTCCATTTAACTTCTTTAAGTATGCATATAGGTTTCGTTTCATTTCACTATAAGCAGTGGTAGCAATTATAAATATAAACAGTTGCATACTTAAACAGTTAACACATTAGCATATAATCAGTCATGTCATTGTCGCACACACTTTTCATGCTCATGCAATGCCCTAATTTCTTTTCTAGGACATCCTATAGCTCATTTGGACACGTGTGTGCGGTATAACTCGTGGTTAAGTATCGCTCTGATACCACTCTGTCACGACCCAAACCCGCCCCTATGGGTTTAGCACCGTAACCGGCCAGTAATCCGAGATTACCGAAGGCCTGCTTAACAGTAGGACAGTAATACAGAGTACAGGGGCATGGCGGAAGCCAATACAGTAAATAAACAATGTCCAATGAGCTGTGACAGTCTGTATGCAAAAAGATTTTTCTTACATTTATACTTTCAGTACAGAACCGTATGCATAACATTTACAAACATTCAGTACAGGGACCTAATCCCTATTAACATTACAGTAAACGGTGCAGTACAGTGTTATCAGTCCATACAGTACAGTAACAGTCTATACAGTACAATGACAGTTGGGTGAAGCTAAGACACCCAAAAGCAGTCTAAGCTTGATATACTCGGAACCTCGCAGTGAGGCACAGTGGTTGGCTTGACAAAACTAAAGCTTGCCTGACGCTCCTAGCTGCAGTCTGGTGCCTGGACACCTACATATATATATAACAGTGAGCTAAAGCCCAGTGAATAACATAATGCGTAAAGGGGTTAGAATGGATGTCCTTTCAGTATGTTGAAAACAATCATTTAAATCAATTATCAGTTGTTCAGTACAGTAAACAGTCATATGTGGTACATCCATAAGCATAACAGTACAGTAAACAGTAGGTCTAAAAAGACCGAGCAGTACAGTAGGTCTAAAAGACCGAACAGTCGTTGATGGCCAATCAACCAGTAAACAGTAGTGGTTCCAACAAGGGAACCGACAGAGATCTCTGTAACAGTAGACAGTCAGTAACAGTAATGCTAAGGATGCCACAGTACAATTCAGAATATAGGACATACATTCATTCAGTTAACAGTATCGGTTCAGTAAACAGTTCAGTTCAGTTCAGTAAACAATTCAGAAGATAATCATTTTTGAACATATCTTTACACAATTGTTACTCACAGAGTTTGGGCTTATCAGTAGCTAGAGCGTCTCATCGGTAAGCCAACCCTACACAGTATACAGGATGAACACACACTACGCTATACAGTTGGGAAAAATCAATAACTTAATCCCTAATTTGCCTCGGTGTGTTCTACATCTATATCCTCATTAAGATGTCTTAAACTAGGCCTAAGAATGCCTAGAATGGAATGAGGATGCAAAGATGCACTCAGAAAATAGTTTCAGAATTTTCAGAAAAACAGTTCCCCGCTCGAGCGCAGGTTTCCCCGCTCGAGCGGACATGAAACAAAGGTCCCCGCTCGAGCGTAAACTCCGCCGCTCGAGCGTGTGACACAAGCCTCCGCTCGAGCGTACAATACCCCGCTCGAGCGGACTGTAAAGCAGTGAGAGATGCTGGGAGCTCGTTTTCCCCGCTCGAGCGGCACTTCCTCCGCTCGAGCGGACGACCAAAATCTGGAAATTCCAAATTTGAACTCCAAGATCAAAATCAACCTACAATGTAACAAATTCGATCCTTTTGGGCTAATTTTCTGGAAAACACTTTAAAACTCAATGTATAACATGTTTCAAAGATCAATTTGAGAAATCAAAGCCCAAAGGTAGTTCCATTAAACACTATTTTGAGGAAAACTCCAAGAACAAGATGAACAATTTACATGCATGTAATCAACTGAGTTCAATGCTTCAAATACTTGTTCAGATGAGTCATTTATTCTTGACACATGGTGAAATCATGGACTTTAGCTAGGACTTGGACATGCATGTGAAGATTTCCTTGAAATCAACTCAAAATTCAACAATGTAAACATGCATGAACTTAATCATCTTCAAGGCTTTAAATACAAGCTCAAATGAGCCAAACCTTACAAAAGCATGAGGGATTCATGGACTTGAATATAAGCATGAGCATGCATGTAACAATTAGCCATGAAAACATCTTTAAATTCCTCAATACAAGCATGCATGCAAGAGATGAGCTTCAATTCAACATTATAAGCCATATCTTGGCTCCAATCTTTAATAATCCTCTAAACCATGCAAGAATCAATTGAATTCACAAACAAGAGGGTAGTCACACTACCTTAGGTCTTGTAGTTCAAGGATAGAAGCCCAATGTTGCAATTATCTTCCAAATCTCCTAAGCCTCCAAGCAAAAGAGATGAAATCACTCTAATCTCCCACTCTCTCTCTCTCTAGATTCGGCTAGGAGTAAGAAATAGCTGAGCAAATGTTTTGTTTGAGTGTATAAGGCTCATAAGGCTCAATATATGTATTGCCTAAGTGCTCCACTCACAATGGCATTAATGTAAATAAGCCAACTCTTTGATTAAACTTATTTTAATCTAATTTAATCATACCTAATCAGTTTTCGGATAATTATACCATTAAATCACATAAATTATGAGGGTCATAAACCTTAATCAGTTTCCGGTTCGGCCGCCGATAAGGCCTTTAATTAGCAGTTTAAACAATAAACATGAACAGATAAACAATCAATCAGACAGATAAAGTATGCAATACAATGTATATACACAATCATTTCAGGTTCAATTTCAGTCAGTCAGTTCCGCATTTTATTCAGTCCAGTTATCAGTCAAAACCAGTCTCAGTTAACGGTAATCAGTGGTTAATTCAGTAATAATCAGTAGTTAATCGGCAATCAGTACGAGGGTTGTTACAATTCAACTCATGGGTTAAGAAGAACACATCAAAGGTTTGTTTGTTCATTCTATACAAAAGAGAGAGTTGTTCTTCGGTGGATTCTGAAGAATTTGAGCCTGAAGCTTTGGTGGATTCTGGAGTGGCTCATCGTCAAGACAATTCCGAGGTGAAGACGGGGTTGGAAAAGACACATAGGGGTTGGTTCAATTCGAGCGTGGATTCGCTAGGTAATTGAGAGTATACCTGTGTAATTCCTTTATGTCTTTTTCGTGGATTGTTTTGTGGCTTTTGCCCGTGGTTTTTGTATCACAATTGGAGGTGTCCAATTGTGGTTTTTCCACGTAAAATCGTTGTGTCATTTTGTCTTGATTATTTGATGGGATTGTTATATACTGCTTAAAATTGATACATAATCACAAATCAACATCTAGGGGATTTCTAGATTTTTCAAACTGAAATACGTAAATTATCAGTGTACACTCACCTTCACTGTACACTCATCTTCCCACAACAGCCTCCTCTTTTGTAGGTAATTCTACTTCCAACATGGGTTTATATACTATTTGTAGATATATATATATATATATATATATATATATATATAGAACAGAGCAGCGTGGGTTTGTAGGGTTTGTAATTTTGAATGTTTTTATTGATCATTGAATATTGTGTATGTCATGTGCTCTCATTTGTTGGTTTGTCACTTTTATGTGTTTAGAGCAATGTGGGTTTGTAAGATTTGGGTTGGGAGATTATTGGGTTTGTGGGTATATGCATCATGACTGAGTCCTGTAGCAATGCCATTTTACACGGGGTTTGAATTGGGGTTTGAATTGCAGCAAGGTTATTTGTGTGTATCAAAAAATATACATTTTTGTTATATAGGTTTGTTCAGAGATGTCTATTTGGGTATATGCATCAACCAATGTTCTCCCCACAACAGCCTCATCTTCCCATTCTTCTTCCCACAACAGCCTCATCTTTTGCAAGTAATTCTACTTCCAACTTGGGTTTATATACTATTTGCAGATATCAAAAAAATAGAGAGCACTGTGGGTTTGTAAGGAATTGGGTTTATAGTGATTCAAACAATGAAAAATCAAGCAATGGATTCACTGTGTGTGTATATATAGATACTAGGATTCTATGCACACACAAAAAAACGTATAATAATCTTGCATAGGTGATTTAATGATAGTTCAAACCCCAAAAGACAATCAATTAGATATTTAAATTACAAGATTATTACGCTAAAAATTATTACAGAGAATGATAAGATTGGTGGTTGGCATTTGAAGGGGTAAGATGAAAATAGCAAAGATACACAGAAGAGGAGATTGAGAGATTACAAATATGACAGTTGAAATGTTTGCATGGAAGAAGGCAAAGGGTGAGGTGAGAGATGGACACACACAGATGGACATGAGTGATGACCCATCACTACTGATTGTCCTGTATATGATGCAAAGGAGACACACTAATAAACCTTATTGAGGCTTCTTTAGCTTTACCATTCTATGTCAATAACTCAAATTTTTTTTAATGTTTTTTAATTTCCCAACAGTGGCTTCAAGACCCATCGTTCAACACCAAAACAGAGGTATTTTACATTATCTCTTGAATTTCCCTTTCTTTGCTCTTGATCACTGTTGTTGGTTGATTATGTTGTATGGATTTGTTGTTTGAATTCTGAATCCTGAAGGATTTATTGTTTGGATTTGTTGGTTGATAATATTTTGTATTACTTTTAAGATTTCCTGTATAGCACACAGTGATTCCCTTTTGCAATAGTCAGCCTTCTATTGGACATGTAACTTTATAGAGATATGTCCAATTTTGGAGTTAATAATAATGTATTTTGGAGTTGAGCCCATCTCAATCTCAATTAAACAGTGGACGTTTTATTTCTAGGCTTTTTAGTCTGTAGAAAATTTGCCAAAAATTTACCAAATAGGTTTTTGTTTTCAAGCTTCTTTTTTTCTCCTTCCTTGAAAGTTCAAACATTGAGTTTGGATGTGCTTTGATTGTTGGAAAACTTTGTTCTTTACCTGCTCGCAAAACTTTTTGCTTTATTGTTGACTGTAAATGAAAGAACAGAACAGCAACTTAAAGATTGCATAAACACGTAATTAAACTAAAAATAAAACTATTTGGGCATTAATTGAATTTCATTTGAAAACTCGCCTATGTTCTTATAAAGTTTAATTTCAAATCCCTTCATTTGATTGGAAATTCCCACAGCTTCTGTGAACTTAGATAGATGTTTTTGAGTTTGTTTCATGGTGGGTCACCAAAGCTCAACAATGGTTGTTTGCCTACGCCATTTTCTTGGTATAGAAACAGGGATTTTCAAGTTGAAGGCATAATTTCATCTCTATAATTGACCCAAAGCTCAACAATGGTTGTTTGCCTATGCCATTTTCTTGGTATAGAAACAGAGATTTTCAGGTTGAAGACATAATTTCATCTCTATAATTGATAATTTATTTTTAAGACAAGAAGGATTGGGATTACAATTATATTAAATTAATAATTGATAATTGATAATTTATTAAATAGTGTTGGGATTACAATTATATTCTAATCCCAACATTATTTACACCGTGCCTTCAGGCACGGGCATACGCAAGTAGATTTATATTTCGAAACATTTATTTTCAGCACTTCCTTTTCAAAGCATTTTATGCACTTCCTTTTTGAAGCATAGAAGTAGAGGTAAGTAATTATTACTTTGATTGTTTACTCAATCGTCTTTCTCCGTCTCCCTCATTCTTCTTTTAATTTTTCTTTTCTTTACACTTGGCAATTTTGAAGTCCTCTTTGTTAAGGAAAAAGAACCGTCAACGCAATCGCTTGATAATTGGCTTGAATTTAATCTATAAGGATTTTTCAATCCTTGCTGGCACGCTCGCATTTATGATATTTTCCTTCGTAGAAAAAATAAACCAACAATTTTTGGCACGCCCAGTGGGATGTCAAGTGTAAGAAATGAAAAATGAATTGGATTTGTCCATTTTAAATAGCCTAGATGACATCTATTGGCGTAAACAAAAAAATTGGATCTTCAAGAAGAGATCCATTTTCTTGATGAAATAAACTTTCATCCTTTACAATATTATTTGGTGGAAGAAAAAAGACACCATTTAATTGGAGAAATTCATCAAGTTGATGTGGAAATTCGCCAATGGAATGATGAGTTATCAACTCTCACTACCAAGTCTTTAACTAAGGCTTTAATGGCTAGAATTGGTGAATTTTTTCAGAATTTTTCCATGGTTAAAAATAGCAAAAGCAAAGAGTTGATTTCATCAATGGCTCGAGGGGGTTCAAGAGCCCGTTTTTAAAAAGCCAAATTATGAAATTAACATAACAAAAGAGCATGTTCTTGAGCCAAATTTGGCTAAGAATGATGTTCCATGCATGGCTCGGGGGGTCCAAAAACCAATTTTTAGAGAGTTAAGTCATGAAAATAACATATATGTGGGTGATTTTCATAAGCCATTAAAGGCTAACATGGAAAAACAACCCATTTTGCCAAATAATTATGAAAATCAATTCGGCAAAAGTCATGTTTTTAAAGCAAACATGGTCAAGAATAATGAACAAATCACTGTTCATGAATTCAAAATTTTTGATATTTTTCAAAGTGTCAAAAAGTATGAATTTTCATGGTCACACTATACCATGACTTTTGTTGTTCAAAATCTATTTTGGATTTGTGGATCACATCAAATGTTGACTTTGATGGAATGGCTAACAAATAATATTTCGTTATTGCAATATATTAGGCAAAAAATATGGTTATTAATTGATTCATAAAACCATCACCATTTGGTTTTGTGGTTACCTTCGAAGCATGTCCCAAGACACTTCGAAACATGTTATTCATTGAAATATCATTTTATAGCCATTAATGGCTAGTTAAAATGCCAAACTAATTTCATAGTCATCCAACTTTTTGGATTTGGTTCGAAGAGATGTCGTGAGCACTTTCAAATGACGACTTTGATCCTTTAGTAACATATGTGACTTTCGAATGGTGGTTTTGTCATCAATAAACACCTTCGAAATGCAACATGTAATGAGAAAACTTTCGAAATGTGTACCTCCCTTCAAATATATGTAAAATGGTAATTAATTAATTGTCGAATAATGCCTATTTTTGGCATGATAATTAGTGGCTTTACTGATAACCATTTTTATAGCCATTTGTTACATGAAAATGTAACTAGTATTCTACAAAAGTTGGTTCGAAGAACAATAGTTTTGGTGTCTTCGGAGAATTAATAATTGGTTTGAAGCACAAAATTAATATTTTCATCAATTATGTGTGAACCAGAACATACAAAATTTAAATAACCACAATATTGGCCAAAAGTTGCTTCGAAGGCCCTTTTGCCATAATTTTGTAAGCTTCGAAGCATTCCATCTTGCATTAACAGCTTTCGAAGAAACAATAATGGTCGTTGTGAACCTTAGAAGCTTTGTTGAGTATTTCCAAGAATGTAATTCATCCTTTGTCGGCACTTTCAACCTTCAAAGGATGATTTTGGTCCTCTATACCACCTTTGAAGCTTGTTACTAGTCCATAATAACTAGCACGTGTAACAGCTTGTTAAGGTGAATCATGTTTGAATATTGACTTTGCCTTGAAAATATGAGGTTCCGAATGATTCTAAGTGCAAGCAACATCAACCTACTTCAAAAGGTTCCAAGCTTTCTAAGTGTTTGAAGTACGAGTAAAATAAAGTTGTTTAATTTCCTTCAACGGATTGATGTCGATTAGAAGTACATATATAATATCCCTTCAAGGCATAAATATATATACATAATTCGAGACATCTAGTCATAATTTCATACTCATTCGAAGCACTTTATTGGTGCTATTATATCATTCGAAGCACTTTGTTAATATTATTCGAAGTACTTTATTGCTTAGATTAGTCATGTGCTTGGTTTGGCCCTTCAAAAATTCAAGTAAACATCATTATTAAGGGCCGCGGGGGGTAATGTTGGCACCATAAATCTGTAATTTTTATTATTATTTATTATTTATATAATTGCAGGACATGTGGCATCCTCCTACTCATTTGGAGGTTATGAGAAGTTATGAAATGTGAAAAGATGATGGAGAATAAAGTGGAGAACATGGAGCATGCAGTGGAGGTTGAAGGAAGTTATGAAAGATCATGTAGTATGAAATGGAGGAGGTGGAAGAGTGGGTAGTTTTAGGTAGTTTTTTCCTTCAAATATTTTTCTATAAATAGTCATTCATGGGTACATTGTAAAGAATCTAGAACTCAAATCAAAGGCAATTGATTTCAATATTTCTTGTCATTTTCCTTATCTTAGGAGTAGTTTAACAAAGATTTATATTTCGAAGCATTTATTTTCAGCATTTCCTTTTCAAAGCATTTTATGCACTTCTTTTTCGAATAATAGGAATAGAGGTAAGTAATTATTACTTTGATCGTTTACTCAATCGACTTTCTCTATCTGCCTCATTCTTATTTTAATTTTTCTTTTCTCTACACTTGGCAATTTTGAAGTCCTCTTTGTTGAGGCAAAAGAATTGTCAATGCAATCGCTTGATGATTGGCTTAAATTTAATCTATAAAGATTTTTCAATCCTTGCTGGCACGCTCACATTTACAATATTTTCCTTCATAGGAAAAATAAGCCAAGAGATATGAATTACCTTAACTTTTATATTAAATTTTTATGAAATTTTAAAAGAACTTTCATTCTTACCCCAATTTTTTTTTTCTTTCCATCAATTTTGATGGAAAAAAGCAATAATTCCAACTCATCGTCTTTTTAAATTTTTATCAAATTATTATTCAATAAAAAAAATTAAGGGTTGAAGATTCTCTTAATTGGAATTATAGTGAAATAACTTTTTAAATAGTGAAAGTTTGAGTATGTAGTTGGTTGAAATGTATAATTTGATTAATTCTCTTCGCATATTTGTATAAAATTGACATTTATGACCATATCATTATAAGTCGGATTATGGAAAGTTTTTTGAGGTGTAAAACATTTTTCATTTGTAAATATCCTACCTATTGAAAAAAAAGAAAAAAAAAAAGAAAAAGAAAAAAATGTGTAGCTTTTGGATATGTATTTATCAATTTTGTTTTGTGGACATAAACAATTGATGTTTCGATTTAAAAAATTAAAATGTATAAAAAAAATAGATTGGGTTTTTTGGGATAAAGGAAGCCATCTAACTCCTCTATATATTATTTTAAGATGGACTATTTTAATCACATAAAAAAATAAAATTATATTTGGAGATTATCCCTATATATTATGCTATTATATACAAATATAGCGGTAATGAATTAATTAATATATATGAAAAATTATACTAAGTTTTCATTTTAAATTAATTGAATTATAATTAACAAACTAACAAATAGCAGTAATTGTATAATATGATAAAAAGAGGATAAAAATAAAAAACATAATGATATTTAAAAGTTTTAAATTTACTTAGTCATACAAAAATCTAATGTTATAGTACAATCTTGAATTCCCAATAAAATTTTCACATTTTCTATAAAATAAAATGACAATAAAAAATAAAAAATTCAATACTCATTTTTTTACTTCAATTTTACGGTTTTCATTGAAAAAAACAAAATCTGATCAAAATTCTTAGCACAGAATGGGCATAGATACTTCGATTGCAACCATCATCACCAATAATTCTTCTCTACCATGTAAATCTGTAAACAAACACATAAATTTCACCAAAACCAAAACCAAAACCAAAACCAAACCAACAACAGAAAAAGAGAATCACACAACGAAAAAAAATAAAATTAAAAAATAAATAAATTTATGGAGTGGTAGGATATTACCCCCCAATAACTTAGACCTTGCCTCACCTAATTCGTCAGCTCCTCCGCCAGTGCCCGCGAAGTCTAGGAGTTGGGATAATTAATCAGATTATTCTTTAAATAAGACTTGAAAATTGATTAATTTGTCCCATTAAGTGATTTAAAATTTTGATAGATATACATCAAAAAAATAGATAATTATATTATTAAATCATAATTCACATTTAAATATTGTCAAATCTTTTTGAGATCTATATCTAAATTCTTATCTTCTTTATTTTTGTGTGGTTTTATTTGGTTTTTTTTTTTTCCTTCTTCAATTTATTTAAAATGGAGTTGTGGGTTTCTATTTTTTTAATTTAATTTATCTATGGTTTCTATTTGTTTTTAATTATTATTATTTAGATAAGTTATGATGTGAGCTAGATATGTAATAGACATGTGCGTTTTATTGATTTAAAGTATGATGTTGTGAGATATTTTTAAATTCGATTTGTTTAGATAGACTTTAAAGATTTTTAAATTTTAAAATTGGATATTGAGAGGCAAAAGAAAATTTTTAACTAAATAAATAAAAATCATATTTATTAATTTTATCAGTTTGTATATCTGATTTTTAATTTTTTTTTTTTTTGGTTATGCTATAATATAATATATAAGATATAGATGGATACCCACAATTCTTATGAAAAATATTATTTGATTTTTTTAGGCAGAGAAAAGGAAGGCAAGTTTTAGTATTTTCTTTTAGAAATCGGTGAGAGAATTAGAATGGAGAGATTATGAAATATTTTTGTTATCTTTCCTGTGATGACTCGGTACGTAATTCGCCTCGTCCTCTTGAGTTACGTTAAATTTACTTTCGTTAGAGTGTCGGGTCTAACTAGGAACCTTGACTAATAGTTTGGGTTATTGTATTTGAAAACTTTTCTCAAAATCCTTATCCTTGTTTATTTTCGTGTCGAGTTTCTCATGTTTCGGAAGGTGTGAGGTTGGATCTGGAGTGTCCGGTGTTAAGCTGGAAAATTTTCCTGGCTGGAGGACAGAGCTGCACGTGCGAGGCCCTGGGCCGCACATGCGGGAAACAGGGGGAGTCAAGGGTTGGCTACTGTAATAAAGCCAGGTTCAGAAGGAAGGTGCGGGAGAGTGCCGCACGTGCGGGGATCAGTACTGCACGTGCGGGCAGTACGCTCTGCAATTGCGGGAATGGGTGTTGTACGTGTGGGACTCTGCTGAGTCTGAAAATTTTGTTTTTTTTCTCTCTTTTGGGGCTGAGTGCATATCACTTTTCCTATATCTCTCTCTCTCTAAAAACCCTTTTCTCCTCCTCCTCTCTACATTTCCTACACCAAACAAGATCAAACCCTTGATATCCTTAAATCCATTGGATTTTTGGCCATACATCCTTCATTAAAGTTGGATAATTTCTTGAGGGCTTCATTATGTACGGTGAAGATCGGGGTTTGTCACATTTGGATTTGGGGCATTCATCTCTTTTCTCCTCCAAAAACTTGAGGTAAGGATTTTCTTAAAGTTATATATATATATATATATATATATATATATATATATATATATTTTTGCAAGATATAGTTGGTTTCGAAACCCCCTTTGATAATATCAAAAACTTAAATTTTAATTCAAGAATGTGAGTAATTTTAAAAGTGGGTTTACTCCTTGTTTCTTTGAAATAATCTCTTGAGGGTTTTGAACTATATTAATGGAGGAAATATGTTTTTGAAGAAATTCCTTGTCTCTTTTCTCTTCATTTTAACTTTCCATCTCTCGTTTTTTTTTTTTTTTTCCCTTTACCTTTTCACCTTACTTCCTTCAATATAGATGCTTTACATGCCCGTCCTGGACATTTTGACGTAATAAAAAAGAAGCAGCCACAATGGACAGTCCACCAAAAAATCCCAACTGAGTTGCTAGAACTTTTTTTAGTCAATTTTTTAATATTTTAATCATTTGTTTGTTTTTATCTTTTAGATTCAATTGTCTAATTACACTTAAAAAGTATAAAAACAATAAAACACAAAAATTCAGAATATTTTCATATTTTAATATTTATAAATAGTTTAGTTTTTAAGTGAATTTGGATTGGCTCAGGGCAATTGTCCAATTGATTATAGAGATGGCACTTAGATGAGTAAGGTTTTAATTTTGAGTCCAAAAAAGTATAAAAAAAAAAAAAAAAAAAAATTGATTAAAACACTAAGAGGGAAAAAAAACGTATCGATTGAAAACTCAAAACCAAATAGAGTGATTGTCCCTATAGCCCCAAAAGATTAGATTTTGGGATTATTGTTTAAAAAATTTCAAAATTAGATTTGTTGTCCTAGTGTCCTTATTGTTACTATATGATTTTCTTTTTTTGGAGAAATTACACTCGAAGTGGATATTTTCAAATCAACTTTTAAATTAGTTGTAAAACTTATCAACTTTAATAATTGAAATTATAAATTTTTCGTGACTTTAAAATTTTTTATTTTTTGGTCTTACAATTGACTCACAATTTTCTCTTTTTTTGGTATAGAAATAATTTTTTTTATAACTAAAAGCATCTTGTTTTTTTTCTTTTTTTGTATTTATTTACATCAAATTAATTTCTAATTATTCAAAATAAATTTTAAAAATTCAACTAAACAAAATTAGTTTTCAAGTGATAAATTTAATTTAACAAAAGCCTTATTATTATTATCTAACATTACACTTGAGTTAAAGAATCCTATGTCAATTTGGTCTCCCAAGACGGGAGTACTTTCATCCACATAAAAGAAAGATGAGATTATTGTGTTTGGTTTCAATTTTTTGAATTCAAGTTTTTGGCAATTGAAATTTTTTGTTTTTCGTGTTTTTTATTTTTATTTTTAGTGAATATTTTACTTTTTTAGATGCACCTTACTTAGATGTATCTAAAAAGTAAAATATTTGTAAAAAATATTTTTAAAAAATTAATAAATATGCAAGAATACGAAAAGGGGATTTATTTTTAAGGTCCCTGATATTAAGATTTTATAGCATAAAGGACACTCAATATTTTCATAATTTCTAAGGTTCCTCAACATCGATCCAGAGAAAATTCGATCTAAAGAAATTTCTGATAATTTCTTTGAACTTCCCACTCTCTAGAGAAATTCTAGGCTTCCGAGAGAATTTCTCTCCAGATAAATTTTGGGAATTTCTTCCTAGAGAATTTCTTCCCAGAGAAAATCGCCTCTTTCTCAAAATTATTCACAATCTCAAGCTCCAATACCTTATCATCACCAGCCAGAGAAAATTACTCCCTTTAGTACATAAATGAGGTGAAATTCACTTCCACGAACAATCCAAATCAAAATTCAGTTTCATTATAATACTTGTTTATCATTCCATATAGATCACCAAGCAGATCACTATGACATATGATTATTTACAAATCAAAAAGAGCTACTTTAAAATCAATGAAAACAAAACTAACGAAATAGAAAAGTAAACATTTATACAAATACATAACATGCATATATCAAGATACATAAGATCATCAGAAAAATTTATTTTAACCAAACTAGAGAAATTTTAGCACAATAATTTTAAACTAGAGAAAATTATTTTAACCAAACTAGAGAAATTTTAACCAAACCAGAGAAATTTTAGCACAAATTTCTCTGTGTTTGTTCACAGAGTATTGAAATTTCTCTAGCTTGATTGATACAAAATCTTGCAATCTCTTGGTTGATACAATAGATATGTCTTCTCCCAAACCCAATCACCATCAAACACATCACACCCACCACCCTTTTCACTCAAGAACTCAAGCCAATCACCTTTAATTTTCCTAATCTCTCCCTACTCTCCAGTCAGTACATTGATGTTTCCTATCTTGATTATTGAATTCCCAAATGAAACAAAGAACAATTCTTGATTGTTGGCATAAGCCCAAACATGCTCTCTTATCTCCCATTCAAGATCTTGACTGACCAACACATTATCAAATAATAAAAGATCTTGTTCTTGAATGATGTTAAGAAAGTAATGGTTGTCTAAGATCCCTCAACATCGATCCAAAGAATTTCTCTGGGTTCAAACCAGAAAATTTCTCTACCTTCCTAATCACAATATGCAATATTGCAGTGATGCAGAAAACTAGAATAACAGGCACCATTTTCTCTCCCAAAACTGAAGTTTTCAACCTTTTCCACAAAACCAGAGAAAATTACTACTAGAAAAACAAAGTCAGCCAAATAATAAACTGAATCAAAACCATAAAACAGATATTAAGAGCTTCCCATAAGCCCTAATTTTCAAATTTCTCACCCAAAACCACACACAAAATAACCTTACTTCAAAACCCAAAATAAGACAGAAGGAAATTGTCATCTTCAATCTTAACCACCCATGAAGAAACTCAAGCATTCCCAACCAAAACAATAAACTCAACAAAAACCCCAAATTAAAACCGATCGAAAATTCTAATTCCAAGTACTATACAGAAAATTAGCTCATTCCCAAACACCCAAAACTCTAATTCCCAATTCTTTAACCATAAATTTGAATTCGAATGAGAGAAGAACATGCCTTGTTGCCATCGTCCAAAGAGAAGGGGCGAGATGGGGGGGCAAATATGTTTTTCTTGGTGAGGTTTTGGTGTCTCTCTAGAGGCTTTAAGTAGAGAATATCATGGTAGATCGATGGAAGCTTGGATTCCTAGACGGAGTCAGAGGAGGAGGTGTTGCGAAACGCGTGATTGAGTCGAGCGAGGTTGCAAATCGCTGCCGGTGTGAGGTAAAGGAAGATGCAGGCCACACAACTCTTGGTATGTCAAATTTCTCTGTGATATATGAGTATTGGGTTGAGGGACCTTAAATATCACAAAATAATATTGTGGATTTCTTCCATTACTAAAAATAGGATAGGAACTTTAGACTAATTTTCCCATACGAAGAATGTACTGAATTTTTATATTTTTTTGATATTTAGTGAATTATGTAAAGATTTTTTTCACAAATATGATACTTTTAAATGTATTTATGTTAGGTATATCTAAAAAAAAAAATTAAAAAAATTCTTAAAATATTAGTAAAAAAATTAAGTAAAAACAAAAAAATACGAAAAATAAAAAATTTCAATTTTCTAAAAAGTGAATCTTGAGTTCTAAAACCAAACATGCTAAGTTTTTTAAAAATATTAAATTCATTTATAGTTTTGTTTAATATTTTCCATACTAAGTAGTTAGAGTCATTTTTTATTTTCTTAACATGTGTCATAAGAGCACATATTAATATCAAGTGATAAGATTATCTATGTGAAGCCCTTGAAAAATGTATTTTCTTTAAAAACCCTTACGTTTGAATTATTTCCTTAAAGCCCCTTAGTTTCTTAAATTATTTCGAATCTTGTCGGTTAGCATTTTTAATTTTTATCGGAACAAGAATATCCTAGCCGAATTAGGTTCCTTAGCCTAATTTAATTTAATTCTACATAAATAAGGTTCCAATACATGATTTTAATTCCAAGCCCTCACTTCTTTTATTAATTTCAAGAATTTCCCCAAAACTAGTACATGTACTTTTTATACTATAGGTACCATCAAATCAATTTGAGATCTATATATATATACATTGGGAAATGTGTCCATAGTACTCATATAATGAATAAAATATTCCCCATTTCTCTTCCCCATGGCCGGCCAACCTTGGAGAGTGTGAGGGACTAATTTTCAAGATTTGTAATTATGAAATTCTAGAAGCTCAAGTACCAAGTACAAAGGTTTTGTTTCCAACCTAGTTCCATCCCAACTAGAGGCTAACTAAATCTTGTCTAATCACATAATTAAGCCCCCTAATCACTCCCTATTCCATTAGACTCCAAGTAAATCCAAACTTCTCAATCCAATTCCAACTAGTGAGCCTTTATGTCTTTTCACACCAAATTTGCCTATAAATACAACCACCCTCTTAGCATAGCATACACAAACAACACACACACACACACACACCTACATTCGGCCTAGAGGAGAGCAAGAGAAAAGTCTTGAGAGAGAGAGAGAGGAAGGAAGAGGATTGCAATCTTGTTCAAGCCTAGCAAGTAAGCCACAACACAACTCTCTTTCATTTTCCTTTTCAAATACATGCTCTTAAGGGTTCTAAACATTGTTTTCAGATGTGTCTTAATGATTTCCTTGTGTTAAAAATTAAAAAAATAAAGCCATGATTCTACTCTTCTTGTAGTTTTCTTAATCGGTACAAAACTATCTTTTTCATACAAATCTCTCAAAGCTTCCAAAGGCACACTTTCAAGATAAATTTCTGAGTTTAATATCTATTATTTAGCATGTGTTTCATCACACAAAAGAAAGGAAGAAAAATTTCCCCTAGTGGATCTCTCTTCTCACAAATCCTCTTTTTTTGAGTATTGTGCATTAAAAATATGTTTTTACAGCCAACTTTCAAAAATTCTAGAAAAATGTAGAAAAATATTTTCGACCTCCATTTTATGTCAAAATCTTCCTTAGGAAGTTATCTTTCATCTAAAATTTGTTTCATTAAAAATGAGTGAACGATTTGTGAGAAATTCCGATTTTCATAACGGTTGACGAATCTGGACAGCGCTGGAGTGTTTCTTAAATAACTGAAAATCTAGAAAAAGCTATCCCATTTGCGAAATATGTTCTGGAAACTAGATTAAATTCTCTTCTTTGAAACAACCCTTTTGATTTTAATCTTTAACGGGTACTAAATCTGAAATTTCTGTTTGGCATTGGTATTCATGCTATTGCGTTTATGAATATGCTTGTCAATATATATATGAATGTGTCCTAATATGATATTACACTTGCCATAGTTGTATATCTTATATTCTAGCCCTTCAATGATGCTTACACTTCTGCAAGTTTATTTTTGTTACTTGCTTGTATGTTCTTGTTACTTGCTTGTACTAACTAACTTAAACACTAATCCAAACGGAAAACTTAAATGGGATGGTATTGGATTTTTGATCACTTGAGTAATGAAAAGATGATAATATGTGATGTATGGATTGTTGGGATGCGTTCCCTATTTGGAAGTTAAAGTCTTGCGCAAGTGGTTTTTGAAACCCTTGAACAGAGCGGTTGTACTCGGACCCTAGGTATTTGGTGTGAGGAGGGATTTGGGCAAGGCCCATTATTACGGTCTCTTTTGAGGCCCTGCGGTTGGCGCTACGCGGTATATAACCGTTGGTAGATATCCGAGGTTAGTTCTGCAACAAAGCAGCAAAAAAGGGGGCATATCGAATAATCCGCGTCCGATTCTTCTGGTTGGAGGACGAAGTCTCTTTGGGGGATTTCTAGTTTACTTACATCTAACCTTGTAACCCTTTATTTGTTCAGTTGAATATCATGCTTTATTACTTGCTATCATATTTGTGATTGTGTATTAGACTTGGAAAAAGGGACGGGGTGTGTGTGCCTTTACTGGGCATTCAAAGCTCACGGCATATGCCAGGTGCCGAAGAGGAGCTTATAGCTGGAGACGACGAGCCTGAAACCTTCAAAGACTTTTGGCTATCTTAGAAAAGTTAGAAATTTCCCTTTTGATATTTTGTAAGGCTCATATGAAGATTTAAATTTTCTTTTGGGATATAACGTAATGGAACGAGCTTTTGTAATTATGGGTATTCGTGGTTATTATCTACTTATATTCTAATACCAATATAAACCCTATCGTTGTTTATGAGACCTTGTGTTAATACCTTTTAAGATCTGTCAAAAGGGTAGTGCGCTGCCTAAGAAAGCTGGACTTAGAAGGAAGGCCAATTTGTCTCCTCCGGGGATCTGGGATCTTACTTGGTTATTGACCATAGAACTCATTAGTGACTCTCCCTTGACTGCAACTAATAGTGTAGATTCAGGGCGTCACAATCTATGCAATGCTCACAATTAATAAGTAAAAATTTTGGAGGTGAAATAATGCTAACTTACAATTGTCAAGTAACTGAAAAAATAAAAAATAACAGATGAGTTGTTTTTTGTTTGTTTCTTTGTTTTGTTTTGTTTTTAATTTTATAATTTTTCATATTTTTAAATAACTACATAAATAATGTCAATAATATATCTGCAACTATTTAATAATTTTTGAAGTAGCCTATATTTGTGCAAATTAAAGTTATTGAATAGTCCAACACTAAGGACATGTGATTGTATAACTTTTTATAGGATTTATCTTCAGGTGCATTGCATATGGTTTGCAATTCGTATGTGCTTTTATTATGTACTAGTTGGACTGTGTCGTAGTTACAATGCTTATTTAAGAAATTTCTGTATATACAAGATAAGTTCTTTTTCTTTATTTTTATAATTTTTTCTTTTTATCAACAAAAAATTTATTAATAAGATGAGTGCAAACTGAGAAGAGAAATACGATCAGTTCAAAACAAGAACCAAACTGCACATACTCATCTCCAACACAAAACAATCACATAACTATAAAACACTACAATATGAAAACCTTACGTACCATTACGTACTTGCTAGCAAGATAGTTATATGCCAACATATAAGACCAAAGGCGATAGTGCTTGAATGCTAGCATTCCAATAAATTAAATTTAGCATTCCATTCATTCCATCCAATTATTCACTCAATCACTAACTATTAAGGCCAACATTAATGAATTAAAATCTACTGAGGCGATAGTGCTTGAATGCATCAAACAATATAGTTCTTAATCACTTTTATTTCATCAGTCTAAAACACAAATAGCCTTGTGCTGCTATAATAATGTAACGCCCCCAAAATATAACCACAAATTCAACCGAAATATAAATAGATAATTACATAAATCAGAGTGTAACGTTCTTACATTTCATAAAGTTAATAGTACAAAAGAGTTAAACATAAATAAATGCCCTATAGGCTTACACATTTCCAAGCCTTGGCTTGGTTACAACAAAAGTGAGACTAGCTTATACAATTTAAGCCCTAGGCTATACAAAAGTGAAACAAAACAAAGAAGCTCTTGCTTCCCCAAAAGTCCCTCTAATGTTATTGCCTTGGTAGATGCATGCCATCATTACTTGAAAATGTTTTTCCCAAATAGGGTGAGCCACAACCCAACAGGAATAATCTAACACAGTATATGAGGTTTAACAAAGATACAAGTGCAATGTCCATATACAATGTCAGGGATAAAATCTTCGCATTTTATATAGTCATAGAACACCAAGTCCATATTTCATTTCACTTCCCTTCAATTCATTTCAATACATGAACCAATTTCATTTTTTTTCAATAATCCAAAAGAGATTACAACTCAATGGTTCTATAATCACATCAATAACACACAAACACTTCAATCTGTCATTTTACGGAAATTTCGTCCGCGGGATCGGCACCCATGTATAAATTTCTGGACTTTCACCTAGGACACTCCAGCCAACTTAATTATAATGGAGTCCATCTCCTTTCTCCTCCTAAACAGTGAAGTCCATCCCCTTTCTCCTTCCAAACAATCATACATATGCAATGTATTTAAACACATAATCACACATGGAGTACATCCCCTTTCTCCTCCCAAATAATCATACATATACAATGTATTTATAACATGATCATATTCAATGATAACCAACCATGGATTAGTTTTAATTCACCTAATCCTCATGCAATTTCTACAACAATCATAGTTATCCTCTACCGATAGCCCAATACAGATATTTCTAAACAGATATACAATTTTGAGACAGATAATTTATTCAAAATTTCCAAAGATGAAACGTATCATCTACTCAATACCATCATCTATTTCAACACTTGTCCAATTTCATGATTTCAACACCAATTTCATTTATTTATACAAAATAAATATCATAATCATTTTGGGGCAAACTCCATCTTTTCCCAAATATCAACCAAGTACCAAAATCAACAATTTTGACATCATACAACATCATTTTCAAATCCCACAATCCTTTTATTCTCATTTACCAAAAACCCTCTTTCCATTTTATGCCTAAACCCTAGGTTTGTTCATATTATCCCCCAAATCCCATCATTGTTACACAACGACAAATAATTAAGTTAAAAACCATATTAAAGTGTAGAAAATCCCTACCTCAAGAAGAGAAGACCAATCAGAGCAAAGTAAAACCCTCAACAACGCCGAGACCAAGTTCCAATTGGATCAAAATGAAGCTCTTGGAATGCTCTAACTTTTTCTCAAAGACACTAGGGTAGAGAACCCAAAGGATCTAGGCTAAAATGTAGAGAGAGTGTGTGTTTTAGAGAGAGAGAGAGTCAAGATCTAGGTTTTTGGAAAGTTATAGAGAGAGAGAGAGAGAGAGAGAGAGAAGAATGAAAAAGTGATATAAAATGTCACTTTTGTGATCTGATAGACGCACAGTCCGCTCGAGCAAACAAGTTGACGCTCGAGCGTCAGACACAAAAAAAGTTGTTCTGCTTGAGCATAATAAATGCCGCTCAAGCGCCAAAACACAATGAACGCTCACCGATCAAGTACGGTGCTTACGGTTGAGTGGCGTCTATCTCTTAGAATACAATGATCTTCACAAATTTGTAGTAGCACTCCAAACAAATTTGTCCGGCAAACTAGAACCTTGTATTGTATTACTCTCTGAATTTTTCTCTAAATAACTAATATGAAGAATTATGTAAACAAAGCAAGAAATGGACTGGACAGATGATATTCTGGATGTATTTTTTTTGGATCCCCAAGACTGCTGGAATAGTAGGCATTTATAGGCAAAAAAGGTCCTGTCCGAACAGGTGCAAAAGAAGTGAACAGGTGTGAAACAGATTTTGAACAGATGCTGTTTTGAATTCAAACAGATTTGCAGCCAGGTTTTGAATCTGTTCAAAAGTAACAGATCTGTAACTGCTGGGCAGTTATAACATTGTTCAAAACAGTTTAAATCTGTTTGAAAATAAATCTGTTGAAGAATTAAACGAACAGATGCAATTACTATTCAAACAGATCTATTAACTGTCTAGATTTTTGAATCTGAAACTGTTCGGATTTGAACAGATTGGAAAAACAGTTTGGGCTCAAAAATCTGTTATGGAATAAAAAGAAGAGACATATTTGTTAGACAACAATTTGAATTTCAAATTGAAATTACAAAATTTAAATTAACTTTTCCTGCAAGAAAATTAGGAAAAATTCAAATAAATTTTGTCTAAAAAATTAATATTAAGAACCGACCCGACCCACCACCCACAGCCGCGCCCGGTCCATCTCGGCCGGACGGCGACGGCGCGCGTGTGTGTGGTGATTTGGGCTAAGGTTCACTTTGTCCATAACTCCTTCCTTCTACAAACTTGGGGTGCCCCTTGGGGCCCAACCCAAGTGTTGTAGTCTAGAGCTTATATACACAAAAAAGCTCTCTTAAAGTTTCAATGTGGGACAATCCATTTCAAGAAACCCACATTTACTTCTTTAAATTTCCATTCCACGAACCCCAAAACGAAGTCAAGTTCCCATTCACTCATAAATGGTTTTGACGAACCGTCTTCACCGTGTGACTTGCCACGCGGCAAGGAACACGTCATCTTTTCGGACCCACCCCAAAAGACGTTTGGGGCCCACTCCATTTTGGACTCAAAGTTGGCCCAAAATAAGCCTTATAAACCAAAATTTCCAACAATCCCCCACACGAATGGAATTTGACACAGAGAAAATGCAACAACATGATCTAAATACAGAGAGTATAGAAATTGGAAATATTCTGCAAAAGATAGGTAGCTTTTGGCTTTGAACCTTCCCTTGTGAGACACTATCAAATTTACTAGCTAACCAGTGAACATGATGTCTTGAACTGTTCAGCCGTTTGTGTAAACTAAGACAATAGAACTCATACAGTACATCCCCAGACACAGTTTAGTTCTCACTATTGTGTTCATTTTGGCCCTGAACAACCTGGTCTTTCATGAGTGCTCTAGAGATTTGTAGCCCTTCACAAATCTCATAGAACCGACCCAATTCACAGTCGCATAAGTGATTCTTATGAAGAATATCCTGCCATACTCCACGAGGTTTACCTAGATATAAGAATCATTAAAATTTTACTTAACCTAAAACGCTGCAAATATCACTATTTCATCCTAGAAATGGGTAGGAGTTGGACTCCCCAGTGATCCTTCTGAGTCATACACAACTCGGTTGTCTTTTTGAACCTAGATCCTGGGATCTCCAGTCAACTAGGTTAGGTTGCCATTGTGGTAACTCTTATTTAATAGGCTTAAGTCCTATTCCCCTTGATGAATTCTCAACTAACTCTCTTGCTAACCCTTTGGTTAGTGGATCCCCTATATTGTCTTTAGACTTCACATATTCAATGGAAATAATTCCATTAGAGAGTAGTTGTCTCACGGTATTATGTCAACGACGAATGTGTCATGACTTACCGTTATACATATGACTCTGTGCTCTACCAATTGTTGATTGACTATCACAATGTATGCATATAGTAGGCACCGGTTTTGGCCACATTGGAATATCTTCAAGGAAGTGGCGAAGCCATTCTGCTTCTTCCACATCTTTGTCTAAAGCTATGAATTCTGATTCCATAATAGACCTAGCAATGCAAGTCTGTTTAGAAGATTTGCAAGATACAGTCGCCCAACCATGAGTAAAGATAGACCCACTGGTGGACTTTAAGTCTCTAGTATCCGATATCCAGTTTGCATCACAGTAACCTTCAAGTACTGCTGGATATCTAGTATAATTCAACCCAATGTTACGAGTAAATCGGAGATATCTTAGAACCCTTATAATTGCTTTCTAATGTTCTACTCTCGGATTACTTGTATATCTACTTAATTTACTTATTGCATAAGCTAGATCTGGGCGAGTGCAGTTCATCAAGTACATTAAGCTTCCAATAATTTAGGCATCCTCTAATTGATAAATACTTTCCTGTACATTCTTAGAAAGAAACAAATTAACATCTACAGGTGTTCTAGCAAGATTATCATCATCTTTGCTGAATTTGTCAAGTATTTTCTCAATGTAATGAGATTGTGACAAAGCATAACCTTCTGATGTTTTGGTAATTTTCATACCAAGAATTACATCTGCAATACCCATGTCCTTCATGTCAAAATGTTTATTCAACATTTTCTTGGTAATTTTAATCATATCATTATTACTACCTATGATAAGCATATCATCTACATAAAGACATACAATGACATAACCTTTGTCTGTGTTTTTAATATAAACACATTTGTCACACTCAATAATTTAAAATCCATTTGACATCATTGCCTTGTCAAATTTCTCATGCCATTGTTTTGGCGCCTGTTTTAAATCATATAATGATTTAACCAATTTACACACTTTCTTTTCTTTTCCTGGAACAGAAAAACCTTCTAGTTGTTCCATGTAAATTTCTTCATCTAACTCACCATTTAAGAAAGTGGTTTTCACATCCATTTGATGAATTTCTAGATTGTATAGAGATGCAATGGCAATTAGCATTCTAATGGATGTTATTCTCATAACCGGTGAGTATGTGTCAAAGTAATCTAAACCTTCTTTTTGTCTAAAACCTTTGACCACAAGTCTAGCCTTGTATTTGTCAATTGATCCATCCGCTTTTATTTTCCTTTTGAAAATCCACTTGTACCCAAGAGGTTTACAACCTGGTGACAAATCCACTAATTCCCAAGTGTGATTTTGCAAGATGGATTCAACTTCACTATTAACAACTTTTTTCCATGAAGGAGCTTCAGGACTGGACATAGCCTCTTTAAAAGTTAAAGGATCATTTTCTAACAAATATGTTAGAAAATCTGGACCAAAAGATTTTGAGGTTCTAGCACGTTTACTACGCCTAGGTTCCTCTTCCTCATTTTGATCTAACTCTTGTTCTTGACCATGTTCTTGATCCTAACTAGTAATAGCATCATGAGATCTTTTATTGTTAGTACTAGTCTCTTGTCCAGTTTTATTCGGAAACACATGTTCAAAGAAAGATGCATTATGAGATTCAATAATAGTATTTACATGTATTTCGGAATGTTCTGATTTATGAATCAAAAACCGATATGCACTACTATTCTTGGCATAACCAATGAAAATGCAATCAATGGTTTTAGGACCTATCTTAGTCTTTTTAGGACTAGGAATAGCCACTTTAGCCAAACATCGCCACACTTTTAAGTATTTATAGGATGGTACTCTCCCATGCCACATTTCATAAGGTGTTTGATTCACTTTCTTTCGGGGTACTTTATTTAAAATATAGTTTGCAGAAAGTATTGCTTCCCTCCACAAGTTCTGATGGCAATCCAGAACTTATTAACATGGCATTCATCATTTCTTTTAAAGTCCTATTTTTCCTTTCAGCAATTCCATTTTGCTGAGGTGAATAAGGAGCGGTGGTTTGATGAATTATACCATGTTCTTTACAAAATTCACCAAAAGGTGATTCATATTCACCACCTCTATCACTTCTAAGTTTCTTGATTTTCTTACTAAGTTGATTTTTAACTTCATTCTTATATTGAATGAAAGTTTCCAAAGCTTCATCCTTGGTTCAAATTAAACAAACATAACTATATCTAGTATAGTCGTCTATAAAAGTGATACAATACTTTTTTCCACCTCTTATTTGAAGTGATTTAAAATCACAAATGTCACTATGAATTAATTCAAGTGGTTCCGTACTTCTTTCAATTGAATGGAAATGAGTTTTGGATAATTTTGCCTCAACGCAAATTTCACATTTATGATTTGAATCAATGTCAAATTTAGGTAAACATTTCATATTAATTAATCTACGTAAAGATCCATAATTAACATGTCCTAATCTACCATGCCATAAATTTAAAGACTCAAACAAGTAAGAAGAAGATGTATTTTTATTAATAACTGAGGGTACAACGGTCATTACATTCATCTTGAAAAGGCCATCAGACATGTAACATTTTCCTACATACATCTCATTCTTAGTAAGAACAAATTTATCACTCTCAAACACTAGCCTAAACCCATTCTTACTCAACAAAGATCCAGAAACAAGATTCTTGCGAATGTCCGGTACATGTATCACATTGTTGAGAATGAGTTCCTTTCCAAATGTCATCTTTAGAACAATCTTCCCTTGTCCTTCAACTTTGGAAATTGAGGAGTTGCCCATAAAAAGTTGTTTATCGTTGTCCACTGCAAAATAAGATGTGAACATCTTTTTGTCGGCACAAATGTGGCGAGTAGCACCAGTGTCCACCCACCATTCTTTAGGATTTCTGACAAAATTTGCCTCAGAAACAACTACAGAAAGATTGATGTCATCTACACCATTGGAAATATTGTCCACTTCGGTCATATGGGCTTGAGCAGGCTTCTTGCTTGTTCTTTTTTTGCTTTTGTCTTTACTACGGCAATCTTTGACCCGATGTCCCTCTTTGTCACAGATGTAACATTTGCCATTAAACTTGTACTTTTTATTTCCCCTCTCCCCCTTTAGAGCCTTGTGATGAACTTTCTCCAAAAGACTTTCGTTTCTTGGTTTTTGAAGCATGTTCCACCACATTTGCCTTACACTCCATAGGATGCTTACCAGCACGCTTTTCAGAATTACGGTTGTCCTCCTCCATCCTCAAACGCACAATTAATTCTTCTAAAGACATTTCTTTGCGCTTGTGTTTGAGGTAGTTCTTGAAATTCTTCCAACCTTGTGGTAATTTCTTAATTAAGGCTGCAACTTGGAAGGATTCACTGAGAGACATGCCTTCTGCGTGAATGTCATGCAGAATGAGTTGGAGATCTTGAACTTGGCTGATCACAGTCTTAGAATCAACCATCACAAAATCCAGGAATTTGCCAACCACAAATTTCTTTGAGCCAGCATCTTCCGTTTTGTATTTTTTCTCCAAAGACTCCCAAAGTTCCTTTGCTGTCTTGATAGGATTGTAGATGTTGTATAATGTGTTGTCAAGTCCGTTCAAGATGTAGTTCTCGCAAAGGAAATCAGCATGTTTCTAGGCATCGACCGCAGTAACCACTTGCCGGTCGGTTTCATCCTCTTTCAAAATAGGAGCATCCTCACGGAGAAAACGAGCCAGGTTCAGAATTGTAAGATAAAACAACATTTTCTGTTGCCATCATTTAAAATCAGTTCCTGAGAACTTTCCTGGCTTCTCACCGTGATTTACCGGTACTGTCACAACATGAGAGGGGGTTGGCGCAATTGCAGCCACCACACTAGTACTTGTTTGAGCATTTGTTTCAGTAGCCATGAATTCTAAATTATAAAAGAAAATTATAATTAGAATTTATACTACACAGAAAATTAATCCAAATTCACAGAATTAAATTCTGTAAAAATAAAAGAAACAAGAATGTAACTTTTATTTTTCAATTAATTTGGAAATAAAATAAAATTTTATTTAACCAAATTAGTTCCACACAAAAAATTAAATTTTTGTAACACTTCAATAATTAAAAAACTGAAACAGAATTTTAACTAATGAACATTCAAAAAATAATTTCTAAAAAGAAAAATTAATTTCTGACAAAATTCCAAAAATAAATGTTCTGAATTGTTAATGACACCAGTATATTACTACTAGTTGTCAAAGAAAATAGACAGTATATTACTACTATCTGTCAAATAGCATATAATCACTATTTGTTTTTCCAACCAGAATATTATTTTGTAAATCCACAAAAAATAAATTTTGTAAGAACAAGAAAGAGAAAAGGGAACAAACGAAAAATTCTATAAATAGAATAATTCGAGTCTGTCTTAAGATTGTTAAAACAATCTTCTGTGTAAATAAAATAAATTGAAACTAAATCAAACAAAATAAAATAAATAACTTACAGAATTTATTTTGTCGAACCGAATGAAAAAGAAAAGACCAAGTTGAGTGTGTGACACTCTGTCCTTAAGACAGATTTGCCCCGCTACGGTGCTTACGGTTCAGTGGCGTCTATCTCCTAGAATACAATGATCTTCACAAATTTGTAGTAGCACTCCAAACAAATTTGTCTGGCGAACTAGAACCTTGTGTTCTATTACTCTCTGAATTTTTCTCTAAATAACTAATATGAAGAACTATGTAAACAAAGCAAGAAATGGACTGGACAGATGATATTCTGGATGTATTTTTTTTGGATCCCCAAGACTGTTGGAACAGTGGGTATTTATAGGCAAAAAAGGTCCTATCCGAACAGGTGCAAAAGAAATGAACATGTGTGAAACAGATTTTGAACATATGCTGTTTTGAATTCAAATAGATTTGCAGCCAGGTTTTGAATCTGTTCGGAAGTAACAGATTTGTAACTACTGGGCAGTTATAACACTGTTCAAAAACAGTTTAAATCTGTTTGAAAATAAATATGTTGAAGAATTAAATGAACAGATGCAATTACTATTCAAACAGATTTGTTAACTGTCTAGATTTTTGAATCTGAAATTGTCTGGATTTGAACAGATTGGAAAAATAGTTTAGGCTCAAAAATCTGTTATGGAATAAAAAGAAGAGACGCATTTGTTGGACAACAAATTCAAATTACAAAATTTAAATTGATTTTTCCTGCAAGAAAATTAGGAAAAATTCAAATAAATTTTGTCTAAAATATTAATATTAAGAACTGACCTGACCCACCACCCACACCCGTGCCCGGCCCGCCCCGACTGGACGGCGGCGGCAGGCTTGTGTGTGGTGATTTGGGCTAAGGTTCACTTTGTCCATAACTCCTCCCTTCTACAAACTTGGGGTGCCCCTTGGGGCCTAACCCAAGTGTTGTAGTCTAGAGCTTATATACACAAAAAACCTCTCTTAAAGTTTTAATGTGAGACAACCCATTTCAAGAAACCCACATTTACTTCTTTAAATTTCCATTCCACGAACTTGAAAACGACGTCAAGTTCCCATTCACTCATAAATGGTTTTGACGAACCGTCTTCACCGTGTGACTTGCCACGCGGCAAGGAACACGTCATCTTTTCGAACCCACCCCAAAAGACGTTTGGGGCCCACTCCATTTTGGACTCAAAGTTGGCCCAAAATAAGCCTTATAAACCAAATTTTCCAACAATATATCCATATATAGCAGGAAAATGAGTACAAAAGTTCTAAATTACATACCAAATTGTGGATTTGGGGCAGTAATCTATGAACCGAGAAACAAAGAAGTTGAACCGTGATAAGAAACGAAACAGAACAAAGAGTATACACACACATATATATATATAGACATGGCTTCTTGCACTAACTAACCGACTCTCTTTTGCAACACATTAGAAATCTTTCCAGCAGCTGAGCAAACAAAGAAATCAGCTGAAGTTTTGGTAGTTGCAGATGCGATAGTGCTTGTGTCACGCCCCCAAAATAAACCCAGAATATATACAATATTAACATGCATTGATTAAGAAAGACAAAACCTTATTCCATTCATCAGAGTAATCTTATCAAAAGACATTATATGTAATAACGAAAGTAAATGCCCTACGGCCTTACATCTTTCCAAGCCAACACTCGGACACAAAAGTCTGAGTACTAACTCAATTACACATTAAGCCCTTGGCTTGAGTTTACATGTAATATCAACTAAAACAAAATAACAACTAATCTAAACAGAGTCTTCAACTCCAAATCCTTCCAAGCTAAGTCCTTGGAGGTAGCATATCACCTGAACCTGAAAATGATGTTCCCGTATAGGGTGAGCCACAGCCCAGCAGAAATATACTAAACCAAATATAAGAATTGACTAAAGCAATAGCATTCGATAGATGGTTAACACTGTTAAATCCATTATATCACTTTACAGTTTCATGACAATAATGTCTATGACATGTTTCGCTTTACGTTATTAATCAACTTTCCAATTATACAGACATGGCTCAGAACCTGGCCAAACAATAATAATGAGATTACATCTCATATCAACATTACTTCCAATATCAACAAATCAAATGAGACTAAGGCTCATACTAAAACACTTCCATAAATCAATAAGTACACATATTTGCTGTACTAATGGAGTCCATCCCCTTTCTCCTCCTAAACAGGTTTGAGAGTCCATCCCCTATCTTCCCTCAAACCATGGAGTACATCCCCTATCTCCTTCCAAACAATATGCATATACAATGTATTAAACATTTGTCATACACAATATTCAATCAATACACAGATTCGCTGTATTAATTCAACTGTCATATTCAATGACTCATTCAGTGTGATTAGTTTCAGTTTTCCCTATTCAACATGCAACATCTACAACAATCACGACTATCCTCCACCGATAGCCCAAAACAGTTATTTCTAAACAGGAAATAAATGTATCAACAAATGTAAACTCAACATTTTCACAGGTGAGTGATTAAACTATTCAACTACACCATTTATCTCATAATTCCCCAATTTCATGAATTAAACTTAATTCCACATTTTTCCCAAAATTAATTATACAAATTGTTGGTAATCAAGCTATATAATATTGTTAACAGCTGTATGCTTGTTAATATTATAATCACAGCTGTATACAGATTCTTCTCCTTTTTCTTTTCTTTTTCTTTTCTTTATCTTTTCTCTTTCGGTTGCTTTAGGCAGCCGCATGGCCTTTGCTTTCGGCCGCATGGCCTGCTTTTTCATTTTTCTATTCCATCTGATCATAATGTTGCTTTGTACAACTCCTATATAATGGAGCTCCCATTTGGTTTCTGAATAACATTGAATTACAGAGCATTGTAGCTCTTTCAATCACTCTCAATATTTCTTTCATGGTATCAAAGCAGGTGTAATCCTGTCTCATCATTTTCGCCTCTTCAGTCAGTATTCGAATTTTTCTGTTTTAATATTTTTTTTGTCTCTCTCTTCTACTCAAATATATCCTTCTATTTCATGTCTAAATACGGTCCAGCTTTTAGAATGACTACCAACTCATCCTCCTCTTCTTCTGATATTATCATCTCATCATCTTCATCCTCTCATCAAATGAAAACCTCTCATCTTCCGATCACCGCCCATAAACTGAATGGGCAAAATTATTTGCAATGGTCTCAATCCATATTAATGTTTATACGGGGAAAGGAGAAAGATGACTACATCACCGGAGCCTCGGCGCTACCAGAAACCACAGCATCAACCTACAAAAGATGGATAGCTGAAAATAATATGGTCATGTCGTGGCTCGTCAACTCTATGACCACTGACATTGGCGAAAATTTTTTGTCATTTGATACTGCCAAAGAGATCTGGGACATGGCAAAAGAAACATTTTTAGACAAGGAAAACACATCTGAAATCATCCAGCTTGAAAGCTCCCTCCACGATTTACGTCAAGACAATCTTACGGTAACTGAATATTTCAATACCCTTACTCGTCTATGGCGTCAACTTGATACGTTTGAGGTTCATAACTGGCAGTGTGTTGCTGATGGTTTGTTGTATAAAAAGATTGTCGAAGGGAAACGTGTGTTTAAATTCTTGTTAGGATTGAACACAAATCTTGATGAAATCAGAGGAAGACTTATGGGAGAAAAACCGCTACCTAGCCTTAGAGAGGCATTCTCTGAAGTCCGTCGCGAAGAAAGTCGGAAAAAACTCATGATGGGATCTCATCAACAACTGAATATGGCAGAAAGCTCGGCTCTTAAGACTCAATTCGCTCCTATCGACAACCGTCAGAAAAATAAAGGAGGTAGGCCTTGGTGTGATCATTGCAGAAAGCCGGGTCACTCGAGAGAAACTTGCTGGAAGATTCATGGAAAGCCAGTAGATTGGAAGCCATGTCAGCCTCTTGAGAAAGAAGGACGAGGTAATCATGTAGGTACAAATGAACTATCACCACAACCTGAAGCAAGCCCTTTCACCAAGGAGCAAATGGAGATGCTCCAGAAACTACTACAGTCACAATCTGGTTCGTCTTCCAACCACATCATTGGATCTTGAACCTTGGCTCACAAAGGTAATTCTTTGAACGCCTTTACTGTTGGTAAGAAACATAAAAAACCTTGGATTGTGGACTCAGGAGCATCTGATCATATGACGGGAGATGCAACAATTTTTGATACATATAGCTCATGTCAAAATAATTTAACGGTCCGAATAGCAGATGGTTCACTATCAAAGGTTCCCGGTACAGGTTCAGTTGTGCTGTCTAGGAATCTTATTCTCAACTCTGTTCTCCTTGGTCCTGACTTGGACTGTAATTTATTGTCAATTAGTAAACTCACTAAGGAAAAGAGGTGTGTTACTAATTTTTTCTCCACTCATTGTGAATTTCAGGATTTGGATTCGGGGAAGACGATTGGCAATGCTGAGGAATGCTCTGGACTCTACATCCTTAAGGAATGCCACTATCCACAGGAACAACCTCAAACGGCAATTCGTGGTAGTTCTTTTTCGGTTTCATGTCCAAATAACGATAGAGAAATTATGTTGTGGCACTATCGATTAGGTCATCCTAATGTTATGTATCTCAAGCATTTATTTCCTTCATTATTTAAAACTCCAAAACTTTTTGATTGTGAAATTTGTCAATTGTCTAAGCATGTACGGTCCCATTTTTCCATTCAATCCTATAAAGCGTCTCGTCCATTCTCACTAATTCATAGTGATATCTGGGGTCCATCAAGAATAAAAAATGTAACTGGCACTAGATGGTTTGTCTCATTCATAGATGATCATACTAGATTAACCTGGGTCTTCCTCATGAAAGACAAATCTGAAACAAGTCAAATCTTCAAAAATTTTCAAATTATGATTCAGACACAATTTCAGTCAAAAATCCAAATTCTAAAGTCTGATAATGCTTGGGACTATTTCAACTCCATTCTAGGAGAATTTTTAGCAAAAGAAGGAATAGTTCACTTAAGTTCATGTGTTGACACCCCACAACAAAACGGCATCGCCGAACGGAAAAATAGGCATTTGTTAGATGTTGCTAGATCACTAATGTTTTCCACAAATGTTCCACAATTCCTCTGGGAGGAAGCTGTTCTTACAGCAGCTTACCTTATCAATAGGATGCCATCCAGGGTACTACAATTCCAAACTCCTTGTCAACTTCTCCTAAAATCCTTTCCAACTACTCGCCTCATCTCCACCATACCACCAAAAATTTTCGGGTGCTCTGTCTTTGTTCATATCCATCAACAGTATCGAAGTAAACTTGATCCCAGGTCACTCAAGTGTATCTTCATTGGGTATTCGTCACATCAAAAAGGGTATAAGTGTTACTCTCCAGTCACAAGGAAATTCTACAATTCCATGGATGTCACCTTTTTTGAAACCCAGTCTTACTACCCTAAAATTGTTATTCAAGGGTAGACTCCAACCCAGGAATCTCAATTTTGGACCCTTGAGTCATTTAGTGAGCCATCCATCACCACCAAAAATCCTACACCTCCTGAGTCATTGAATCAATCATTACCTGCTGAAAATTCCGAGTTCATTGTTGACTTGCGGGATAATGAGCACATCCAAGAGGAAACGGAGGAAGGAGCACTTTCTCAACAATCCCATGAGGCTGAACCGGGTTCTAATCCAAGCAACATTCCAGGTGACAATATTCCTCCCATAGATAGTACTGATGATTCTGAGTTAGAAAATAGTATTCTTAATATGCCCATAGCTTGGAGAAAAAGAGTTAGATCATGTACTCAACATCCCATTGGGAACTTTATTTCTTATGATAAGCTATCACCTTCGTTTCGTGCCTTCACTTCTAGCATCACGGAGATACCCATTCCTCAGAATATTCAGGAAGCTTTCAAGTATCCGAAGTGGAAGGCGACAGTCAATGAGGAAGTTCGGGCTCTGGAAAAGAATGGTACTTGGGCAATTACTGATCTTCCAAGAGGTAAGAAACCAGTTGGGTGTAAGTGGATTTTCACAGTAAAGCACAAGGCAGATGGTAATGTAGAACGATATAAAGCTCAGTTGGTCGCCAAAGGATTCTCCCAATCCTATGGCATTGACTATCAAGAAACTTTTTCTCCAGTTGCCAAGCTCAACACTGTTCGTGTACTTTTATCCTTGGCAGCTAATCTCGAGTGGTCACTTCACCAACTTGATGTGAAAAATGCCTTCCTCAATGGTGACTTAGAGGAAGAAGTTTACATGGACATTCCTGCTGGACTTGAGACGACATCAAATTTCAACAAAGTTTGCAGACTCCGAAAATCCTTATATGGCCTCAAACAATCTCCCAGGGCCTGGTTTGAACGGTTCACTAAGGCAGTGAAAGGGTACGGTTTTGTTCAATGTCAATCCGATCATACATTATTTGTGAAGCACTCCCTAGGAGGGAAATTGGCAATTATCATTGTTTATGTGGATGACATAATTTTAACAGGTGATCATGAAGAGGAAATTGGCTTACTTAAAAAATTCCTAACAAAGGAATTTGAGATTAAAGATCTTGGAAACCTTAAGTACTTTCTTGGAATGGAGATTGCTCGGTCAAAGAAAGGTATAGCAGTCTCACAACGTAAATACGTTCTAGACTTACTGAATGAAACAGGGATGCTAGGATGCAAGCCGGCAGAAACACCTATGGACACAACTATCAAACTGGAAGACAGTGACGGTAGTGCACCAAGTGATAAAGGGAGATATCAACGTCTTGTGGGAAAACTCATTTATCTTTCTCATACAAGGCCAGACATCGGCTTCTCTGTTAGTGTGGTCAGTCAATTCATGAATAATCCAACCGACAAACACATGACTGCTGTGACCAGAATATTGAGGTACCTAAAAAGGACACCGAGAAAGGGTCTCTTCTTCCAAAGAACAACAAATAGAAAAATTGAGATTTTTTTAGATGCAGATTAGGCAGGTTCAGTGACTGATCGAAGATCAACTTCTGGCTATTGTTCATTTGTTTGGGGGAACGCGGTTACATGGCGAAGCAAGAAACAGTCAGTGGTAGCCCGTAGTGGTGCTGAGGCAGAATTTCGTGCTATGGCACTAGGTATCTGTGAGGGAATCTGGTTGAACAGGCTGTTAGCAGAATTACAGGTTCCATCTGAGCATTCCATGGTTTTATACTGCGACAACCAAGCCGCTATTAGTATCGCTAAGAATCCGGTTCATCATGATTGAACTAAACACGTGGAGATAGATCGACACTTTATCAAGGAAAAGATTGAAGAAGGAGTTTTTCAAGTCAGCTACACTCCAACAAACTGTCAAAAAGCGGACATTCTCACAAAAGCTCTTGCTCGAGTTACCTTCGAAGATCTAACGGAAAAATTAGGAATGATTAACATCTACAACGTAGCTTGAGGGGGAGTGTTGGTAATCAAGCTATATAATATTGTTAACAGCTGTATGCTTGTTAATATTATAATCACAGCTGTATACAAATTCTTCTCCTTTTTCTTTTCTTTTTCTTTTCTTTATCTTTTCTCTTTCGGTTGCTTTAGGCAACCGCATGGCCTGCTTTTTCATTTTTCTATTTCATCTGATCATAATGTTGCTTTGTACAACTCCTATATAATGGAGCTCCCATTTGGTTTCTGAATAACATTGAATTACAGGGCATTGTAGCTCTTTCAATCACTCTCAATATTTCTTTCACAAATTAATTCATTACAACAATTAGGGCTTTTCCCCCTTTCCTCAAAATTAACCCTAAGGTTCAATTTTATCATCTTGACACTACCTATGTCATTTTTCATGATTCACAATCACATGGAATTTAATATATAAACAATTCCCTATTTCTCAAATTATGATACAAACCCTAGTTTGCCCAAAATTACCAAACGACACCAACATATCAAAAATACCAAAAAACTTAGGACAAAACCTATAATATGGAGTAGGAAATCCCTACCTCGAAGTGAAGAACTCAGATGGAGAAGATGGCGAAAACCCAATGTGCTCCAAATCCAAGATTGTTCAGATTAAAATGAAGCCCAAGTCACCCTCTATCTTTTATACAAAGAGCTTAGGGTAGAAACACACTAAAAGGAGATGAAACCCTAGAGAGAAGGTGTGTAGGGAGAGAGAGATGGTTCTAGGGTTTTAAAATCAAAAGGGAGATGAAAAAGTGATCCAAAAAGTCGGATCTCGGTTTTATATAAGAGTCGCCCCGCTCGAGCGTGGAAACCTCCGCTCGAGCGTCACTCACAGACTCCCGCTCGAGCGTCAAAAATCCCGCTCGAGCGGCGGATACACACTCCCAGAACTTTTTGCTGAACCAGGTCGCCGCTCGAGCGTAAAACTCCCCGCTCGAGCGTCACACACAAACTCACGCTCGAGCGTCAAAACGCCCGCTCGAGCATCCAACAATGCAGAGGAAATACTGGAAGATGGAAAATCACGCTCGAGCGTCAAAACTCCCGCTCGAGCGGAGAAGCAACAACAAAGGTCTCGCTCGAGCATCAAAAGCTCCGCTCGGGCGTGAAGGCAAAAATCTGGGCAACTACCCTTAGTTTCTAAGTTCAACCAACCTGTAACAAACCTGCCCAACACATCCTATAACTCAATTACAAAGTGCGAAAGGATGCAAACAAGATATAAACATCTACTAACATCCACGGAAACAAGTCCGGATCACTGTACAACAAGGGATAAAACCCGGGATCGCTATAGCTTAAATACTAGCAATTGTTATCCGAGTGGTGCACCGAACAAATGAATCTTCTAGGAGAAATCAATTTCCATCACTTCGCAGGTTGAGAGCAGGAAGGAATTGGGAATTTGTAGAAGGAATGATGGAATTTGTTTTTTTTCTACTGTTGTGTGTACGGCTAAGTTGAAGGCCACGTAGCCAGCCCAAATCGGCTTTACAAACCAAAGAAGCAACAAAGCTACACCAAGAAGCCCCAACGTTACACCATGCGTTACACCACTCTTACGTTCTTTTTATATAGGTTATAGATTATTATTATTATTATTATTATTATTATTATTATTATTATTATTTATGAACTCACATGAATTATCTCACAAAAATATATAAATTAATACAACTTTGTGTAAGTAAACTCATAAAAACTTGAGTATTGTTATTTAGATCTAAAAATGAGATCCACTTTCTAAATCTAGTGACGTGACACTCTATTAAAATATCTAGTCAACTCTCTCTCTCTCTCTCTCTCTCTCTCTCTCTCTCTCTCTCTCTTTTATTATTTAATTATCAATCAACCATCTTCTTAACACATCACTGAGTCCAGAAATTTGGTCTAAAAATGGCTTAAATATAATTTTCTTAAAAACTTTAATTAGAAAATCACATAATTTCTCACGAATTCACATAAATAATTTCACAAAAACACATAATTTAACACAAAGTAGCATAATTTATCTTATAAAAATTTTTAAAATCACAAAATCACGTAAGTTTTCATGAACTCACGTAAGTGATCTCAAAAAAATGCATAAGTTAACACAAATTTCCCGTAAGTGAACTTATAAAAAAGATTGCACACCCAAACACTAGAGGTGTTCAAATTATCCAATGAACGGAAGAACCGAACCAAACCCATTTCTTTGGGTTAGGTTGGTTTGATTTTTGAGTTCATTGGTTTGGTTCTAGGTCTTCAAATCATTAAACTGATAAGATTGGGTTAGTTCTTGATTTCGGCCACAAACCTGAAAATCGAACCTATTTATATTATATATATATATTATATTAAAATATTATTTATATTGACATATTTTCACCATATTACTCTATTACAGTAGACTTGATTACATCTAATAATTTTTCATATAAGAACTATTAGGTAAAGAATGGAAGTACTAGAAACTTGAGTAAGATTCGGCAATTGATTTAATTTGTATTGGTTCTATTAATAGATTTAATTTGTATTGATTATATTTAAGCTTGAGTTGGATTTAATTTGTATTTGCTTACATTAAATAATATTTGTTCTTTGATTGTGTTATGTTTAAATGTTAAAGACTTATTTATTTTAATTATTTATTATTGATTGATTTACTTATTTTAATATAGTGAAATCGTGATTCCAATCCGATCTAGCCCTATCCACATTGAGTTGGGTTCAGTTGATTCTAGTGCATGATTGGTTTAATTTCGAGTTTAAAAAAATTAGAACCAATCATAATTGGATTAGTTTTAAATTTAGTGCCCCCATAAACACCCCTACCAAACACTACTTTCTTTTAGGGTAAATTACATTGACACCCCTGAGGTTTCTGTTTAATATAGATCACCCTCTCACGTTTGAAAAATTACATTCCCCTTCCTAAGATTTGTAATCTCATTACAAATTACCATTGGATTGCTGATGTCATATCTAAAAATTTTCAAAATGGCCATTTTGTCCTTTTTCCTACTATTTCTTCTTCTTATCACCATGACTACATTCTACAATTTTCCATCATTAAATTCTACTTGATCATATTCTTATTGAGTGATGATATACAAATATAAATTTTATATTAAATTTTCAAACACAATGATATAATTTAATGGTGACATTTCACTTTAAAACAAAATACCCATAAATATGATTTATATTTACAATATCACTGTCACAATATTTTTATTATATTTTTTGTATAAATTTTTATTTATAAATAGAATTTTTCATTTTTATTTCTACCATCATTATTCTTTATCGTCTATTCATCAACATTTATTATAGTATTACCAAATACCGTTATTCACATTTATTACAATATTACTGAATTTTTTTATTTTTGTATTGTTTTTGCATTTAGTGAATTTAAAAAAGAAAATACACAATATTATACTTCGTAAGTATATCTAAATTAGGTGTATCTAAAAAAATAAAAATAAAATACTTAAAATATTAAAGAAAATCAGTAAAAATAAAAAATAAAAACCAAAAATAAAAAAAAAATTAATTTTTTGTGTGAGTTAAACCAAAAAAAAAATTATTGTTATTTCTCTTGATATGATATGAGCAAAATATCAATATTATTTTATTATTTATATATATAACGGCCAAGGAATAAATATATATCATTTTAATTTAATAGTGGGATAAGTGTAATTTTTTAAACGTGGAGAAAATCTATATTATAAATTTGATGGAGTAATTTACCGTTATAACTTTATAGCTTCCCAATATTAATATTTATCTGAATTTCCGTGAAAGGCCGATCTGGGGTTGCTCCGACAAGTTAAAAAGATAACGTGCAAGAGACTCACCGTAACTAGAGGGGGTCCCAACCCAACAAAGGAAAGTTTCCAGTGGGTGGGATCAATAAGTTACTTATCTTGATCAAGTGGTGCTTTACCAGGGTTGTGCTTGCTAAAAACAAAAGTGAGATACATGATTTTTTATTGAGATATAGAAAATAATAATATTTGGATCATAAATTTATATAGGAATTTAGAAGAAGGAAAAAAAAAAGTGAAATATAAATAAAATATAAATATATTTCACACATTTTTTACTTACTTTTTCTATATATATATATATATATTTGAGTAAATTTTTATTTAAATCTATGATTTAAACACAATCTAAGATGGTTTGACAATTGATAATGGGTCAAAAGAAATAAGGGAGAACACAACTCAGCCCAACTATGGATTAGTTCTAAATTAGGCCTCGCTTGTTAATTATACATTTTAGTCAAAAAGACAAAAAAGTTATTATAAGTTGTCACCTCACTTTCTTTATTTTTCTATATATCTTTTTATAAAAATTAAAAAATTACTAAAATATTCTATTCCAAAACAAGACCTTAGTGCCCCACAAACACCCCTACCAAACACTACTTTTTTTTTTTATATATATGATTGGTATGATTTGATATATGATTTCGATTTTTTTTTTTTTTGTTACAGAAAAATCATCCCACTCGCCTGTAGGTCCAAAATAGTGCCCTTTGCAGAGAACACCAGGGTGTCCTGTTGTCCATTCTAAATTAGAAGACTATAACCTGGAAACTTGTCCCGACCTCCCAAGACAAGTTCCGCTTAAGTCAGGACTTACAGTACTATGCCCAGGAGATTGACCCAAAAGGGTTTTGAACTTGGGGGCTTAATCCCCGGGCCTTTGCCAAGTTATCGACCACCCTTGGGTTATGATTGATTTCAATGTTGGACTATGATAATTGGTGATTACTTTATTCGAGTTGGGTTCAACAATAGAGATATTTACCACCTATGATGTATTTTTTATGTATAATTTGGTATATGATTTCTGTACGGGGAACAAATATCCTTTGCTTTCCGTACTTCCTTGGACTCAAGCTTCGTGCAACGTCGCCTTGCCTGCAAACAAAGAGGCGGTGATCTGCCCGGCAGGGGTGGTGCCGGAAAGCCCCTCCGACGATCAAGTTAGGTCACTTGAGGAAGAAGAAGAGCACTGTTTAGAGAGAGAGAGAAAGTGGTTCAGATAGCATCTCTCCAACGTCCCCCATTGTTCCCTTTTCTAGGCTGGCCCTGCAGCCTCCGGGATTGTGCGCGCACTACCTCTGCTGTCCTTCCCTGGACAGCTGGCTGTACTGCCCTCTCTATTCCTTACACGTGTTCGCGTCAATACTGCCAAACAACGATGGCCAAACTGCCAAACGGTATTGATGCACACCATTGGTGGGTTTCTCCTCTTGCACTCCAATTGGACCTGGCAATTGCCACCGAGCTAGGCATAGCTCGGTCAGCTCAACCTCAATCCAAGACCTCAGGCAAGACCACACTCAACTGAACCAGCCCGGTTGCACGACCCAATCGACATCTCAAGTCATGACTTAGCACGGCTTGCCTGCTTAGTGCAAATTCCCCTCACAATTGCCCCTTAATTCCGTCCGCACACGCGTGACCGGAATTACAATACTAGGCCAGGCTAGACTCTTTGCCTGTTGGTTCCCTTTGTCCAACTGTTAGCTTCCAATTCCTTCTGTTGTAACACGATTAGGACTACTGAACTTTAGTTCAGTTTAGTGTTCAACATTGAGATAGCTCGGTTATGACACTCAAATGCCCCTTTCAACCATCATACTTGGGCAGGGGAAGACCAACTAGTGCACGGATAATTAACCGAGCAAGACATCGGCACTTGCAAGCTTTGACAACCGAGCAATAATTTCTGTAACTTCAACTGAGCTAAAGCTTAGAACAAAGCTATCTCAAACCGAACCAACAGTCCTGAACACTGAGCTGACAACAAGCCAATCAATGGGGCCAATCAAAAAGTAATAATTGATCTGACAATTGAGGAATTGCTAACAATATTCAACCCACGTGCAAAGTAATCAAAACAAATAAATGTGCAGGGCATGACCATGAAGGAATTCAAGGTGGGGCCCAGGTCTTGACTTTTCCAAAGCCAAACCAATTTTGTAATGAAAATGCTTGGCGGGTCCCATTTGAAAATCTAGCTCGTGCACTAATTCAATGACAAACATATTAACTAATATGTGTATGCTTGGAGAGCCCCACCATAAAACTTGGAAACAATCCAACATTTTGATGTAGAATTCTGGTGACCGAGCAACCTTCTTTGTTTTCAATAAACCGAATTAAAAAATACCCACTACCGAGCTGAAATTTTGCATTAATTCATAATTCTTCAATTTTGAGACCAAGCCAAGAACTATGCACATAGCTGAGATATAATTTATGTGCTTTCCACCGAGCTATAATTTCTGTGCTTTCCACCATGAAGCTTTGTATATATATATATACATATATTTTGACTTTGGTTGGAAATTCAATACTGCTACCTCCTGTGAAGCTCGGTCCTCCAAGCAGCCTATCACTCTTTGCTTCCACGAGCTACTTCGGCTTTTCTTTACTATTTTTATTTTTTATATCGGCCGACCCACATACCTTAGCTCGGCCCTCCATCTTGGGCATTCAATTGACACCAATTCTTTGTTTCCTTGGTGGGCCATGTCTTGTTCCCTCTTCATGATTATGTCATGCATATTTGATTTGCTGCCTTGTTTGTTCTTTCGACCATGCATGTGTTTGCTCAATCTGTCACCGACTCTGCATGTAAATTAATTAAAAATCAATCTTCTGGCCCGACTTGCTTACAGTGCTCAGCAAACTGTAAAATTTGTTGGTTGGTCGTGCCGATGTTTTGGTTTTACACATCATGACTCATGCTCGGCTATGCATGCCACCCACTGAGCTTGATCGTGCATGTTTGGTTGCGGGACCAAACAACCCTTCTATGGCTCTATTACCGAGCAAAAACAGGTATTTAGCTCTTTGACCGAGCTAGAAACATTAACCCTTGGCTCATAACCGAGCTACCATCAATAAGCTTTTTGCTTGTCCTACAACCGGGCTAATTTCATTCGGGTCAAAACTTGGCATAATCACACTAAGACGCACTTTGCTTTTTCACTCTATAAGTTGAACTAGGATTTGGCCAGACACCTCAAAATTATTATCTGCTGGCGTTCTTCAACTGAGCGGCCGGCCTATTCCCTCAGCAAATTTTTAACCGAGTTCTATGAGCAAATTCCGCTCTAGAGTGATCTCACCTGGAGCGATTGTTGATTTTCGTGAGAAATTTGCAATCCTATGTGACATTCATCTTGAACTAGCCAAGGAGGGGATAGAGCCTTGGGGCCGATTTGATTCGTGCAAATCACCAACTCTCTCTCTTGCTCTAGGCAAGGAATACACCTAGTTAGACATATCACCAACTCCCTTTCTTGCTGAGCTAAGTCTGCTCTAGGCGAGGGAGTCACTTAGACAAACCACCAACTTTTTATGGCCGATCTAAATCATCTCGGTTAAAAGCCTCCAAAGTTGAACAAAAACATCAACTTCTTTGGCCGAGCTAAATCACCTCGGCCAAAAGCTTTCAAAGTTGCACACAACGTTAACTTCCTTGACCGAGCTAAATCATTTCGGTCAAAAGTCTTGGAGTTAAACAAAACTTCTTGGCAAGCAAAATCAGCTTAGCTCGGCGTGGAATTTCAACGTTGGTGAGCAAAGTCAGCTCGGTAACTTACATTTTGGCAAGCAAAATCAATTCGGCAAGGCTTCTTCGCGAGCAAAATCAGCTCGGCAACTTGCCTCTTGGTGAGTAAAATCAGTTCAGCAACTTGTATGTTGGCGAGCAAAATCAGCTCGGTAAGGAACTTCCAAGGTCGCGAGCAAGGTCCGCTTCGCGACTTGCTTCTTGGTGAGCAAGGTCAGCTCGACAAGGAACTCCAAGGTCGGCGAGTAAGGTCCGCTCCGCGACTTGCTTCTTGGCGAGCAAGATCAGCTCGGCAAGGAACTCCAAGGTCGGCGAGTTAGATCAGCTCCGCGACTTGTTTCTTGGCAAGCAAGATCAGCTCGGCAAGGAACTCCAAGGTCAGCGAGCGAGGTCCGCTCGGCGACTTGCTTCTTGGCGAGCAAGATCAGCTCGGCAAGGAACACCAAGGTCGGCGAGCAAGGTCCGCTCAGCGACTTGCTTCTTGGCGAGCAAGATCAGCTCGGCAAGGAACTCCAAGGTCGGCGAGCAAGGTCCGCTCGGCGACTTGTTTCTTGGCGAGCAAGATCAGCTCGGCAAGGAACTCCAAGGTCGGCGAGCAAGGTCCGCTCTGTGACTTGCTTCTTGGCGAACAAGATCAGCTCGGCAAGGAACTCCAAGGTCGGCGAGTTAGATCAGCTCGGCGACTTGTTTCTTGGCGAGCAAGATCAGCTCGGCAAGGAACTCCAAGGTCGGGGAGCGAGGTCCGCTCGGTGACTTGCTTCTTGGCGAGCAAGATCAGCTCGGCAAGGAACACCAAGGTCGGCGAGCAAGGTCCGCTCGGCGACTTGCTTCTTGGCGAGCAAGATCAGCTCGGCAAGGAACTCCAAGGTCGGCGAGCGAGGTCCGCTCGGTGACTTGCTTCTTGGCGAGCAAGATCAGCTTGGCAAGGAACACCAAGGTCGGCGAGCAAGGTCCGCTCGGCGACTTGCTTCTTGGCGAGCAAGATCAGCTCGGCAAGGAACTCCAAGGTCGGCGAGCAAGGTCCGCTCCGCGACTTGTTTCTTGGCGAGCAAGATTAGCTCGGCAAAGAACTCCAAGGTCGGCGAGCAAGGTCCGCTCGGCGACTTGCTTCTTGGCGAGCAAGATCAGCTCGGCAAGGAACTCCAAGGTCGGCGAGCAAGGTCCGCTCGGCGACTTGCTTCTTGGCGAGCAAGATCAGCTCGGCAAGGAACTCCAAGGTTGGCGAGCAAGGTCCGCTCGGCGACTTGTTTCTTGGCGAGCAAGATCAGCTCGGCAAGGAACTCCAAGGTCGGCGAGCTAGGTTCGCTCGGCGACTTTCTTCTCGGCGAGCAAGATCAGCTCGGCAAGGAACTCTAAAATTGATTAGAACCATCAACAAACCTTTTGCCGAGTAAAATCCATCAGACAAGGAATTTCAAAGTTGATAAAATCATCAACGAACCTCTTGCTGAGCAAAATCCGTCCGGCAAGGCATTTTGATCTTTCCATCAAAATGATTGTTAGTTGCCCCTAGGACCGCACTAAATCCGCTTGGCGAGGCAAAAATACAACAATTCTCAAGAAAATAGTTTACTTGTTTCATTGCGCCAATGGCAAAAAGGGTTACAGAAATAGAACCAAGAACAAAACTTTAGCTTGGCAGAGCTTGATGTTCTAGAAATGGATGGGCCATTCACAAACTGCGATTTTTATGCCCCTTTTCCTCGGTCTTCTTACAGACGTCTTCCAAGAACCGAACTCCCTATATCTCTTCCATGGTAGTTTGCAGGGCTATCATCTTGTTCGACTGCGTGAATCTTTCGCACTACTCTCTTGTTCTCTACTACTGGACTTGCCGTCACGGTAGCTGCAGCTGCATCGTCTTCAACTTGGATGTGCTCATTAATGCGTTGCATGAGCAAGTCCAAGGTTGACGGTTGATTCATTGTGAGCGAGTCTCTCAGTCGATGTCTGACTGGGAGACCACGCTTGTATTGGGTAATCGCCAGATTAGTGGGGCAGTCGAGGATCTCATTGTAAGTTTCCCAGTACTTTGCATCGTATGCCTCCAGACTCCATCTTGACGCCCAGGAGATGGTCGACCTCCTTTGGTGTTCGACTGTTGGTTTTGAATCTGGTGACGAAGGCTTTTGCCAGTTGCTTCCATCCCTCGATACTTCCCTCCGGAAGTTTTTCGAACCATTTCAGGCCCAGCTCCCCCAAGCTTGCTGGGAATATAAGGCACATCTAGGCGTCGTTGCGCCGGTGTCCAGCCATTACTTGCCGGTAATGACTCACGTGCATGTACGAATCCGTCTTGCCATCGTACAAGGTGAACTTAGGCTGGTGGAATCCGACAGGGAGTGGCGTACTCTCAATTTCTGGGGACAACGGCGTAGCCGTAAGTCTCGCTAGCTCTTCGTCCACAAGCACTGGGGCCACCACTTTGGGTGCTGGCGTTGCCACTTCCTCACTACAACGGGTTTCTGGAGCTTAGCCTTTGTAATGCCGGCAATCTCTGAGTCTCCCTTCGGCGAACCCTCTCCTCCAATATGTCCCTCAAGTCTCCGGAACGGGCGGAAAAAGAGTATCGCGACGTCGCCAATGGTCGCGACGGACGGTAGGTGCTGTCGCGAGTGTGAGACTTGCCCACCTGTGAGTCCGAGTCCCCGACCCTATAACTTCTGGTGATAGAGAGAGAGTGCATCCTCTCTTGTCAGCGACTGTTAGAATGAGAGGAGGGGGTGCGCTCACTGAAGTTGCCCTCTCCAGCAACACCCTTCCCCTTAATCTGGCGCCTCAGCATCTCCATCTCTGCCGCCATCTTGTGGATGAGGGCGTCCTGGTCTTTGAGTTTGTGCTCCAAGCGTTGTGCTCGGGACTCCCCCCGTCGCCGACAGCCCTCTGGACTCTTCGAACGGTCAGGGCTCCTCCCGCGTTTGTCTCGCGCACCTCGTGAAGAAGTTTCTAGGCCCGCCATAGCCGGAACATCTAGGGGGCCATCTCTCTTTCGGACATACTCCTGAGTGACGCCATCGACGACGGACAGCGAGATTTCGTCATTATTGGCCATGGAAAATGGTCGGAGAAGCTTGAAGAACAAGGGTTGAATATCAAAGAATTCCCACAGACGGCGCCAATTGTACGGGGAACAAATATCCTTTGCTTTCCGTACTTTCTTGGACTCAAGCTTCATGCAACGTCGCCTTGCCTGCAAACAAAAAGGCGGTGATCTGCCCGGCGGGGGTGGTGCCGGAAAGCCCCTCCGACGATCAAGTTAGGTCACTTGAGGAAGAAGAAGAGCACTGTTTAGAGAGAGAGAGAAAGTGGTTCAGATAGCATACCTCTAACGTTTCCCATTCCTCCTTTTTCTAGGCTGGCCATGCCGCCCCAGGGATTGTGCGCGCACTACCTCTGTTGTCCTTCCCTGGACAGGTGGCTGTACTGCCCTCTCTATTCCTTACACGTGTTCGCGTCAATATCGCCAAACAACGATGGCCAAACTGCCAAACGGTATTGATGTACACCATTGGCGGGTTTCTCCTCTTGCACTCCAATTGGACCTGGCAATTCCCACCGAGCTAGGCATAGCTCGATCAGCTCAGCTTCAATCCAAGACCTCAGGCAAGACCACACTCAACTGAACCAGCCCGGTTGCACGACCCAATCGACATCTCAAGTCATGACTTAGCACGGCTTGCCTGCATGATGAAAAATAAGGCCAAGGGTTAGCATGGCAGATATTGCGCGGCTCTTATTGGAAATAGCTCAGTGAAGGGCTTTGGTGTTTTGATCGACAAGTCCCAGCTCGGTCGAACTACATCTGCGCTCAATTCTCCTAGTTCGGTTCTAGCTCGGTTGAGACCTAATGATGGATCTAGTTGATCCTTCAGCTCGGTTAAGGTTTAAGGCGGAAGGTGTTTTAGTTCGGCTCACTCTACTCACCGATCTAATGGGGTATTCAGCCCGGTCGCGGCCTCTACGAGAAGGCACGAACTAGTTTTTGCTCGGCTGAAGCCCTAACTACGGATCAAATGGGCGTTTAGCTCGGTTTTACCCAGGTTCAAGCTGTTCATCCCAGAAGTAGGATGCGTTTGCTTGAACCCAGGATAAACCAGGGGCATGAAGGCCCCATCCAATCTGTCAGTTTCAATTTAGCCTAGGGTGTGTGAAAGGGCGTGAAGAACAACCCAAGAAACATGAAGAACAATGGAGCGAAAAACGAAGAACAAGCATGAAAAATTGGAAAATGGAAACAGAAAGCAGTAAAAATGGTGGAAAACTTACCAGAAGCAGATGAGGGGGAGTGCAACCTCAAGAGCTTGACCGCGGCCTTCGAAAGGAAAGGAAATGGGGATTGGGGCTTTGGGAACGTAATGAAGAGGTTTGAAAGTTTTGTGAGCTAGGGTTTGGAGTAGAGAAAGAAAGTGAATAGTGAAGGGTTTAGACCCTTCGTATGGGGTTTAATGATGGGGGGAAAAACCCAAACGGCGCAGCCGTTTGAAATTTGGGGCGTGGGGGATAGCTGGATGCACGACCCAGTGGCATGGAGCCACGTGGCTCTGAAAAGCGGCTGTCAATACGGCTATACGACCTTTGATGGGACTGCGGAGGTGACGGCGGCCAATTGAGATAGCTCGGCGACAGATGTGTCTCCAATTACGCTCGGCTCGGTAAGAGCGCAACTCAACCTTAGCTCGGACACAGTGGTAACCCCAATCACGATCACCTCGGATGGGGTTAAGGGGTAATTGAGAGGGCAGATTCGCGCCGGTTAACACGGCCGAGCAAAGATAACGTCAAGCGTTACGGATTACACGGCGCTGAGCCAATTGCTCGGTTGAAACGGCCGAGCGGACTGGCTTGTGCGGTCGAAGATGTCGACCGGTCAACATCTTGGCATGGCCGAGCTGTGGGTTGCTCGTGTCGGGCGAAGCGCGTAGTGGCGAATATTAGCCGAGCTGAAGGGTTATCCGGACTGGACTGAGGGTGCGGCGAGGCCGGAATGCCTCCAACCGTCCAGCCAAGATGAAGCGGTTTCGTGTGACTGAGATTGAAGTTAGAACGGTTGAAGGCCAGCATGCCTCTCAACCAGGTGGTCCTGATGAACCGGTCAAGAGCAGTTCGGCCGAGGTGGTTAGACCTTCGCCTGATCTTAAGTCGCAGGTCGGTGACACATAGCGCGGTTAAGTGCACGTGACGGCGATTTTCCACAAGTGTTAGGCCGGTCGTGGTACCCCGGTTAGGTGTGCCACCTGGGCCAATGGCATGAGGGAGAGGACATCTGCTCCACGCACGCCTCAATACCGTTGGACAGTTCTGTGTGTACTGGTGGAAGGACAAAACCTTTACACGCGTAAGGTGGAGAGAGGCGAGCGCTGCCACCTGTCCAGGAAAGGACAGCAGAGGTAGTGCGCGCACAATCTTGGGCTGCATGGCCAGCCTAGAAATAGGGAGAAAGACGAACGTTGGAGGTACGCGAATTCCTTCACTCTCACAAACACTCTCCTTTGATTGTCTTCTTCCTGGGTGATCTGACTTGATCGTCAGAGGGTCTTTCCGGCATACCACCGCCGAGCAGCTCACCATTTTTGTGTTGTAGAGATAGACGCCGTCACCAGAAGCTTGACGTCCAAGGAGTACGGAAAGCAGAGGATATTTCGCCCCCGTACAATTTCGATGTTGGACTATGATAATTAGTGATTACTTTATTCAAGTTGGGTCCGACAATAGAGATATTTACCAACTATGATGTAGGTTTCATGAGAAAGTTGATTATTTTAGTTTTTAGTTATTTTAATAGATTAAAATATTTGTATTTGAAAAAAGAATTAGATTTTTTTATAATTAGATATGATATTTATGAGAAAAAAAAAACAAAATAATTATGAATATGATGTAATATTTTATCTAATTAATTATTTTAATTTATTTTATCTTTTTGTAAATTTTTTTAAAAGAAAAATTAAAATTAAAATTGGCTTCCCAAACATTAGTGCTTGCGTTAGGACAAAAAAAAAGAAAGAAGAAGTTTTCGTTGATTGAGTGTGGTTTGGTTTGCCAACTTATATTTAAAAAATCTGACCAATCCATTTCTTTTTCAAAATCGAAAAACAAATCACTTTTGTTTTTATCAATAAAATTAAAATGTTTGTACTTTATTTTTGTATAACGATCAAATTATCAATCAATTAAAATTCCATCCTTCGTGCTCTTTTTATTTTTTTTATTACAATATATCTCAATTATAATGAAATAAAATGAAAGTCACTTACAACACAAACTATAATTGCAGAATTCTATTATGCACACTTCATATTATATGTATTTTTAGCTAGTCATTTTTTCTTTAGTTATGATATTATTTTGAGATTTTAGTTATGACTTTTTTGTGTTTGGTTATAATTTTTAAAAATTTTTTTTTTTAGTTATGATTCAAAAAATATGAAATTATTACATTTTTCTTCTGTAATTATAAACTGTATATGATATACACTTTTTGAGGGGTGTGCACCATAGTCTTTGCCATTCTAATTACATGTGTAACCATGTAAGAATTTAACCAAATACAAATTGCCACATACTACAAATATCTACAAAATATGGTATAATTATTAGCAAATCAAATCCTGCCACGTGTCCAATTGGTCTCAAATCAAGATTACATAATGGTCAAATTAAATATTACCACATATCAAAATGATGCTTGGTTAATCAAATTAAGCCATAGTGATGCAACAAATAATTTTTTTACAAATTAAATTAAGCCAATTGTCACATTGAGGTGGTCTAGCCAACAAAATTATGACACACCATTAGAGTGATATTTTGATATTTATCTTTAAATAAATCAAAGATGATTGTCAAAGAAGTTAAAGTCTATAAGCCTCTCTTCTATCCATTCGTATAAATAGATGTGATCTCCACCTCCACCATAATTTTATACAATTCTACATACGTAAATCAAGTTGTAGAGACAAAAATCTATATCAAGTAAGAGAAAAAGCTCCATCGGATTCAAGCCTAAGCCCCAAGGTCTCTTCATCAAAATGGATCAATCTCCATAAAATATAAAGTTCGAAGATTCAAGTCAAAATTCGTTATTAAACTCTACAAATCAAATTTAGTTTCTTCTACTAAATTGGAGAGGATTCTATAAATCTGATTTGGACAAACTGTTAAGCATTCAAATCAAAGTTCTATAAATTCACCATCATCTTTGCTTTACTTGGAGGAGATTTCAGCGCTCAATTCAGAAACGAGCTATCAAACTCCCAAATAAATTTATTGATAAGAATGATAGAAATTTCTTTAATTAGAAATTTCATTAGAGATTGAACTAGTTTTATTAAAAATTAATAAATTTATATTTTGTTATTCTATTTTTCTGTTTTTATTTCTGCAAATAAGAAATTTGTGTATACAATATGAAAGTACAACTTAACTTTATTTTAAAATTTAAAATAAAATTGTCAATAGTAAAAATATAACGAAAAAATTATTTTTTATTTATTTTTTGACAGTAATAAAAATGAAATATCAATAGCAATATTATGGAATTTAAAAAATTTATTCAAAAAGTTATCTGAAAATAAAGTGTGTAGCTCGTATTCATTTTGGTGTAACTTGCATTACACTAATTATATTTCGAATAACTTTTTGACTACTTTTTAAAATCATTTATGTTTTTTCATCACTTTTGTTTGAAATATTTCTTGGCAAGACAAGTTGAACAGAGAAGTACATAAAAGAAATGAACTGAAAACGAAAAGAGGAAAAACTTTTAAGCAATGGATCGATTATGACTTATAGAATAGAGTACCATTTGCGAATGAGTTACATTAGATAGTCTTTATTTTAAATTCAGAATTAATTTTTTTCAAAAAAATGAAATTTATAATAACACGAAAATTACAAATCATTGAACAGTGCTGTGGTTTGTAATACAAGAAGGATCAACACATTTTATCTACCATCTTTTTTATTAAAAGTTTTTTTTATTATGAATGAAGAAGTATGATTGAAATTTAATTAATATATTGTGAGATCTATATAAAAAATGAATTTAGTATACATATTAAAGCTTTTAATTAAAATTCTGAATAAAAATCCCTCCTACGGGGTATTTTTGATGACACCAACCCATGTGAATTGGTCGCTTTGGAGTCTACGCATGGGTCAATTATTAAACTCGATGACGTGTGAGTGACCCCATTATATTTTAAAATCGTATAAATATGTTTTATTATACCATGCTTGTCATACTATTAATCTATATTTAATGTATATCTTGTTCAATAATTCAAAGCTTTTATTGTTGCATATTACATAATTTTCTTAAAAAAAATTATTAATTTATATAATATTTTCAATCACATTTTGTCGATACCAATCAATATGAGTAGCCCATTTTGTTTTCATCGCACGGGCCATTCTTAAAAGTCCATTATGAGGTGTGAGTGGCCCACTTTGTTTTGGTGAAAAATATTAAATAGTGTTAATGCTATTAATTTATGTGGGGGGATTTGGTCATAGCCCCCTCACTATCTAATTTGTCTTTCAAAAGGACAAGAATTATATAAGTACTTTCAAAACCCCCTGATATTTTAAAACTTGTTTCTTTTACTATATTACCCTCATATCTATCAGCTCTTCTATTAAGCCATCTTCTCTATGTATGTCAGAGTAAAATTTTACTGTCTGAAAGTAAAATTTTACTCTGTATGAAAGTAAAATTTTACTCTGCATGAAAGTAAAATTTTACACTCTGAAACTAAAGTAAAATTTTACTCTGTATAAAAGTAAAATTTTACTCTGTATAAAAGTAAAATTTTACTCTGAATGAGAGTAAAATTTTATACTGTGAAACTAAAAGTAAAATTTTACTCTGTATGAAAGTAAAATTTTACTCTGGTTTTGTCAAATTGAAAAAAACAGAGCAATAGAACCAGAGTAAAATTTTACTCTGGTTCTATCAAATGAAATTTGATGTTTACTCTGAAAAATCTGTGCAATCATTCAAATCTCCGATCTTAAAGACTCAAAACACACACACACACATATATATATATATATATATAGATTAGAGATCGGAATATATAGATATATATATATATATATATATTCGAATTCAAATCTCAAAACACATATATATTCGAATTCAAATCTCAAAACACACAAACACACACACATATATATATATATATATAGATATATTCACAGTTTTGGTTGAAATCACGAGAACTCCGAACGAATCCAATCCAAACCCTAGGAATGGAAGAGAGAAGGAAAAGAGAGAATTTTCGATCTCCTTCAGGTACTTTGTGTCCACTACTGGTGCTACCACCGCCATTGGAAGACCTATCGAACTATCAATGAAACCGATTTAGGTATATACGTACATATATATACTATACTCCCATACACGAGAGAGAGAGAGAGAGAGAGAGCTAGAAACTGAAGAAATGAATATGCGAAGGAAGGAAGAGAGGACTAACGATGATGACGTTGAAGAGAGTGAGGAAGAGAGAGTGGGAAATTAGTTGAGGGTATAATAGTCATATAAAATATTTAAATAATAAATTTTGTCCTTTATGTAAGACTTTATAATTATGAGGGGGTTTAGAAAGTATAATTTTTTTCTTAGTCCTTTTAACAATGAAAGGAAGGTAAAGGGGGTTTATAGCCAAATTTCCCATTTAGGTGACAGTTTAGATGGAGAATCTTAGATTACGATTTTGATTTGGATGGCAAGACTAACACAGACATTTTCATTAATCAGAGGTTGGTCGAAATAATTAGAGACTTAAACAATATTGATAAAGGGGAATGACAACTTGTACATTTTTTTTTATTCTTTAATATCGTTACAATATTTTTATTTTAAATTCATAATAAATTTTTTTCAAAAAAATGAAATTTATAATAACACGAAAATTACAAATCATTGAACAGTGCCCTGGTTTCTAATACAAGAAGGTTCAACACATTTTATCTACCATCTTTTTTATTGAAAGTTTTTTTTATTATTATGAATGAAGAAGTATGATTGAGATTTAATTAATATACTATGAGATCTATATACAAAATGAATTTAGTATACATATTAATGCTTTTAATTAAAATTTTGAATAAAAATCCCTCTTGCGGGATATTTTTGTCGACACCAACCCATATGAATAGGCCGTTTTGCAATCTACGCATGGATCAATTATTAAATTCGATGACGTGTGAGTGACCCCATTATATTTTGCAGGGCAAACTTCACTTTACCCCATATGGTTTGGGTCGGAAGCAGATTACCCCTCTGACGTTCGAATTTCACCACATAATCTCCTGTGATTAATGGGGTGATGTGCATAGTTAGCTTTTCCATCTATTAGAACAAGCTGTGCAGTACACGCGAGTAATGTGCAATTGGGCATGGAAAGATAATTTTTTATCCGAATTAAATGACTAAAATGCCCTCATCATCATCACCAATTTCCAAAACAACCTTTCTTCTTCTTTTTTTTCAAAACACAACACATCTCTCTCTGTTTCTTCAATCATATATAGAAATTCATATATATATATATATATATATATTTGTGATCTTCATATTTGAGCTGAAATGGAGAAAAATAAAAACTCCCAAAAACCCAAAACAAAAACCTAAATTAATTTAAATAACATAATTTTTATTAAAAATTAATGTATATATATGTATATATATAATCTGTAGCTATATATATGTATATTTATGCTGGGAATATGGTACAAGAATAAAACTGTAGCTATATGTATATAATTTGTAGCTATATATATGTATATATATAATCTTTTTTTATTTCAGTGAAGATCCAGTTGAAGATAAAACTGACATTTCGTTCGAAAACCCGTTTCTACAAATTCCAAGACTCCACTCTTTGAATGAACATCATCAAAAACCACAAATCAGAAAATAAATTTCTTAGCCAAATCCATCAGAAACAGTATTTCCCTCTCTCTCTGTCTTTCTCTCTCTCTCCGCCATGACCGCGGCTGCTACCATGGTGTGCGCGCCTGGCATCCAAATTCGAATCAGCAGGTAAGGTAGACTAGAGAGAGAGAGAGAGAGAGTGAGAAAAAAAAAACTTCTTAGATCTGTAAGTGGTTTTTTTTTTTTTTTAACTCATTCTTAAATTGGTTCACAAGTGTTCAACGTAAAACCTCTTAAAGACTCGCTTTGATTTACTGTGTCAACCTTTCTGGTATGAACTGAATGAATATGTTCGCCATTGATTCTGATGTCCACCACTGATTCTTCTCTCTCTTGCTCTTCTCAAATGCACACTTATTGAATGAGAAATGTTAAACAAAAGTTATATATACAAGGGCGAAATAGTCTTTTTACTTTTGATGTTGACGGTGTTAACTATGCACATCACCTCCCCTCATTAACCACAAGGAGGTTATGTGGTGATATTCGAATGTTAGGGGATAATTCGCACCTCACCCAAACCATAAGGGGGTAAAGTGAAATTTGCCCTATTTTTAAATCTTATAAATGTGTTTATTATACCATGCTTGTCATACTATTAATCTATATTTAATGTATATCTTGTTCAATAATTCAAAGCTTTTATTGTTGCATATTATATAATTTTTTTGAAAAAAGATTATTAATTTATATAATATTTTCAATCACATTTTGTCCATACCAATCAATGTGAGAAGCCCATTTTGTTTTCATCGCATGGGTCATTCTTAAAAGTCCATTATGAGGTTTGAGTGGCCCACTTTGTTTTGGTGAAAAATATTAAATAGTGTTAATGATATTAATTTATGTGACAGTTTATATGGAGATTTTTAAATTACGATTTTGATTTGGATGGACAGACTAACACATAGACATTTTCATTAATCAGAGGTTGGTCGAAATAATTAGAGACTTAAACAATATTGATAAATGGGAATGACAACTTTTACATTTTTTTTTTTTTTTGATTCTTTAATATCGTTACAATATTTTATTTTAAATTCATAATTAATTTTTTTAAAAAAAATGAAATTTATAATAACACGAAAATTACAAATCATTGAACAATGCTCTGGTTTGTAATACAAGAAGGTTCAATACAATTTATCTACCATCTTTTTTATTAAAAGTTTTTTTTTTTAATATATTATGAATGAAGAAGTATGATTGAGATTTAATTAATATATTGTGAGATCTATATGCAAAATGAATTTAGTATACATGTTAATGCTTTTAATTAAAATTCTAAATAAAAATCCCTCTTACGGTATATTTTTGCTGACACCAACCCATATGAATAAGCCGTTTTGCAAGCTACGGATGGATCAATTATTAAATTGGATGACGAGTAAGTGACCCCATTATATTTTGCAGGGCAAACTTCACTTTACCCCCTATGGTTTGGGCCGGATGCGGATTACCCCCCCGACGTTTGAATATCACCACATAACCTTCTGTGATTAATGGGGTGATGTGCACAGTTAGCTTTTCCATCTATTATAGCAAGCTGTGCAGTACGCGCGAGTAATGTGCAATTGGGCTTGGAAATATGATTTTTTATCCGAATTAATTGACTAAATGCCCTCATATTCATCACCAATTTCCAAAGCAGCCTTTCTTCTTCATTTTTCAAAACACAACACATCTCTCTCTATTTCTTCAATCATATACAGAAATTCATATATATATATATATATATATATATATTTGTAATCTTCATATTTGAGCTGAAATGGAGAAAAATAAAAACCCCCAAAAACCCAAAACAAAAACCTAAATTAATTTAAACAACATAATTTCTATCAAAAATTAATGTATATATATATAATCTGTGGCTATATATATGTATATATATGTTGGGAATATTGTACAACAATAAAACTGTAGCTATATTATATAACATGTAGCTATATATATGTATATATAATCTTTTTTTATTTCAATGAAGATCCAACTGAAGATAAAACCGACATTTTGTTCGAAAACCCATTTCCACAAATTCTAAGACTCTATTCTCTGAATGAACATCATTAAAAACCACAAATCAGAAAATAAATTTCTTAGCCAAATCCATCGCAAACAGTATTTCCTCTCTCTCTCTCTCTCTATAGTATTTCCACACTCTCTCTCTAGCTTTCTCTCTCTCCCCCATGACCGCGGCCGCGACCGTGGTGTGTGGGCCCGCGATTGGCATCCAAATTCGAATCAGCAGGTAAGGTAGACTAGAGAGAGAGAGAGAGAGAAAACTTCTTCGATATGTAGTTTTTTTTTTTTTGGGTCTTGAGCTCATTCTTAAATTGGGTCACAAGTGTTGAATGTAAAACCTCTTAAAGACTCGCTCTGATTTACTATGTCAACCTTTCTGGTATGAACTGAATGAATATGTTTGTCATTGATTCTAATGTCCACCATTGATTCTTCTTTCTCTTGCTCTTCTCAAATGCACACTTATTGAATGAGAAATGTTAAACAAATGTTATATGTACACGGGAAAAATAGTCTTTTTTACTTCTGATGTTAATGGTGTTAACTGTGCACATTACCTCATTAACCACTTAAGGGGTTATATGGTGATATTCGAATGTCAGAGGATAATCCGCACCCGGCCAAAACCATAAGGGGTAAAGTGAAGTTTTCCATATTTTTAAATCTTATAAATATGTTTATTATATCATGCCTGTAATATTATTAATCTATATTTAATGTATATCTTGTCACTGCTGGAAATGAGGGTTTTAGCGGCGTTTAAAAAACGCCGCTATAGGTCTTAAAAACGCCGTTAAATATTTTTGTGACGTTTAATACCAAACACCGAAGATGCGGCCGTCGCTATAACTTTATGACGCTTTAGAAACGTCGCTATATGACTATAGGCTAAAAATTCTACTAACTGTAATATGACGTCACTACGCTATTTAGCGACGTTTTTAAAATGCCGCCGTATCTCTATTTTCAAAAAAATTCAACCATTGATGTAATATTTAGCGACAGTTTTAGAAACGCCGTGATAGCCTTTTTTTTTTTTTTAATTGTGCTAATTTTATGTGATTGAACTAAAAAATACCTGTAATTAAACTAAAAAATAGCATTAATATGAAATAATAACTCCCATTCAAAATGCAACATTAATTCACTTTCCCATTCAATTTAATATCCAATCACCGTTAATAACAAAATAACATATCCAAAAGTGAATTGTAACCAACAAGAAGGTTGACTGAATTGTAACCTAAGCAAGTGGCCAACAGCTTTTCAGGAAAATTGATTTAAATCTTCCAATGAACTAGAGAGAGAACAAAGGAATGCAAGGAAAACAAAAGTGAGGTTAATCTACCCCATAAAGGAGGAGGTACTGGGCTCAGGACAAGGAATGCAAGCACAAAAAACGGGAGTGAGATTAATCTGATGACTTCACATTCATGCTGAACTTGAGCTGGCCAAGTCCTCCAGATCTTGGTGACAGGCCTTCATATAATATTTGTTTGCAATAATTTATATATGCTTCTGCTGAATTATACCAAAACTTGTCCTTAATTCATCACGAAGATATGCTTTTTCAATGCTCTTTTTCTTCAATTTTGGCCCAAATCCAGCAGATAAAGCAAATTGTCGCAATATCTCAGGCCAGGTCAATGGATTTAAGTGGCGCTGCCAGCTGCGTATATCAAAGCCCCAAGCATACACCTGAAAGTAAAACAAAGGAATGAATAAACACAAAATTAAGCCACAATTGACAACAAGATAGAAGCAGCAACAAAAACCAACCATAGAACAAAGCTTACCCCTTCAACAATCTGTGGATGGCCACCTCCAGGATTGGCAGCAGCATTTTGATTTACTCCCAGCCCAGTCGAAGAGGGTGTCCTTGCTACATCCTCAATATCTTTAATTATGGATCTTAGAAGAGCTACATGATTCTCCCCTAAAAACCTTGGATCCTGAAAATAGCAGGGAGCAGCTAAAACAATAAGACGAGAGTAAGGATAAAGCAAATAGTCTAAAGGCAAAATTAAATACAAGGATCTCAAGAACTTACATAATCCTGAAAAGCTTGAACAAAAGCTTGAACAAATTCATCTAGCATAAATGGCCAAAGCCCCAGAATGTCAGCAAAATTTATTAAAAATCTCCAGACCTAAAAATCAATTCACAGGTAATAACATTAGAATGATCACAATACCTCCATAAGCATCACCATTAGATCTAGTCCATATGTTGCTTGAAAAATTGTAGTTCAATCAACATTTAGATAATCAAACACCAAAAAATCACCATGAACTTTCTTTATTACCCATACTTCTTTCCATTACATGGTAACTAATATATACTCAAAAAAACATAATCATCATACAACAAATAAAAGCAAAATACAATCAAGATTGCAGGGTGATCCTAAGACAATTTAAATAACAAAATTCTCGCCTTCCATGGGTAGTGTTCCATCAAGCAGATTTCCTCTGAGGAGGAGGACCTCTAAATTGCTAAGATTATAAGTCAATTCTGTAACCCAAGTGAAGAGACTCGTTAATTAGATTGAGATAAGGAAAATAGAGATAAATATAATTTGATGTTGTGAACTATATTCTATGGGCACCTCAGTTAGTAGCTCAATTTCAAATGCAAATGTAATGTTAAAAAAAATTAAGGACAATTGTTAGGAGCTTTTGTTGTCAAATTCCATGGATCAAAACCAAAGTTGTAACAAGAGTTCTTTAAGAAGTTGGTTTCCTTCAAAAATAGGATTACTTTGAAGTTCTGCAAGAAGTTGGTTTTCTACAAAAAGTTGGTTTTCTTTCCCAACTAGGATTGCTTTGGTTTTCTATAAATAGTTGGGTTTCTCCCAAATCTAGGCTATTCATTGATTCATTCATTGAATCTCTCCAGATCTTCTTTTTGGTTCTTAAGGGTTATATCTGGAGATATTTTTTTAAGTTTTCTTTGATATTTTTATTGAGTATTCAACTCATGATTTAAAGAGAGTACATCAAAGGTTTGTTTGTTATACACAAAAGAGAGAGTTGTTCTTCAGTTGTGGATTCTGAAGAATTCGAGCCTGAAGCTTTGGTGGAATCCGGAGTGGCTCATCAGAAAGACAATTCCGTGGTGAAGATGGGGTTGGAAGAGGCACATAGAGGTTGGTTCAATTAGGCGTTGTGGATTCGCTAGATAATTGAGAGTGATACCTGTGTAATTCCTTTAAATCTTCTTAGTGGATTGTCTTGTGGCAGTTGCCCGTGGTTTTTTTATCACAATTGGAAGGTGTCCAATTGTGGTTTTTCCACGTAAAATCTTTGTGTCTCTTTCTCTTGATTGTTTGATTGGGATTGTTATATTTTGCTTAAAATTGGTACATAATCACAAATCAACATCTAGGGTTTCTAGATTTTTCAATTGGTATCAGAGCGGGTCGTTCTATTTTTTTTAAAAAATTCTTTTGGATCGCTTTATTCTTTTTTTTAAAAAAATATATATCGTTTAGAACGAGATCTTGTTTGATTTGTGATAATGTTACAATTCGTGAGGGAAATTCCTATGAAAAAAAAAAAATCTAAAAAGATTTTCTTAATATGGTTTTGCAAGCTTAAATTTTTTGTGAGATGTCCTTGGTGCATATTGGAATTGATGAGAATAACCATTACATGTTAATATATGTATGCTTTCTGTGGTCATTACTCATTTTGGAGTGTGTGTTTTTTGATTAGTATGTCTCATTCTGTACACACTCTTGGATTAGCAAATATGGGAGTCTTCAGCCTTAGTGATTATTTTTTATGGACTTCTGACATTGTATCTTTTGCTTTTCTAGAGGAATTGACCTATACTAGCATATCATGGGTGATGTTGAGTCTCTTAACCACCTTCCATCTTTTTGCATCTCCACGGCTTTCCCCTCTGTTCTTTGTAGTCCAGCCATGAGGAAAAGGCTACCTCAGAGTCACCAACCAGGCCATCCTTATTATATCCATGCTTCTCTGGTTCGGTTTCCATACTCTTGAGCGTGTCAGCCGCCGATGAGTGTGCAAAAAAAGAAAAGAAAAAAAAAATGTGTGCAAAAGAACGAAAAGAAAAGAAAAAGATGTGAAAAAAAAATAAATAAATAAAGGATTCATTGATTGAGGGGGAGCCTCCGCCTTTACTCACCAAATACCCCTTGATTCCTAGTGGTTTGACTTTCCTTAGTTGTGCTTAGATTCTCTTGTCGGAGGTCCAACTTTTATATCACTACTAGGATTTGAATCTTGTGTTTGTCGAACTCCAAGAGTCACACACACACTTTTATCATGGGATCTATGCTTTTCACATAATGCATCACTTTCTTTCATGAGGATTTTCTAGAGGCTGTGCACATTGTGTTTTCAAGTAATTGTGCTTCTTGGATAATCTTGTGTGTTTCAAGGTACAAATCTGAAATTCCTTGCTTACTTCACCATATTATTTTTTGTCGTTTTTCTTCTTGTTCACTGTTTTCAGTGTGTGTGGTTGTTTTTAGTGAGGGGGAGTTTGGTTTATTCTTACAAAAGTTTGTTCGCATGATTACTTTGATTTGTTTGATAAGGAAGATTGGCTTTTGTTGCTTGCATTCTTGCATGCTCCTGATATTTACATCATCATATCATGCTTGTGTGGTTTATGATCTTGCTTTTGTTATTTGAGGGGAGAAAGTTGTTTTTCATGTGTTTCAGGTTTTCGTGCTACATGTTCTTAAAATCCTCAAGCCGCATCTATTCATGTTTTCCATCTCATGCTTCAAGATAATCTTGTCATATGTTTCTTTAATCCAGTTCCACATATTTTGGTTGGCTTGTGTGTGGTTATTTTATTTCAGGATAATTGTTCAAGAGCATGGATTTGAGTGTTGGTTCATAGTTGGTGGTGCTGCTTGAGAGATTTTGTTAGGAAATTTGTTTTAGATTGGTTTTATCCAGGATTTGACAAAGGGGGAGATTGTTAGGAGCTTTTGTTGTCAAATTCCATGGATCAAAACCAAAGTTGTAACAAGAGTTCTTTAAGAAGTTGGTTTCCTTCAAAAACAGGATTACTTTGAAGTTCTGCAAGAAGTTGGTTTTCTACAAGAAGTTGGTTTTCTTTCCCAACTAGGATTGCTTTGGTTTTCTGTAAATAGTTGGGTTTCTCCCAAATCTAGGTTATTCATTGATTCATTCATTGAATCTCTCCAGATCTTCTTTTTGGTTCTTAAGGGTTATATCTGGAGATATTTTTTTAAAGTTTTCTTTGATGTTTTTATTGAGTATTCAACTCATGATTTAAAGAGAGTACATCAAAGGTTTGTTTGTTATACACAAAAGAGAGAGTTGTTATTCAGTTGTGGATTCTGAAGAATTCGAGCCTGAAGCTTTGGTGGAATCCGGAGTGGCTCATCAGAAAGACAATTCCGTGGTGAAGATGGGGTTGGAAGAGGCACATAGAGGTTGGTTCAATTAGGCGTTGTGGATTCGCTAGATAATTGAGAGTGATACCTGTGTAATTCCTTTAAATCTTCTTAGTGGATTGTCTTGTGGCAGTTGCCCGTGGTTTTTTATCACAATTGGAAGGTGTCCAATTGTGGTTTTTCCACGTAAAATCTTTGTGTCTCTTTCTCTTGATTGTTTGATTGGGATTGTTATATTTTGCTTAAAATTGGTACATAATCACAAATCAACATCTAGGGTTTCTAGATTTTTCAACAATGATGCCATTGATGGCAGTAATAGATTCCAGAAAGATATATTTGACAAAGAAGAACTATAATTTTGCACAAATTGCTAGCTGTAAGACTTCATTTTTCCAACTATTTTAAGTCTTCTCAACACTCAAATGGAGCTAAAAAAATTAACTTATGCAGCATGAATTTGAGAAATAAAAAATACACATACCTTGGTTAGAAAGTGGTCCTTCCATGCTATTGGACACTAAGGATAGAAACTTAAGGGATGGGAGAGCACCCAAAATCCTGAAGGCATCCTCGTCAAAATTATTATAACTTAGATCCAGATGTCTCGTCTTGCTCAAATTAGACAGTAGGTTAGAATCTGAGCATATGACCATGATCAAATGTCATTAAAAGTCAACCCCAAAGAACCATAAGTGAAAATGACCAACTTATTGCTTTTATAGGTAATTAGGTACTTTTTAAAAAGACTTTCACTCTAATTCACAATTGTAGAGAATATATATAGTGGTATGGAATGAGAGTGCACACAACAACACCCCCCCCCTCGCGTATAAAACCAGACAATGTAGACAATTTCTTTCATAAGTAACATCCAACGTATTTAATCATATTTTAAATTTCAAATCAATAGGTAAGTTGAACCAGTTAAAAAAATAATAAATAATAAACAAAATGAAACAAAAGAAGTTGTAAAGCAAGAAGTACTAACAACTATTTCCCAGCCTTCTATTTCTTTTTCTTTTATCTTGCTTTCTCTTTTTGGGCTTTTCTATTATTTATTTAAATATTTGAAAATCAAGAGCACAACCATTGAATGGCACCATCATTATTTTACACATAATTGCGCAGTAGAAATCTATGATCTTGAATGTTAAAAGTGTCAACTATCTAAAAACAAAGTTATAACATCAGATTTTTTTTTTGGTTCATTTCAAGTAGACATTAAAATGCTCTTGTGAAGCTCAATGAATGACACAACACTCTAAAATCCATCCATTGTCCAATGCCTTTGTCAAATTCTCTTTGCTTTAATTGATTCATGGCCTTTCTCTTTATGTGAACTTGTTGGAAATTGTCTCAAGTTCCTATCTTTAGATGTTGGTTTTTCTTTTATGTAGTATTGTTGCGGCAATAATTTCATAATCTTTGCAGTCATAATTTGGTCTAAAAGAGGCTTAGAGTTAAGAATTTGAGCATGCCCAAGGTTTTAATACGCCCAAGGGTTGAGGGGCTTTCCTCTCATGGGAGAGCATGTTTCTTGTGACAGTAACAGAGTTGATTCTCTAAAGAAGAATGAGTAGTGCTGCTTGAGCAGAGTATTTAGGCCAAAATTGCAAACCGACTCCAAATGGAAATTTTCTATTAAAAAAGCAAGTTAAAGGGTTATGCCTTGGTATCATATCTATTAAGTTGTGGTTTGTAGGTAGTATTATTTTTTTTGGGTATTTTGGTAGTACAGTCAATTTAGTGGGTAAAGAAGGTAAACCACATAATTATGTTTTCTGCTTATTTTTTATGCTTAATAATTCCTATGCTATTTTTTCCTGCTAATTCAACAAGACCACCGGCAAACTGAAATTTGCATGAAATTTGCATTTCAAATTTATTGGTTTTATTGTTGGCCATTAAAGTTCATGAAGCTTGAGTTGACCCATGGGGGCAAACTGAAATTTGCATTTTAAATTTATGGATGAATGTATATGTAATTAAAATATATATATATACTAATGTATATGAATATTTTAACACCTATGGGGTTTTATACAGGGTTATATACCACCCAACACAGATGAAAACATAAAAGATGAGTGAAAATGTAAAATTGAAGTAAAAAAATTAAAACTTTATGAGTGTATTTCATAGTTAACTGAAAAGTTTACACAAATATAAAGAGATTATTCCAGTTATTATATACTTTTAGAGACAAAAGCAAAAGCCCCCAAAAAAATGGAGTGATTGAAAGATTCCATACCTTTTTCTTTGTATTTGTTGTAAACTTCAGTCAATTGGGTATAGTTTGAATCTGTTAACCCACTGTTTCAACCCCCACATACACAAATCACACAGAAACCCAGTATTAGAAAAGAAAGATAAAAGATTAAACCCATATATCAATTTCGCAGAATATGAGGCAACAATAAAGAGGATTAGAAAAGAGAAGAGAAGGGAAGAAACCATTGGGAAGCAACGTTGACAACAAGAAGAACCTTCCCTTTGTATGTGCTGAGATCCACCTCCTTACCCTTGCTATCCTGCACATCCCAAACAAATTCCAAACTTTCTCAAAATCCAAACAAAACAATTTGAACAAACACATATAAACATGTATGTAAAACAAATAAAGAATGAGAGAGAGACCTTGACTGAGAAATCATGAATGGATTTTTGAGGGACTAATTCAGAAGCACCCATCTAGATTATAACCAAAGAGATTTGTTTACATGTAAAGATTTCTATTTCTTGAAGGTTTGGCCAAGACAACAGCCAGCATAGAGCACCAATATATATATGTGTGTGTGTGTGTATGAACACCATGGAGAGAGTAGCCTTGAAAAAGTTTTCCTTCACATTATTTTCCCAAGAGATTTGTACTTCAAAACAAACACCATATAATGATATTGTTGCATCATTTTTATGGAATTTTTTGTATGCATAAAGTTTTCCTATAGGATGTTATGTATGAATCAGTCAAAAATACACAATTCCAAAATGTCAAAAAGCCAAGAGAACCTATATCATTGCCAAAGACTTGTTATGCAGAGGTTATTGTGTGCGCGTATATACATATATATATATATATATATATATATATATATATATATATGCATGATAACAATTGAGTTACTCAAACTTCCATCATTTTTCTCTGGTATGACTATAGCTCTACATGTCACCATCGTCAATGGAAAAAGAGAAAACGTCAATGTGGCAATGTCAATCCATGACTAGCTACCATGATAAAATATGTATATATATATTTTCAAAAGTAGAGGATCTGAAATTCAACTCGAGTAGACGTAGAGACGACGACGACGACAACTACAATTCTATAAATGCACTGTTTCAAATGCAATCAATCTGTGATAAATGTGCAACAAGATTGAATAAAATGGAATTGAAGTATTTGGAGCATTTGAAATTCGTTCTTTTTATCAGATGAAATTCTAGGAACACTATGAGAATGGAATGTGTTTGACTTACCATGTAGGGAACACCATCAAGTCAGCAAAACTAACTCCCAAGAAATCCTGTTTGGTTGTGTTTTTGTTTCCGATTCTTGTTTTTCTTGTTTTTGGAAGAAATAATGGAAAGTTTGAAAATACTCATCATTTTCATTTTTTAGCGAAATTAGTTTCTGAGAATTTTTGTGAAACAATTCGCCAAACCAATTTATCTGGAACATGAGAACAGAAAAGAGAAAACAAAAACACAAAGAGGCTAGTGTCATAAACAACTAGATAGACAGATTTTCACCAAATATATAGGGTATGCAAACATGGGGAATGGAACTTTAAATCTTAGGATTTTGGTAGATTCATCCAAAGTCTTGTATATCTTCTCAGGCAACTGTAACCATAAGAGTAATTAATTAAATACTAGCATATATGAAACATTGGAACCATAAAAAAAATATATAGAAATGCTAAACGGACCTTATCAACCCCAATCAAGGCATTCCCTTCCATCTCCTTTGACAAGGCCTTCGGTGAAGAACTGACCATGCTAAGTCCACCCTCTTTATCTGCGAACAATTGGAATGTAGTTTCAAACATTGTTACAGGTCTTAAAATTTTTGAATACAATTGTTAAAGATTGAACTTGCCTAGCAAAATCAAAAACAGAACATGTTATGTTTTGTGTAGATTTAAAGGATAATTTTGAACAAATTAGAGCTAAATAGCATAACTGCAAATACAAAAATAAAAATAACTGGCCTCTTTATCTTCTTTTTTTACTTCGACTACACTATAAAAAAAATAAATAAATAAATACAGGGTATGCATATAGAGAAGCTTAGATGAATATACATTCTTGGAGTCTTCACTGCTTGCAGTCTCGGCATATATGACCAAGCAGAACAAAACTTGTTTATATACAAGGTATGCATATTTAATGGGGTGTCTACACCTTCATATTATTAGGATGATAAAGTCTGAAGTTTCCAACAACTTATTATGCATAAAAGATAAAAGAAACTCACTCAAATGGTTCAAAATATCTTCTATTTTTCTTCATGAATGAAGTCTTAAAAGGGCTATGATGCAGCATCACAACTTGCTACAAATTTCTCATCATCAAACAAATCTATTAGTTGAAGACAAGCACTCTAATAAAACATCAAACCGCTGAAATAATCAAATTTAATAAACTATTAAGTGAAACCATCACTTCAGTGAATTCCAATCCGTTGTTTTAAGCAAACATAGCTAGTTTTTGAACTTGGCCGTACTTATTTGATACATAATTCAACATATAATCCATATGAATATATAAAAGGTTACAGAGTTTCTTATTGAGATCTATTTTAAAAAAATTTGTCAATCTATTCATATATATGTATGTATGTATGTATTTTGTGTTCAATTTTAACATCTACAATACACATTATGATCTTCAATCGAAGCCTACTATACTTGAATCGAATCAATAGATCTTCAATCTGATCTAAGAATGATAAAGTAGATGAAACCTAGCATACTTTAATCGAATGATTCCGTCAGTAAGAAGATAGAGATGAGACTGATCAACACTTACTATGAAGAAAGAGCTGCGAACGCGAACACGAACTAGAGAAGAGGCTTGAATCGATCTATGAATACTTGAATCGATCTACAAATACGAAGGGGTTCAGCTACGGTTCTACAAATATGAAGGGTTGTCTCTGAAACAAAGGGGTTTGAAGCGAGAGAGAGTGAAATCAAGGGTTTAGAGAGAGAGAGAGAGTGCAAGACTGAGAGTGAATAATACTTGAATCGATCTACGAATACATGAATCGATCTGCAAATACAAAGGGGTTCAGTTGCAGTTCTACAAATACGAAGGGGTTTGAAGAGAGGGAGAGAGAGAGTGTGTGAAATCAAAGAGGGAGACGAGAGAGAGTGAATACGCTACTTTATGTTCTCATATATTAAAAAAATAAAAAATAAAAAAATACATTCGAAGGCGTTTTTAAAAGGACTTCTGAAATGAAGACGGTGTCGTATTATTAAACAAAAAATGCGACATTTATAAAAATGCCGTTAAATGTTAAAAACAGAAGCATTTTTTTAAACGTCGTTAAATCCCAATATTCTTGTAGTGTGTTCAATAATTCAAAGCTTTTATTGTTGCATATTATATAATTTTTTTGAAAAAAAAAAATTAATTAATATAATATTTTCAATCACATCTTGTCCATACCAATCAATGTCAGAAGCCCATTTTGTTTTCATAGCATGGGCTATTCCTAAAAGTCCATGAGGTTTGAGTGGCCCACTTTGTTTTGGTGAAAAATATTAAATAGTGTTAATGATATTAATTTATGTGACAGTTTATATGGAGATTTTTAAATTACGATTTTGATTTGGATGGCAAGACTAACACATAGACATTTTCATTAATCAGAGGTTGGTCGAAATAATTAGAGACTTAAACGATATTGATAAATGGGAATGACAACTTTTACATCTTTTCTTATTCTTAATATCATTACAATACTTTTATTTAATTTTATTTTTGTCTATTTTTCAAATGCAAGATTACTAAAAATAATATTAGATTTTGTCTTCCAAGAATATCAAGATGACGGTGTGCTCAACTAATAATAAGTAACCTAACAATTACATGAACCTACAAATAAAAAAATGGTTGAGGAATAACAATACATTATTGAATGGTCACAGAGTCACATGGTCTTCATAGCTCGTATAATAATTTTTGGATTACATGACATTATAAATATAGAAATTATTCGATAGGTCCAGCATGCCTAACATTTGAGAGAAATATAATCATTTTATGTGAACGTAAATAATAAATGTAAATTCATAATTTGATATAATTAGTTATTTTAATAGGAATTAAACCTATAAACAATCCTTCTTCTTTAATCTTTATTTTTTATTAAGCAATGTTTAGATATGTTTTGATTATTAAAAATTAAACGCCATTTAGGTGGTAATTTTAGATTTCCTACAAGTTTAAAAATTCAAAATCTTAAACAACAATTTGTGTTTTATTTTAGGGTGAATTACAAATACATCCCCTGAGATTTAATTAAAATATGAATCACTTCTTGTGATTCTGAAAATTACATTCCACCCCATAAGGTTTTTAATTTCATAACAAATCACCCATTTTATTAATAAATCATAAAATCAATTAACAGTTTTTAATAATATTAGAAATATGTTTCAATTAATAATTTAAGTAATTTTATTATTGTAAAAGAGAGCAATTACGAATTTTATTTTTTTAGTTAATTTTGTTAAATAAATTTTTTTGACAAAGAGGTATTTGTAATTTTTCAAATCACAGAAAACAATCTGTACTTCAAACAAATCTCAGAAGGTGTATTTATAATTTACCCTTTATTTTATTACTAGTATTTTCTGCAATTTCAACATCGTCTTAGTTTTCATTTTTCTCAAGATTTATCTTACAACAACATAAAGTTCCAACAATTAGATTTGGTCATGCATATATAACTTTACAAATAAGATGAGATCACACTACAAGAAATTGCACTTTTGGCGACTACTTTTGGCGACAACATCAATTTTTCGTAGCCAAAAGTATATTTTTGGCGACACAGTGATCAATTTCGTTGGGAAAAGTAGACCTTTACCAACGCAATTTACTATCGTCGCTAAAAAAGCATAACATTGACTAGGCGCCAAAAATATTGGTTGGCACCAAAATTTCATAAATTTTAGCTACAAGGCTTATTTTTTAGCAACACAATAAGCGTTGCCATTGGTGTGCTTACTTTTGGCGACGACTAGTTGGCGTGAGCAAAGAGTTAAACATTTAGCGATGATAACACTATTCGTCGGTAAAAACTTTGCTAGTGAAATCAGATGATTTAGTGATTTGTGTTTTTATTATAACTTTTCAAAGAATTTTAAATATTTTAGTTATTGAATTGTAAAATTAAAGTGATCATCGAATTAGATCACAAAATGAACCCATCAAGCCCAAACACACTCTTAAGTTAAGATGGTTAATTTGAGATAATCTAAACTCTTCCAAAGAATGTTAGATTATCAATTTCAATATATTTGGTTTTATTTTCAGAAACTTGTTTCAGATTTTCAGATTATCAATTTCAATATATTTGGTTTTATTTTTGTATAATTTTATCTTTTAGGAGGTCATAAATAATTTAAAAATATATTTCCGATTTTTATAGTTCTCAAATTAGTTTTAGTTTTTTTTAAAGAATTAAAAATTATTTTATTTTTATTTTTATTTTTTTGGTGACCCACCTCTAAAAATTGAGGCGGTGGAAAGTTACCTCTCAAAATTTCCTCTTTTTTTCTAGGAGGTAAACCCCTCATCACTCTCAAAATTTTCTCTTTTAATTTTCACAATGCACAATTTATGTCGTGAATGATATTAAAAAAAATAAATTAAAAAAAAAAACGCCAATGACCAAAAATGTATTACATTTTTTTTTTGTATCAAAATATATACAAACTATGGCTTCTAATTGGGTTTTAGAAAGCTATAAATTAGATAACCTAGCGGAGATGGAGAAGAGAGAAGGTTCGAAGGGGAGAGTGGTTCAGCAGCGCCAGATTTTGAAGGGGAACGATCGACGGCGACAGCAATCGACGGTTCGGCGAGACCGGTTCAGCAGCAGCAACGCTTGACAATTCGAGACTGGTTCGACGGCTCGACGGTTCGGCAGCGAGACTGGTTCTTCTCTTCGATCTGTAAAAAATCTCAGGTATGTTCGGATTCCCCTCTCTCTCTCTCTCTCTCTCTTTCTCACACATTCATGTAAAGCACTATGTAAACATTTGGGGTTGTAGTCTCTTACAGTGGGGAATCAACAATTGACGATTGCGATATTTCATACGATCTCATGTTGTATAGGACAATTTCTGAGATTTTTGAATGACATAAGAATATGACTAGATACACTTGGGAATTCAATAGATTTCATATACCTTGTGTAGGTGGATCCTAATCATGTTATGGACACAACACAATATGATCTCATCTTGTATAGGAACATCTGTGGGATTTTAGAGTCAAATAAGCATATGATTAGATCACGTGGGAATTTAAACATTGGATACTAGTCATGGATGTCTGAAAAGCATTAATTGTAACCATTTATACTAAATTGTAATGTCTGCTGTTGATTCATGAATAACTTTTTGAGATGTGTTGCTTTGCAACCGAAGATCATGAATATGCTTGTGCAGGACAGGGATTGTATAATTTCAGGGTATATTTATTAGAAATCTTGAATTAGAATAGATTAGATATGACTATTCAGTTAGAAAGGTTTATATGGTGTTGGAATATAGTATGAAATAAAGCAGAAAAGAGATAAGTTTTAGCAAAATGCAGTTGATGTCCAGTTTCTGGTCAGAATAAGAGAGAAATGTGTGTAATATTCTGATTGCTTTTGGATTGGCTTATCAATCCAGGAAAATCATCCTTAACCATGTTTCATGACATAAAGTTGAAAAGAATATCAGTGTTTCCGATTCAAGTCTACTGCAATACGTATTGCTATGGTTCCACAGTGATATTGACTTATATAGATTCTCCTGTATCGCTATATCATTAGTGAGAGATATTTTTTAAAGTGTTGAATAATGAACTACAATTTGGATAACGTTTACTACATAATGTTGTGATAAATAACAATGGGTTTGGAACCAAACATTGCCTAAAGTTTTTGAAGTCTATTGCTAATTGTTTCCATATCCTAAGATTGATTGACAACCATAAAAAGAATCAAAACCTGACATATTAAAGCTGCACTTGAATCAACAAAGAACATAAAAAGAAAAGGAGAAGAAAGAAATAAAATTAAAAAGCTACCGTCATCCTTGTATGCAATAATTGCTCTTATATTAGTCTGCCATAAATTCTTGAGAAAAAACATCAATATAGTTCAAAATGATGACATAATGTAACTTGTAAGGTGGATGTTTCTAGTCCTTGTACATGGGGTGGTTGCATCCAAGCATAAAAGTGAAGCCATGTGAGAAAACAAATATACCTTAATGATTATTGTGGTCGCAATATTTCCAGGTATAGTAATTTGTAAGTAATTGAATTGTTGTTTTTATTTTGTGTATTGTCTCAAGGAAAGTGGTTGACCTGAATTAGTTCTTGGTTTAGTTAGTTACGAGCCTTTTTTTTTATTATTTTTATTTTTAAATCACTGCTATTATTTTGGAACAGGATGTGGCCTTTGTCATTGATGGCTGGGCTCTTGAAATTGCACTTAAGCATTACAGGAAAGCATTCACTGAACTAGCAATTTTGTCAAGGACAGCTATATGTTGCTATGTTACACCATCTCAAAAAGCACAGGTGCTCTTTATTAGTTCTTGAATGGTCTATTAGTTACAATCATTTGTAGATTAGTTTAGATTCACTTTTTTTTCTTTTTCTTTTTTGGTAATTATTATTTTTTAAAGACTTTCCCTCTACCTGTATACCTTGTAGTAGTAATATGAACATAACTTGTACAAGTTACACTTTACTAAAAATGAAAAGGAGCAAGGGAAAATTATAGAACCATGGTGACTAGGGGGAAAAAAAAAAAAATTTTTTTTTTTTTTTTGGAATAACTGTTGATATTGTGATTCTTATTGTACCATTTTCCTTGCATGTCAAATGTTCGATAAAATGTGTCAATGGAAAAATTTTGTTATTTTTATTATTTTAATTTTTAGCCAAACACTAGCAAATAAAAATGATGATGAAACTTTTACTGTAAAATAAGCTTTTATCAGTGTAGTGAATAAACTGCCAATCTGTGTTATCTGTGCCTACCATGGGATCTTGTGCAACCTTAATGATAATAATGTGAAAAATAGTTGTAGTGAATTATGTAATCATCTATCTATCTCACAATCTTTTTGTTGTCTATAATATTAGCCCCCTTATCTTTCTTGATATCCTCTTGATATTGTTTTCTATGAGAAATATCAAATGCTCCATTTTTGGAGATAAATGTTCTGGACATTTGAAGATTCACCCACATTTTCAATTTGATGTCAAACAAACTTGTCTAAATGGTTATTTTGATACTAAGAATAGTCATTATCAGGTTGGACTATTATCGAGCATGAATATGAAGTAACTACGCAGCTATAGACTAAAGATTTTGATCCATAGCTTCTTATTGTTAAGTGACTTGCTTGTCATACTGTTCAGAAATGGTCCTTTACTTTTGTTTGTAAATCTTACATTTTAATATTGAAATGGCAAAGGACGCACACTGTGGTATAAATTTCTATGTCAATCCTTACAAAATTTTCAACTTTTCTTATGTGTTATTTTTGGAATTCTCATCTTGAAGCTGCTATTTTTTGGATTTCTGTTTTCAGAATTGATGCTCCTAGGCTTCATATCTCCCATTCTCACTGCTACTTCAGGTGCTATATCAAATATTTGCATCCCAACATCGTTCTATGAGAGTGTGTTTTCTCCTTTTGCACCAAATCTGAGGTTCAGGACGACACTGAAAATAATGTTTCACAGGTTGTAAACTTTTGATGGCGTTCGCTCTTCCTCACTCATTTAGGAGAATGTTGAATGAGTTAAATAATAAATCCTGCAATGAGGCATGTTTCTTATCCAAAATCATGGCATAATATATTGTTTTTTTTTTTTCCCCCATCTAATGTTTCCATTCAAAAGAGAGAATTTTTCCAACTCATTCTATGGAAACAAAAAAAATTGTTTTCCATGGTTCTTCTTCTTTAAAAATAAATAAATAAATAAAAATAAAAATAAAAAATTGGGAAAAATATCCTAATAATTCCATTTCGGTTCTCAATTTTTTTTTCCTTTCTAAGCAGTTACTTTCCCCTCTTAATTTGAACTTTTTTTCTGCTTGCATCTGGAGTTTGGATTGATCCTGGGTTATTTAAATTTTATTTTATTGGACAGGGTCATGAGCCATTTGTTTCATCTCAAGGTCTCGAGCAATTGCACCACTTCATCTTCGTCATGGCAATCACACATGTATTTTACACATACCATTAAAGGTATAGTACTCTTGCAAAGAGAAGCTATGTTAAGCTAGTAATATTGATATTCTAGATTTATGTTACTAATTATATAAAATTTATATACACATCAGATGCGCATCAGTCTCTTCTCATGGTCTTATAAAAATCATATGCATATTCGAAGTTTTTATGATAATAGATGAATTATAGATGTTCTGGAGTTGGGTCCTTTTGATGACGAGCAACCTATTTACATAAGATTGATTAATCATTAATTTAGGTTGCAAGTTATTATGCTTATTACCTACTTCTGTGGCTGTAATAGGCAATTGTAGTTGAAGATGATACTTCTGATCTTTCCTAGTGGATGAATTATCTTTTGAATGGAATTAGTTGATTACAATGATGCCCCCTTGTGAACACATGGCGGAATGCTATCTGTAACGCCCTCAAAATTCAACCCATTAAATATAAAACAAAACATGCATTATTAAAAGAAAACATTATTTATTACATCAACCATCAGAGTCTTACGAAATAAAATACCATAGCAAATGCCCTACGGGCTTACATCTTACCAAGCCAACACTTGGACACAATTCACTGAGTTCTAACTCAAAAAAAAAACAGATAAAGCCCTAGGCTTGAAAGATTACATTATTCAAATAAAAATAAATAAACAAATCTTCAAGTCCAATCCTCACAAGCTAAGTCCTTGGAGGGAGTGAACCACCTGAACCTGAAAAATAAAGTTCCCATATAGGGTGAGCCACAGCCCAGTAGAGAAATACTAAACCAAGCATAAGAATTAACTAAAGTATTAGCATCTGATACATGGTTAACACACTATAATCAAGTTACAATATTCATGACACGAATGTCTACACTGCCTATGACGCATTGTCTATGGCACATTTTACTTTCCACTTATGGCTCAGAACCTGGCCAAATAACTCAATAGGGTTTCATCTTTTATTACCATTACTTCCAATTCAACAGGAATAACATTTCAAGTTAGACCTAATCATAACAAATACACATGTTGGTATTGTATCAATCATAATCAATTCACTTCCATACTTCCCAACTGATACACATTTTAGTGATGTATCATATCAACAATAAATAGACATATATCTATTAATCAATAAGCACACATAAGAGTGATGCTACTGGAGTCCATCCCCTATCTCCTCCCAATAAATCCGGTTTAGAGGTCCATCCCCTATCTTCCCCTAAACCGTGGAGTTCATCCCCTATCTCCTCCAAAACCATGCATATGCAATAAAACACACAATTGCCATATACAACACATAATTAATACACAAATGTTCTGTATTAACTCAACAGTCAAACAATTGACTCAATTCTAGTTATACCTAAGCCGCATGCAAGGTCTACAACAATCAATGGCTATCCTCCACCGATAGCCCAAAACAGTTATTTCTAAACAAGAAATAAATACAACAATGAATATAAATTCAACATTCTCATAGGTAATATAAACTACCCAACTATATCATTAATCTCATAATTTCCACATCCAAATTAAACAAATTAATCCCAATAAGTTTCTCCCAAAATTACCAAACTACCCCCACATACCAAAATACCAATACTTAGGATTAAAACATATAAATGGAGTAGGAAATCCCTACCTCGAAGAAATAACTCAAAAAGATGATGATGAAGAAGATGCTCGAAACTCCAAAGTGCTCCAAACTGACAACTGCTCAGATTAAATGGAAGCCCTCACTCTCCTCTATCTTATTTGTAAAAGAACTAGGGCAAAAACCCACCCTAACTAGATCAAATCAAGGAGAGAAGATGAGTTGGGAGAGGGAGAACTCGTAATTAGGGTTTTTGGATCAAAAGTTGTAAAAAAAATGATTTAAAAACTGTTTCTGCGTATTTAAACTGGACAGGCTCGCTCGAGCGAAGACATGGTCGCTCGAGCGACCAGACACAAAAATCCACGCTCGAGCGAAGAAAAGCTCGCTCGAGCCAAAAACTCGATGCTTCAGGTCTGCAACCCAGAAGCTCGCTCGAGCGACGAAATGCTCGCTCGAGCGAAGAACTCGAAAACATACACCTCGCTCGCTCGAGCGAAGAAATGCTCGCTCGAGCCAAGAAACACATCTATCAGGTCTAAGTACTGGATGCAGAGCTCGCTCGAGCGAAGGGACCCTGGCTCGAGCGAAGAAGCAAAAACAAAGACCTCGCTCGAGCGAAGAAGAGCTAGCTCGAGCGACCAACCCAAAAACTGGACATGAACTCTTGGTTTCAAACCCAACCAACCTGTAAACAACCTGCCCAACACTTCCTATAACTCAAAATTGAAGAATTAAAGGACAACAACAACAATGATACAACAATGGAATCTACGGAACATAAGTCCGGATACAATAATCAAATGGGAAAAGACCGGGGTCGCTATAACCTTCCCCCTTAAAAGAATTTCGTCCCCGAAATTAAGCATAAGTTTGTAAAAAACAAGTTTTTCTCAATTCCCAATGATATCATAAAGCAATAAACAACATCTTGACCCAATACCGGTCACTTCATCTCTAATCAAGAGGCATCTCACAATATGTATAAATCAACATATATTTCAACTTGCATCAATATTATGCACTAATCTTTTCAATGTTAACAATTTCCATATCATATTCAATCTCATGATATAAACAACACATTTAATATATAAATGTTATACTCTACTTCCATAAAAAGGCAAGTTCAGCTGTTAACATTAAACCCAAAACATTCTCAATGTTTTCCAACTTAAGACATATATATATAAAGTTCTTAAGTTCAACAATATTGTAAAATCAAAATACAAGATTACAAATCAACAAACAAGTCCGGATATTTCTCACGGACTTCCAACTCACGTTCCCAAGTGGCCTCCTCCACTCCGTGATGCTTCCACAAAACCTTCACCAAAGGGATGGTTTTGCCTCGCAAAACTTGATCCCGCCTATCCAAGACTCGAACCGGTCTCTCCTCATATGAGACATCCTCATCAACAACTAAATCAAGTCCAATCCAGTACATGTGACGGATCTGGCTCATACTTCCGAAGCATACTCACATGAAACACGTCATGAACTCCAGACAACTGCGGAGGCAAAGCTAAACGATAAGCTGCCTCGCCAATCCTCTCAAGAATCTCAAAAGGCCCAATGAACCGAGGGGACAACTTCCCGCTCTTCCCAAACCTCATTAAACCCCGCCTAGGTGATATCTTCAGAAAGACATGATCACCTACCTCAAACACCAGAGGTCTCCTCCTACGGTCGGCATAAGATTTCTGACGACTCTGTGCTGTAACAAGCCTCTTACGGATAAGCTCAACTTTCTCCGTCGTTTCCCTCACCAACTCCGGACCCAACAAAGGTGCATCACCCACCTCGGCCCAACAAACTGGAGATCTACACGGTCGGCCATACAAGGCCTCAAACGGTGCCATACCAATACTAGACTGAAAACTGTTGTTGTAGGCAAACTCCACTAATGGCAAGTGCCTCTCCCATGACCCAATAAAGTCGAGAACACAACCCCGAAGCATATCCTCAAGGATCTGAATAGTACGCTCGGACTGCCCGTCAGTCTGAGGATGATAAGCCGTGCTAAAAGTCAACTTAGTGCCTAAAGCACTCTGCAGACTCTGCCACAACCTGGTAGTAAAACGAGGATCTCTATCTGAGACGATCGTCACTGGGACCCCGTGCAACCTCACTATGTCCCGGATATACAAGTCGGCAAGATGATCTACCGAATCTCTAACACGCATCGGAATGAAGTGCGCTGACTTCGTCAACCGGTCTACCACCACCCAAATGGCATCACTACCCCGCTGAGTCCTCGGAAGACCCACAACGAAGTCCATAGTGACATGCTCCCACTTCCACTCGGCAATAGGCAAGGGTTGCAACAAATCCGCTGGCCTCTGATGCTCGGCCTTCACTTGCTGACAAGTAAGGCACCTAGATACGAAAGCTGCCACATCTCTCTTCATACCCCGCCACTAGAACTGGCGACCCAAATCCTGATACATCTTAGTACCTCCCGGATGCACCGCAAGGCGCGAATGATAAAACTCTCGGAGTACCTCCTCTCGGCAAGACTCCGGCACAAACAAACGGTCTCGGTATCTCACACTCAGGTCGGGATACACCGTCAAACCCTTCTCAACCTTCCCATTAGAAATCTTCTCCCGGAGAGATTCTACCTCAAGATCACCCCTCTGAGCCTCTAACACTCGAGTCACAAGTGTAGGCTGTGCAACGACAGAAAACAAGGCCGCAGCCTCTACGGATTCGCCCAGATGCAAATCGAACTCCCCAACTGCACCCAACATCTCCCACTCTCGGATGGCTATACTAGCTAAGTCACCAACAGATTTCCTACTAAGGGCATCGGCCACAACATTGGCCTTCCCCGGATGATAGTGCAACTCGAAGTCATAATCCTCAATGAACTCCATCTACCTCCTCTGCCTCAAATTCAAGTCTTTCTGTGTAAACAGATATTTCAGACTCTTATGATCCGAGAATACCTCGAACCTCTCACCATAAAGATAATGCCTCCAAATCTTCAAGGCAAATATCACAGCTGCTAATTCTAAATCATGCGTAGGGTAATTCTTCTCATGAATTTTCAACTGACGTGAGCCATAGGCAACCACTTTCCCCTCTTGCATCAACACACAACCCAGACCCTCTCGTGAGGCGTCACAATAGACTGCATAACCCAACCCTCTCTCCGGAATAATCAAGACTGGAGCAGTGGTCAGTCTAACCTTCAACTCCTGAAACGACTTTTCACAAGTCTCACCCCATACAAATTTGACTCCCTTCCGAGTCAATCTAGTCAACGGTGAAGCTAACCTGGAGAAATCTTTCACAAACCGACGGTAATACCCAGCTAATCCCAGAAAACTGCGGATCTCAAACACACTCTTAGGCTGTGCCCAATCTTGCACTGCCTCAGTCTTGGATGTATCAACAGACACCCTTCCCCAGAAACTACATGGCCTAAGAACTTCACCTCTTCTAGCCAGAACTCACATTTCCCGAACTTAGCATAAAGCTTATGGGCTCTAAGTAACTCTAGCACTACTCTCAAGTGTGCCTCGTGCTCCTCCTCTGAAGGTGAATAAATCAGAATGTCGTCCACGAAGACGACCACAAAACGATCCAAGAATTCCTGGAAGATCCGGTTCATCAAATCCATAAACACTGCCGGTGCATTGGTGAGCCCAAACGGCATCACCAGAAACTCATAATGACCATACCGCGTACGGAATGCTGTCTTAGGAATATCCTCCTCCCTGACTCTCAACTGATGATAACCCGATCTCAAATCTATCTTAGAGAAACAACGGGAACCCTTCAACTAGTCAAACAAATCATCAATACGGGGCATAGGATACTTATTCTTAACCGTAGCCCGATTCAATTTACGGTAATCTATACACAACCTCAAAGCACCACCTTTCTTCTTAGCAAAGAGGGCCGGTGCTCCCCACGGTGAAACACTAGGACGGATATAGCCCTTATCTAGTAGCTCCTGGAGTTGAACCTTCAACTCAACTAACTCGGCTGGGGCAAAACGGTAAGGTGCCATAGAAATCAGCGCCGTGCCGGGCACTAAATCAATAGAGAACTCAATCTCTCGCTGAGGTGGCAAACTAACAAGATCCTCGGGAAAAACGCCCGAATACTCACAAACCACCCTCGGCAACACAATCTGGGTCTCATCACCCTCACTAATCGAAAGACTAGCAAGTAGACCACTAAGCTCACTCCGCCCTCGCGGATCATAACCCGGTGGCAAAACACTACTAACCCGATCCCCCAGAAAACGAAAACACTCCCCGTTCACGGTACAACAAGTGACCCTCTGACGGTAGCAATCAATCACTGCCCGGTATGACGACAACCAGTCCATACCCAAAATAACATCAAAACCCTTCATGGGCATAACCACAAAAGAAAAAGGGATTCTATGATCATCGACCTCTATATCACAACCCCTAACACCTTGTTTCAGAATCAACTCACCCCCAAGAGGCGACACTACACAAATAGGAGATGCTAACTGAGCTAACTCCAACTCCAAAACAGATGCAAATGCAGCAGACACAAAGGAATGAGATGCACCCGTATCGATCAAACACTAGCAACTGAATTGCAAAACAAGAAGGTACCTCTCACGACAGATGGAGCCGGTACAAGATCCTGCGCTATAACAGCATACACGCGCCCAGATGACCTCTGATCAACCTGCTCACCCTAGACTGCTGCACAGACTGGGACGAAGAAGCCCACTGATTGGCCCTCGAGGCCTGAACTGACTGAGCAGGCAGCTGACTCTGAGTCTGCCTCGAACCAGATGCACCAGATGTGCCACCCAACTGTGGGCAGAACCTCTTCATGTGCCCCGGCTGACCGCACTGAAAACAAGAGAGCGGCTGGCCTCTACCCTGACTCTGGCTCTGAGATCGAGCCGTAAGAAGATGCTGCTCTCTGAACTCCTCCCCTCTGAGGACAAACTGGAGACTTGTGACCCAGCTGGCCACACTTGAAACAGGTAATGTCTCCCTGACTGCCTTCCCAAACTAGCACTCGGCACTGGAAAAGTGGATCTAGAAAAACTACTCTGAGGCTGCTGAGGAGTGAAACTCTCTGCCTCCTGCCATCACTCTGGCCATCCTGACTCCTCTTGGAGCCTTTCTGCCTTTCCCCTCTTCCTGCATCATAGTCTCGGTATGGGCTGCTGCATCAACCAATCGCCCAAAATCCCTAATCATCGATCCGACAACTCTCAACATGAGGCCACGCCTCAACTTCTTCTCAAACTCAATGCAGCGGCGTTCCTCAGTCGCCACCAACTCAGGTGCAAACCTGGACAAACTAGTGAATGTAGCCTCAAACTCGGCCACTGATAAACTGTTCTGCTCAAGATGGCGGAACTGATCTCTCAACTTCTCCTGAACAGCTGGAGACAGGTACTTCTCCTGAAAAACGTCGACAAAAGCCGTCCAAGTACCTCCAATACGACCCTTGGTGAACTTCCACCACTGACCCGCATCCCTTTTTAGCTGGAAGGATGCCAAGGTCACCTTCAACCCCTCGTCTTCGATGCCTAACATCTCAAACGTTTTTGTTGTCTGTTCGAGCCATTCATCTGCCTTAAGCGGCTCGCTAGGATCACCTAAAAACACGTCCGGTTGAGACCGGAAGAACTCCCTCTTCAGAAAAAAGGCCCTGCATCTGCAGCAACTACTGGAACTACCTGGGCTGGATTCGCAGCCCTCAGAATGTCAACTGATGCCTGAAATGCCCCTGCTATCCCTTGGGCCAAAGCACCCATAAACTGCTGTCCTACTGGCTCGGCCACATTGGCCTGGCCAACACCCTCCTGAACTGCCGGAATTTCCTCCGGTATAGGCACTTCCTGCCTGGCCTGCCTACCGCGCCTACCGCGACCTCGTCCTCGTCCTGACATCCTATTAAAGGAAACAGAGACGTTAGCACATTAATAAATGTGCCGAAGCTAAACACTCACGTCCTAATGCATTGGACAACAATAAATCACACCACGTAAGCACATAATCACATAAGCACCGACGAATTTCATTCCTGGATAATGATAGTCCCAAAGGGTTAGTATAGTTCCGGTTGGAAGCAGCATTGATCAAGTGCCTTTCCAACAAGACTACTAGAAACTCAAGGATCCAATCAATATCTAGAAACTACATTCCATACCCACATAATCACATAACATGTTATCATATAAGCATGTAATCTTACACTAAGTCTCTATCAAACGAGACGAACCCATTGTGATACTAATCACTTCCCACGTACCCAAAGTAGTCAAACCCGGTACGCTCTGATACCAAGTTGTAACGCCCTCAAAATTCAACCCATTAAATATAAAACAAAACATGCATTATTAAAAGAAAACATTATTATTACATCAACATCAGAGTCTTACGAAATAAAATACCATAGCAAATGCCCTACGGGCTTACATCTTGCCAAGCCAACACTTGGACACAATTCACTGAGTTTCTAACTAAAAACAAAAACAGATAAAGCCCTAGGCTTGAAAGATTACATTATTCAAATAAAATAAATAAACAAATCTTCAAGTCCAATCCTCACAAGCTAAGTCCTTGGAGGGAGTGAACCACCTGAACCTGAAAAATAAAGTTCCCATATAGGGTGAGCCACAGCCCAGTAGAGAAATACTAAACCAAGCATAAGAATTAACTAAAGTTAGCATCTGATACATGGTTAACACACTATAATCAAGTTACAATTTTCATGACACGAATGTCTACACGCCTATGACGCACATTGTCTATGGCACATTTTACTTTCCACTTATGGCTCAGAACCTGGCCAAATAACTCAATAGGTTTTCATCTTTTTACCAATTACTTCCAATTCAACAGGAATAACCATTTCAAGTTAGACCTAATCATAACAAATACACATGTTGTATTGTATCAATCATAATCATTCACTTCTCTATCATACTTCCCAACTGATACACATTTAGTGATGTATCATATCAACAATAAATAGACATATATCTATTAATCAAATAAGCACACATAAGAGTGATGCTACTGGAGTCCATCCCCTATCTCCTCCCAATAAATCCGGTTTAGAGGTCCATCCCCTATCTTCCCCTAAACCGTGGAGTTCATCCCCTATCTCCTCCAAAACCATGCATATGCAATAAAACACACAATTGCCATATACAACACATAATTAATACACAAATGTTCTGTATTAACTCAACAGTCAAACAATTGACTCAATTCTAGTTATACCTAAGCCGCATGCAAGGTCTACAACAATCAATGGCTATCCTCCACCGATAGCCCAAAACAGTTATTTCTAAACAAGAAATAAATACAACAATGAATATAAATTCAACAGTCTCATAGGTAAGTATTTAAACTACCCAACTATATCATTAATCTCATAATTTCTCCAACTTCATGAATTAAACCCAATTCCACATTTTCCCTTAAATTAATTATACAGATTAATCTAAGCCAAAACCCTAAGGTTCTCCCAAAATTACCAAACTACCCCCACATACCAAAATACCAATACTTAGGATTAAAACATATAAATGGAGTAGGAAATCCCTACCTCGAAGAAATAACTCAAAAAGATGATGATGAAGAAGATGCTCGAAACTCCAAAGTGCTCCAAACTGACAACTGCTCTGATTAAATGGAAGCCCTCACTCTCCTCTATCTTATTTGTAAAGAACTAGGGCAAAAACCCACCTTAACTAGATCAAATCAAGGAGAGAAGATGAGTTGGGAGAGGGAGAACTCGTAATTAGGGTTTTTGATCAAAAGTTGTAAAAAAATGATTTAAAAAACTGTTTCGGCGTATTTAAACTGGACAGGCTCGCTCGAGCGAAGACATGGTCGCTCGAGCGACCAGACACAAAAATCCACGCTCGAGCGAAGAAAAGCTCGCTCGAGCCAAAACTCGATGCTTCAGGTCTGCAACCCAGAAGCTCGCTCGAGCGACGAAATGCTCGCTCGAGCGAAGAACTCGAAAACATACACCTCGCTCGCTCGCCGAGCGAAGAAGAAATGCTCGCTCGAGCCAAGAAACACATCTATCAGGTCTAAGTACTGGATGCAGAGCTCGCTCGAGCGAAGGGACCCTGGCTCGAGCGAAGAAGCAAAAACAAAGACCTCGCTCGAGCGAAGAAGAGCTAGCTCGAGCGACCAACCCAAAAACTGGACATGAACTCTTGGTTTCAAACCCAACCAACCTGTAAACAACCTGCCCAACACTTCCTATAACTCAAAACTGAAGAATTAAAGGAGAACAACGACAATGATACAACAATGGAATCTACGGAACATAAGTCCGGATACAATAATCAAATGGGAAAAGACGGGTCGCTATACTATGCCTATTACACAAGTTATCAATTGAAACTTTATGATTTGATGTCCTTTAATTGATTCTGTTGTTTGTCTTCTAAATTGATTTAATGCTTGACTAATGGGATGTGGTGTGGCACTTATAGAAGTATCCCTACCAAGAATGCCAGTGGTTGAAATACAGCTCCATAGGAAACTTCTGGAGGAGTTGTTGGGTAATATGAGTCATTCATCTGCCCAGGTAACAAATACTTCTTTACATATTTTTGGTCAATTCTCAGATCAGGTCATTATAGTTAATATACATTAATGGGTCAAATTGATGGTTCTCATCACACATATACTCATTTAGTGTATGCTAATGCTTGAAATGGTGTGTGGCCTTGCTACATTCGGGGAGGTTTCTTCTATAACAAATATATGATGCACATCAGCAATCATTGCATTATCAACATGAATGATCGAAACTGGATTTTTTTCTTTATTTATTTATTTTGACTAGAATTTCCTTGTTTTTATTATCAATTGACTTGAAGCTTCTTTGTTGACTCATTTATTTGGTATATTTTAATTTTTATTAGCAATGCCAAACATTATTTAGTTTTGTTATTTTAGTTAAAAACCTTCTTAATCCTTTTCTTTTTTCCTTATATTTTTTTCCCTTCAGCTCATTTGATACATGCTTATGGTTCTTTGAGTAACACAATTTTCTGCAGAATTCCAATCTATAATAACATATTTCTAGATATTCTGTTACTAGTTCTCATTATATACCTTCATTCTTGCAAAACTCTCATCACACTTTTTCTGATCTACCTCGTAAGAAAACCAACAGAGCTAATTTTGAAAACAGAGAAACCTTTTAATGTTGAATACTTAATCACTACATCATATGAAGCTTGATTGTGGGGAATAACTTGCCAAAATATATTTAGTTTATGCTTTTCTTTCCTGTCTCAATCATCTAAAAATATTCTTTGCATACCTTCTGTTAAAAATAAAAATAAAAAATTTCTCACAAATAGTTTATGGCAGTAGAGAATTGAATTTGCAAGCTGGGATTTTGGCTGTTGTGAATTCTCTGTTTTAAGATAGATAGGGGAGAACTACAGTATGCTCTGGACATTGGATGTTTACTGGACACACCATTAGATGCGTCCCAATTAGGAAGTCTTCTATGCCTTAAATTGGCTTGATCAAGTGATTTCTAAGTATGGAAGACATCATCAATTGTGGAAGAATCATCAAAAACTTGTGTGAATAATGGTTTTAAACATATAAAAGAACAACTAGAAGTAGATTTTAATTATCCGTTATTTGTTTGGCCTCAATTCTACGTCAGAACCCATGCACATTTTTCATAAAGTGCTTAATAAGGAAAGGGTCCCCAACATTTTGTGGCAAATTACCATCCCTGTATGTAGTTGGTTGTTAATAATGGATCTATGCTTTTGCCTTCTGATGTATTTGACAATTTCTTTGTGGGAAGCGTGGTCGTGATGTATCAAAAGGAAGGGCATTTTCTTGTCATTTGTTGTGAAAACAAAGCAATTTTTTTGGACTTGGTGATGATGTGTGGCCGTGATGTACCAAAGCAGGACCTTGACTGCAAATCACTTCTCTGGCAAGTCCTCATTATATTATATATGATATTTAATTGATGTTTTTGTTGTTGTTGTTAGACTTGGAAAATAAATGCAGTATCTTAGCAGTGCTATTGTGATATACTGTTGCTATTGATAATGTTTAATAATGTTTTTGTTATATCCAAACAACTTGTCCAATTCTCATAGATGTCTTATTTTATTTTAAGTGCAGGCATTTGGAGTACCACCTTAGCAGCTATGGCAGAAAGTGAACTTTAATGTCATGAAGTAGTAGTGTGTCATGATCTACTCATGTCTGAAAATATTTTTAATTTTTTGTTATGTCATAAATTTCCATTGGTCAAATTTGTATGTTTCTAAAAATATTTATGGCTTAATTGGTTCCAATTTATTTTGAATGTTAAAGGTGATATTGTGAATTGTGTAATTTGAAATTTGCTTTTGTTGGTTTTTTCTCTCTTTTTTTTTTTTTTTTTTTTTTTTTTTTTTTTTTTTTTTTTTTTTGAGGAAGGAATTCATAGTTTGATTAGATTTTGTTGTTTTATTGTAAATTTATTTGAAAAAAATTCTGATTAGGTTCAGTTTTTTTTTCCTGGAAAAAAGCTTTTAGCAACATTTTAATAAAAACGCCACTATAAGTTGGTATGATGTCATTTGTGCATGGGGCAATATTTATGCTGGTGTTCAAAAAAACGCCGCAAAGGATCTTACACGGTGTGTATAAAACGTCGCTAAATTATAGCGACGGCAGCTATATGTTTTGCCGACGTTTTTGATATCTTTAGCTACGTTTCTGAAACGCCGGCCAAAGTTAATTTTCCTGCAATGTGTGTTGCTAATAGTATATTTCTTGCCAATAGTATATTTTTTGCCGACACAATTCTGTGTTGGGAAAAGTGCCACAATCATCATATTTGAACTACTTTTACCCACACAAGGTAATTGCCGACGATGGATGAAGGCTTTTACCGACGACTATGTTCGTCGCTAAAGGCATTACTTTTACTAACGCAATGATAATTTCGTCGGCAAAAACTTTTGCCGACTCACTTTTGCCTACGGGTTGCCAACGTAGCTTTGTGTGTCGGCAAAACTCTTTGCCGACGAATTTTCCCTTTTAGCAACATATTTTGTTGCGTTGCGAAAAATGCAATTTCTTGTAGTGTCATATCTTTTAAGAAAGTGAACTTTCATGAAAACTAGTAATATTTTGTGTTCTTTATTGTCATACTTTGTACATTTTCTTGCATGATTCTAAAAACTTACAAGAACCTCTTATTATATTTGTCTAGGGCCAAAAATTCAAGAAACAAGTTCTTCACTCTTCTCATACAAGGACAAGAGTATCCCTCTTAACGTTTCAATCTCCACCCTTTGATTTCCTTGCATCTGTTGAATTCAATATCCAAATCAACAAAACATTAGCATACCATTTTGTTATAATCAAGAAGTTTTTTCAAAAAATTTTACAAAAATCCACAATTAATTTAGTGATAGTGTAATTAATTTTGTTAAGTAAAATCTATTTTCCACCGTTTGCATGTCAACATATTTTATTGATTTGAGCTTAACTAAAAATTGTCATTTAACAAAAATGATTTCTTTATTTATTCATGGTAAGAAAACTACTTAATTAGTTGGTTATTTTTATAAGGAATCTGACTTGCAAAACTAAAGTTACTGAAAACTAGTAATCAAAATAAAATTAAGGTCTTGCTAACAATTGCCTAGGCGTAAGGGGGAAAAAAAGCGAGACAGTTTTCACCAAAGTCAAAACAATTTTCACTAATTTCAGAATCCTTTTAACTTATTTTTTTTTTATTTACAAAGAACTTTCTATCTCAATCCCAATATTAAACATTGTCCCATAGTACTTGTAAGCATTTGCCATTAAAAAAGATGGCAAATTACACCAGTAGTCTCTGTATTTTGGCTCGTGTCATTTTGGCCCTTATAATTTTAAGTGACTCAATTTTGATCTTGAATTTACGATTTTGTCTCAATATAGTCCAATTGATTACAGTTGTTAGTATTTTTTTTTTTTTGATGAAAATGTGCACATGAGTTACATGTATCATGGATTTATTGGCCAAATTATAAACTTGTTCAATTTAGTGAGTTAATGTCAACCAATTTAGTGATTATTTTCTTTCAAAAACCCTAAGTGGTGTTATCAATTGGACCAAATTGACACAATCTAAAATTAAGAGTCAAAATCAAGCTAATTGAAATGATAGGGATGAAAATGACACAAAGGAAAAAATGCAGAGACTGTTGGTGGAAGAGAGACTTCAAACTACTTATGGTAGCTTGAAGCAAAATTCAGAGAGATAAATTTGGAGACAAACAAATAAACTTTTCTGAGAAAATTATAAAACAAGGAGAAACACACTCTCTGTCTCTCTAACTCTTACACTCTTTTCTTCTTCTCTCCACACTCTGAAATCTCAAAATACAATAGCTATATATAGATAAAACTAGTAATGTGAATGCCTTAAATGCATATACAACAATACAATCTTATTTTGACATTTAGCCTTCAAACTTTGAATTTTCATGCTTCAGCAATCTTTGAACATAGATTTTTCGATGGCTAGGATGGCTATCTACGGTGGTGGCTATCAAGCTTACTTTCCAACATCCCCCCTCAAGATTGATTCTCCAAGTTGTTTCATGCCTAACATTATCTTCAATTTTGTGAACACATCACCCTTCAATGGCTTTGTGAAAATATCAGCAACTTGGTCTTGAGATTTGCAAGGAATCAACTCCACCTCTTTATTTGTCACTTGCTCTCGAATAAAATGATAGCATGTATCAATATGCTTGCTTCGTTCATGATAAACTGGATTTTTTGCCAATGCAATTGCTGAGCGATTATCAACAAAAATCTTGGTGGGCTTTTCTTGTGGAAATCCCAAATGCTTCAGCATGTTTCATAACCATATTGCATGGCACGCAGTTAAGTTGGCTGTAATATACTCAGCTTCGCAAGTCAATAACGTCACAATAGCTTGCTTCTTGGACGACCATGTGAAGGCTGTATCTCCCATAAAGAAAGTAAATCCCGTAGTACTCTTTTGTTCATCTAAGTCACGTCCTCAGTCACTATCTGAATAGCCAACAAGACTGAAATTATTAGTTGGTTTATAGAATAAACCATCATCGATTATATCTTTAATGTAGCGAAGAATTCTCTTTACTGCATGAAGGTGTGACTGATCCGATGTTTCCATATATCTGCTAATCAGTCCTACTCCATAGAGTATGTCTGGCCTGGTGCAAGTAAGATAGCGAAGACTTCTAACTAAGCTCTCGAAATAAGTTGGATCCACATCACCCACCTTTGTACCCTTTTTGAGCTCCACTCGATTGTCTACAGGAGTGTTCACTGAATTGCAATTCTCCATTCCATATCTCTTGAGAATTTTCTTGGCATAGCCACTTTGGGAAATAAAAATTCCATCTTTTCTTTGTGCTACTTCAATGCCAAGAAAATGAGCCATCAATCCAATATCTGTCATTTCAAATTCTTAGACCATGCTTCTTTTAAATTCTTTGAACATGGTTGGATTGTTTCCAGTGAAAATTAGATCATCAACATAAAGACAAGCAAGCAACATGCTTCCATCAGCTTCTTTCTTCAAATATAGTGCATGCTCATATGGGCATTTTTCAAAACCATTGTCATGAAAATACTGATCAATTCTAGTATTCCATGCACGCGGAGCTTGCTTCAATCCATAAAGTGCTTTCTTCAATTTGTACACTTTGTCTTCATGCCCATTCTGAACATACCCCGAAGGTTGTTCAATATAGATTTCTTTTTCAAGAAAACCATTAAGAAATGCAGATTTCATATCAAGTTGATAGATCTGCCACTTCTGCTAGGTAGCCAAAGAAATCATTAGCCTGATCGTCTCCAACCGGGCAACTAGAGCAAACACCTCTCCATAATTAATTCCAGCTCTCTGCTTGTAGCCTTTTGCCACCAATCTCGCCTTGTATCATTGCACTTCGCCTTGTGCAGTCCTTTTTGTCTTATATACCCATTTCACTCCAATGGGTTTGTGCCCCTCCGGTAGACTGGTAAGCTTCCATGTGTCATTTTTCTCAATGGCATGAATTTCTTCATCCATTGTTTTATTCCATTTATCTTCTTAGATGGCTTTTGAGAAAGTAAGTGGATCACTATCTGCGAGCAGACAAACCAAATTCAGATCTTCTTCTTTTGTAGCTTCATATATCTCCTGCAAATTTCTCATTGGTCTTGGTTGTTTGAAAAAACTATCATCTGATGATAATGATGATGATGCATCACTTCTGTGAGAAACTGGCGATCTAGGTGTAGGTATTCTATGTGGAGGATTTTTTGGCTCATCTGGAACTTCTCTTGGAGCTTCAACCGGCATTTCTAATGTTTCATCTTCAATAATAAGCTCTGCATCTTTAACAACTTCATATTGATTCCAATTCCAAGCTTTTTCTTCTTCAAAGATCATATCTCTACTCATGATCACCTTCTGGGTGATGGGATTGTATAACTTGTATCTCATTGTTCTATCATCATATCCAACAAGGATACATTTCTCTCATTTGTCATCAAGCTTGGTTCTTCTTGCTTCCGGAATCTTCGTGTATGCAACACAACCAAATGCTATGAGATGGTTGACACTTGGCTTGAATGAGCTCCAAGCTTCTTCTAGAGTCATGGAGTGAAGACTCTTAGTTAGACATCTGTTCAACAGATACACCGCACATGATATGGCTTCAGCCAAAATTGTTTGGGCAGTCCATTTCCTTTTAACATGCTCCTTGCCATATCTAAGATTGTGCGATTCTTCCTTTCAGTAACAACATTCAGCTGTGGTGTATAGGATGGTGTTGTTTGATGCTTGATTGCATGCTCTTTACAGAATCTTTCAAAAGCATCATATGGATATTCTCCACCTTGATCTGACCGCAATGTCTTAATGTAGTAGCCGTTTTGCTTCTCTACAAAAGCTTTGAATTCTTTGAAAATACCGAACACCTTCGACTTTCTTTTAAGAAAATACACCCATGTCTTCTGGCTATAATCATCAATGAAGGTGTGGAAATATCAATTATGTCCATTTGATATTGGCATCAATGGACCACACACATCAATGTGCACTAGCTCCAGCGGCTTTGTTGCTCTCCACTTCACTTCTTTGGCAAAGCTAGTTCTGTGATGCTTGCCAAGAACACAACTTTCTTATACTTCATTAGGATGGGCAGTGTAGGGAAGGCCTTTCACCATGTTCTTGCTCGACAACAGCTTTAGGCTTTCAAAGTTGAGATGTCCAAACCTTAAGTGCCATAACCAGTCTTTGTCTTTGATAATGGCATTCAAACACTTCGCAGCATCATGTTGGATGTTCAACGCAAACATCCGATTCTTGTACATTCTTAGCCGAGCGATCAAATTGCCATGATTGTCTTTGATGGTAAGATGACAATCTTTCATGCTGATGTCGTATCTTTTCTCTAGGAGTTGTCCCATACTCAAAATGTTGTTTTTCATGGAAGGAACATAATAAACATTGGAGGTGTAGTCATGATCTTCATTCTTGAGCTTGATCAAAATGTTACCTCTTCCTTTCACTGGAATCTTTGAGGCACCGCCAAATGAGACTTGTGCTTGTATAGTCTCGTCAAGCTCGACGAACAACTCTCTTTTACCACACATGTGATTATTGGCTCCTGAATCTAGATACCAAACATTGTTTTGGTTTTCAGTATCTCCATGGTGGATAAATAGGATTGTAGGTCCGACTTTGTTTGTTTCCTTCTCGACAAAATTTACTTGCTCTCCGGCTTCTGTTGTTGCTCTACTTCGACATTCATTGTTGTAATGCCCGAAGCAATGGTAGCACTGAACATTGCTTTTGTCAAATCCTAGTCGGTTGTTGTAACCACCTCCTCTTCCTTTTGCTCTTCCTCTTGGAGCAAAGTGTGGTTGACTTCTTCCTCCTCTGGCTGGACCTCTTCCACCTCTTCCTCGAAAACTAGAACTTCGGATATTGTAACCACGACCTCTTCATCAGCTTCTTTGTGATGTCCCTCCTTGCTCATTTTTGTTATCTCTGAAAGACAGCTTTGATTGAAAAGCTTGCTCTAGAGAACTTGAGGGAGTCTTCTTGTTGATCCTTTGTTCATGAATCTCAAGTGTGCTCATCAGCTCATTGGTGGTCAGGGCACTGAGATCCTTGAACTCTTCTATTGCTACAACCATGTGCTCGAATTTGGGACTGTGTGATCGTAGAATCTTCTCTATCACTTGAAGAGATTCCATCTTATCTCCATATCTTCTGATCTGATTAACAATGGTCAATGTTCTGTTGAAGTACCCAGAAATTGACTGATTCTCATTCATGTGCAGCATCTTGAATTCGCCACGTAACACCTAGAGTCGAACTCTGATCGTCTTTTCAATTCCACGGTGTGAATTGTGAAGAATACTCCATGCCTCTTTAGAGGTTGCTGCTGCTGAAATCTTCTCAAAGCTTGACTCATCAATGCCTTGATAAAGTAGATACAAGGTCTTTTTATCTCTCTTCCTCGAATCTTTTAACGCTGTCTTCTAAGCTTCATTTAAATTTCCTTCATCTTCGAGAGTAGCTGGCTCGTCATATCCTCGATCCACAAACTCCCACAAATCTTGTGAGACTAGTAGGACTTGTATTTGAATACTCCAATTTTCATAGTTCTCCTTGTTGAGTTTTGGAAATTGGGACAGAAAGAAATTGTTTGTGTTGGCCATGGATTGACTTTAAGAAATCTGTAAATTTTTAGGATGTAATTTGCAAATTCTGACCGTACAAATGTGTCCGAAATATTCCAAATAGTTGGAAAGCACTATTTGATCACCAAAAATGAACTTCAAACGGCTTAGATCTGGCAAAAAATAATTGAACGGTTCAGATTGACGGAATCTGGAAATTCTGAGGCGCACCGGATAATTTCTCTAGATTGGATGACGTCAGCGGCATGGTGGCGTGGCTTGGTTCGGTCTACGGCTCGAAGGCGAGGCTCCTTTGCAGTTCAGCTCGGCTCAGCTTGTGGCTCGGCTAGACCTGTGGCTCGGCTCGGCTCGGCTTAATGGTTGAGCTTGACGTCAACAATGACGTCGTCAATAACGTCAGCTTCTGGATACGGATCTGGTCTAATGGGTCAAATTGTATGCCAGATGGGTTGGACTCTGCAAATCTGGGCGAAGAAGACTCGTGGCAGCGTGTGGGCGCGTTACTGTGCATGGTGACGATGTCGATGGCGCGTGGGGCGCATGCGGGCTCTGTGGGACTCAGTTCTCAACGTGGTTTTTTGCAGTGTGATCTTTTTCGATGAGACCTACACACTGGTGTGATCAAAAGTTTATTTCAATAACTTTGATTTCTGGGCAAGATTTGAAATGGTGCTCTATTCTACTATTTTTTTGAAAAAACAGGCCCTCCCGGTGCTCTGATACCACTGTTGGTGGAAGAGAGCTTCAAACTACTTATGGTAGCTTGAAATAAAATTCAGAGAGATAAATTTGGAGACAAACAAATAGACTTTTCTGAGAAAATTATAGAACAAGGAGAAACACACTCTCTCTCTCTCTAACTCTTACACTCTTTTCTTCTTCTCTTCACACTCTGAAATCTCAAAATACAATAGCTATATATAGATAAAACTAGTAATGTGAGGGCATTAAATGCATATACAACAACACAATCTTATTTTGACATTTAGCCTTGAATTTTCATGCTTTAGCAACCTTTGAACACAGATTTTTCGGTGGCTATGGTGGTTGTCTAGGGTGGTGGCTATCAAGCTTACTTTCCAACATAGACTACCGATAAAAAAAAAAAATTAAAAAAATAGCACCTGACGATGGAGATTGTAGAAAACCCTCTCTTTAAAAGATTCAAATCAAGAGGCATTCAATAGAAGTAGTCTATAATCCGCCTCCAAATTTAGCAGAATCTCAGAGAGTGGACTATTTTTTTTTATCAGCAAAAAAGAACTTTATTGATGATAATGAAAGGTATAAGTTGTACACACAAAAAATAGAATTCTCTATGCAAATCTGAACAGAAAAAACTTTATTACTGAGAGTGGACTATTATTGAGCTTAACTGTGCAAATCTGAATCTCAAATTCTCTATCTCCAAGTGGACTTGCTGCAACAGCAGATAAAGGGCTCCCAATAGCACATTTTCTTTTCTTTTCAACATCAATATGAGATAATAAATCTTCTTGTTGCCTAGAATTAATCCTTGAAATTAGGTTTTCCTTCTTGTGAACCAATCATTCTAATTCACTTTGTAGCTCTGTTATGTATTTTAGTACATGCGGTACTGTGATGACCGGTTTCATTGTACGTCGCTTCATTTATTGTCCTCTTTGGGTTTGTTGTGTTGGAAAGTTTTCTCTCCAATTCCGATCCTTGCTTATTTTGAGTGGAGTGTCACTTGTTTCAGAGAGTGCACGGTCGAGTCCGAAGTGTCTGGAAGCGAACCAAAAAAAAATTTTGGGTTGGCGGACCAGGGCTGCACGTGCGGGGCCTTGGGCCGCACGTGCAAGAGAGGGCCACACATGTAGGGGATGAGGTTGTACGTGCGGGGAGATGGGGATGTTTAGTCTTGCACACTGCATTATATGCAGGTGCAGGGTGAGGTGCGGATTGGAGGGCCGTACGTGCGGGGATTAGTGCCGTACGTACGGGAAGCAGGCTCCACATGTGCCGCACTTGCGGGACGGGCTAAGTCTGAAAACTCTGTTTTTTCTCTCATTTTTGCTGTGTTTGTATCATTTTCTAATCCTCCCTTCTCACTCTAAAATACTTTTGCTCCTCATTCTCTCTAAAAACTCTCATCAAACACTAAAAATCCTTGATTTCTTACAATCCATTGGGTCTAGATCCGTAATCTCTCACAAGTTTCGGAGATCAAAGCTAGAACATCCCTTTGTGTGGTGGAGATAAAAAATCTTTCATCTTTGGCTCTAGGGTTTTGATCTCACCTCTTCAACAAGAACTTGAGGTAGGGACTTCTTTGAGTTATATATATGTTTTTGCTAGGTTGATGCCAAACTTGGAGCTTTTTGATGTTAATATGAGAGTTTGATCTTGGCTAAAGAATGTGATGATTTTCAAAAGTTGGGTTTAACCTTATCTCCTTTTTAAATAATATCTTGAGGGTTTGAATCACCTTGGGTAAGGGATGATGTTCTCTTTTTAGAAGTTTCTTTCAAATATTTGGGTGTGTGTGTTGTTGTGGTGAGAATCAAACCTAGAAATTGGGGGTTTTTAAAGCAAGTGTTGAGAACAATGGTTGACCTTGCAAATGTATTATTTTGTGCATCAAAATGAGTAGAGGATGGGGATAATTCCTATTTATAGTTATAAATGAGGAGTTTCATAAAATATGGGAATTGTTGTTGTTGGAAAAGTTATGGTTCAAATGTTGCTTTAGTCTTGAAATGACTAAGTTGTTGGAATTGCTTGAGATATGGAAATGTTGTTAATTATTGATAGATTTAAATGAATATGTGGCTATTTTGTGAAATAGCATTGAAAAGGGAAATGGGGATTTGGTTGTCATGGAATTATTGTTAGAGATATCTGAAAGTGGAGAAATATTATGTAGCATTGATAAATTGTTGCATTGCATATCCATTCAATTGCTATTGCACATTTCAAATTGAGTTGGAAACTTCCACATTGAGAAAATGTTATGAAATGAAATTATTGTAATGTTTTGGGGTAAATATGTTGGTAAGTCCAGATAGGGGGTGTAGTTGAAATTGTTTATGTTGGCCTGAGTGTCCAAGATAAAAGACCGAAAACACGCGCGGAGGAGGTACCACTTCCTTTTCGGTTAGCAACCGGTGAAGTGAGGTTTTGGTAGTGCTAGTTAAGCCTACTTGCAGACACCAACCTAGAGATTACTTGAGTCGTATTTACCGCCCATTGAATAAAATTGTAAGCTTTCGGAATTGCTGAGATTTCAAACTATTATTGAGCATGGTGACTTTTTAAAAGCATGTGGATGAAATTCTCTTTTAATTACATGACATTTGCTTTAATATTGGAAATCTTGCATAAATGTATATACTTTGTTAAGATTTCTCTATTGGGCTTTATGCTCACCCCTATAGGATTTTGGTGCAGGAAAAGATGTGGTGAACCCGCCAAACTAGGGCATAGAAGTTTGTTTTGAGAGCATAAGGCTCTTTTGTTGTGATTGTAATTTTTGGTAAGTCAAGGGCTATTCATGTATGGGTCCGAGAGACCATTTTTGTGTAACCGGGCTTGAGCCTTGGAATGTGTAAGCCCTCAAGGGCATTTTAATTTATTTTTGGTAAATGGTGTTCTACGTGCTATAGATTCATGCATTTCCATATCATTGAATATATAATTCCCACATGGAACTTTTGTATAAACCTTGTTGATTGATGATGTAAAGGTTGGAGATTTGTTATTTTTATTTAGTGGATGTTGGTTGATGTATTTTAATTATGATGGATTATTTTGGGGCGTTACAGGTATTGTGGTTGGGATACTTAGCTTCTTTTGTAATCAATCGAAAATATATAGTGAAAATTCACCAATATGTGTTGGATTTTAAATGGGAATTATATCTTCTTTTTTGTGGGGGATTTTGATGAAAGAAAACTATTTTAGTTGATGTTAAATGTCATTAGTTAAGAATCCAGCTCCGCGGACTCATTTTAATAATTTATTTTGTTCATTTTTAGGTCCCACTATATAGATAATTCATAAAAATTCAAGTTAATTGGCCTAATAATTGTATCACATGATTTTATTATCTTAGTGTTTAAAAAAAATTAACAGTTTATTTGCAAGATCATACTTGTCTATTTTCTTGAAGATAATGATGATAAATTTTTTTAACATTACTGAAAGAAAAATCGATATAATTATGTCAAAATTATGAGACATGTTGTATTTTTTTTTTTAAATCTCAAGGGAGCTCAATGTAATTTACCTCCCAAACTTCATAAAACCTTATTAACCTCTATACAATTTTGAGTATTTGAAGAGAAAAAAAAAAACCCAAAATTTCTAAATAATTCTCTTTTATAAAATTTATGAGTGGCTGATAGAGTGAATATGAACATGACATTTCGTGAAGTTTTGGAGCATTGCTTGTGAGATGTAAAAAAGCAATTAGTCAAATTATAATCTGCTTCCTTTTTTTTCAATAAGATTAGAATAAAAGACAATATAATATAAATAATAAAGTTGTTGCTCTTTTTAATAATTTAAAATTTTAAATGAGTTAGCGATCAATATTTTAAGGGGAATTGACCAGTAAATCCCATTTTGTCATCTTGTAGATCATGTGGTCCTAATTGTTTTTTTTTAGACCGTTTAGTCCTTAGGATTGTTTGTTTACTAATTTGCCATTAAGGTGTTAATTTGAGTTTGTAGACCCGCGTGTATTTATGGGAAGGGGTGTGTGTGAGATTCACGTCCCCAAAAAAAGGTAATAGTACTCTTTTTGGATGGTGTGGATTACAGGCGCGTGATGTGGGATGTGAAATAGATGGAGTGAGTAAGGTTATGTCACGTTGGGGTGTGTGTTGTAACGTGACTCAACCCACTAACCCAGAAATCCAACTTGCTTTTTGCATTCATATTTACAGATGGGCAATCATCCCTCATTTGGAAAGATGAATCGGTGGTGAAGGGCGACGCGAACCCTACGTTTTGTTACGATTATCCACTTTTGGTAACTGTGAACATCGAAGGTGAGTACTTCGATTTGTTTGGGAAGAGATCGGTAAGCCGGTGATTCCCACTGGGTTTCTTCCGCCAGAAAAACCAAACAAAACTTGAATCGCCGCCACACACGGCGGCCTATGGAGTAAGATCTTCGAATGGCTGGATGAACAAAAACCTAAATCCTTGGTGTTCGTTGGATTCAGAAGTGAGTGTAAACTCAACAGAGGCCAGACTTACAAGATAGCCTGCAGGGTAGAGTCATCGGAATTGCCATTTTTGTGGGCTCTGAGAAAACTCAATTGGGCCTCTAACGATCTCGATGCTATACCACCAGAATTCAATCGCCGAACTTTTGGTAGATGAAGAGTCTACATCGGATGGGCACCGCAGATCGAGATTCTGGCTCACTCGTCAATCAGAGGCTCGTTGTTTCATGCTGTGTGGGGTTCGATGATTAAAACATTGCAATTTGGGCATTGTAAATATTTCACGATGTTGTTCATTGTTAGGTTCATGTTGTTGTTCATTGTTGGGTTCATGATGTTCATTGTTGGGCGTTATATAGATCGGAGGCTCATTGTTTCATGCTGTGTAGGGTTCTTCGATCTCGATGTTGTTCATTGTTGGGTACACGTTGTGCTTTCATTCGAATGTTGTAATGATCATGTTACAATCGATTGAAGCACTATTAGACTATTAGGTTCAGGTTATGCTTTTATTTGAATATTGTAATGGTCACATGAATATTGTGGTGTTCACGTTAATTGCAGTATTGTTGGATTGGGAAAATTTTATAAACAAATTTTCATCCCTCCTACCCCACAAAATGTGGGATTACACATACCCAAAATAAAGCATAACATCTTCATAAATTATGTGAGGGCATATTCATCTAGCACACAACCATCTACATTCAAAAAAGGACTTATCAGTAAGCAATTCCACCTCACATGGACTTGTCAATCAAACAAAAACTCAGTGGGATCAAACGGAACACAATTTAGCCATATAGGACTTTTTGATAAATTTCCCATATTTTAATATGATATCGAAACACTTTATAATTATAATATTTGCAGGTGTTTGATTTGTTTATGACATAGAGCCCAACCACACACGTAAGAGGCATTGTTGAGGATGAAATACAAATAACAAAATTGCCTCTCTTTAATAGTTTAAGGTTTTAGATGAGTTAGTGGACAATATTGCTCTAAGAGCACTGGATAATTTCTAGACAAAAATAACAAGTATTCCTTGATTACATGTAGTTTGGTCTTCCTACTCTATCTTGTGATATTTAAAAAAGTGTGACCAGTCAATTTTTTTGCCAATTTTATTTTTTTCAACATGATTCCAATTTTTTTATTTATTTTTTGACAAAGATAATATGTCAATGTTTACAAAATGAATGATTCAGCTCACTGATGAGGCTAAGATGAATCCATCAAGTCCCAATTTTAACTTCCTAACTAGAAAAAAGCTTATTCCTAATTGAAATTACATCATCCATTACTCATTATCAATCAACCCACATTTGGATTTCAAGAACCTTCAATTTTTTTTATGAGAAACTTTATTGATGAAAGTAATAAATATGAGGCAAACATCAATAAAAGTGTACAAAGTATCAAAATAAAACAAATCAATCCCAATTAAGTTAGTACAACAAAAGATAATTATTCAATAATTTCAGAGTATAGACACGTGGGTACTCTATAGTATTGTGATCGGTGGAGAAAGTGGATAGGTGGGGTATTGTCTTGGGTGATTGATGAATATAAGGAATATAATAAATGATAATTGGTTAAAGAGTACAGACATGTGATATTATGAGAATATTCTATAATTTTCCCAGAAGAACAAGTCAATCATCTGCTGATAGAGTACCCAAACAACCACTAAACAACCACCAAACAACCAAAAACAAACACACACACAAACAACAACAAAAATAACAGCAGCCCAAACAGCCACTAAACAACCACCAAATCATCAAAAGAACAAAAACGCTTCAAATCCCAAGCATAGGTTCATACCCAAAAGAACAAGCAACCACCAGCATTGCACACGAATATAAGTGAAAAGTAGCCATAGGTCTTCAAATCTCAAAAAAACACTAGCAGAGCATTCCAGAATCGAAAAACACCACCAAACAAATCCAAAATAAGATTTTGACCACACAAAATCCAAACCTATACACCCAAAGCTCTCAAATTGTTGTGAGAAGAGAAGTGAATCTGACTTAGATTTGAGACAAAATCATGAACAGAATAAGGCACCCACCCCAACTGAGTTATACTTAACCCATTATGTAATTCTCACTTTAACAAGCTTGCCCAATGCTTCCAAATACTATGCTTCCATATTGGCCAGATAATTGTTAATGACATGGCTTTCCAAATCTTCATTTCTAGCTTTTTTAAATCTGAAACTAGTCCAACAGTTTAGCAGCCCTTCCACCAAATCAGGCATTGCCCACTGAATCCCCCCCAACACCATTTCACTAAAGCAGACCAAACTCTCCATTAATTATTGTTGCTCACATTTCTCAAAAATAAAGTTTATGGATAATTATATGAAGTGGTATTTTAAGCAATAACAATGTTATGTGTATCAAACAATATATATATACCTTTTTCTATGAAGAGTTGGCGATCTCTTGCTGCTGATACCCCCACAGTGTTGCTAAAACTAAAATCTTCATCTGACGCTTAAAAGCCTTTTTCATATGCAGCTCTGCATGTCAAGTTTCAAATAATTACTAAATTGGAAACATGTCAATAACAATATACCTTTTCATTTACATTATAAATTTTAGTATGAATTTAGAAACAAGAAGGAAAAAAGGTGGATGATATGTAACATTAGAGACACATATATTGTTTCTTAAGGATATGTAGTTCTCGGGGACACCATGGTTATTTTACCCTTTTTGGCTGGTTTTTATCTCATAAAAATATTTGAGCAAATTATATCGCGGTTCCTATAATTTGCTTTTTGTGTCAATCTAGTCTCTATAGTGCTAATTGTATCAATTTTGTTCTTTATTTTTCACATTATGTCAATTTTAATCCAATTGATAGTAGTCGTTCAATAATTGAACATAAATCAAGAGCAAAATGATTTATTCAAAAGGGAATCTACTATCTAGTTCCAAAAAAAAGAAAGAAAGAAAGAAAGAAGAAGGGAATGTACTATTTCAAATTAGACATCAACTCCTCAATCACTTTGACGAAAGTGAATGAACCATTTTTTCCTCTTGATTTCAGTCAAATTTCTAAAAGAGAAATAAATGGACTATATTTACACAATGTAAAAAAATTGAGGGTAAAATTGATGTAATTAAAATTACGATGACTAAATTGATATAAGAGATAAACTAGTTATATGGTGTGGTGGTAAATTATCATTGGACATGCAATAGTTTTGTGTTCCTTAGCCAGTGTTTGGACCATAAATTTGAATAAGAATTTGGAAAGGAAAAAGAAAATAGTGAGTGAAATGTAAATAAAATGCAATTATATTTCATTCACATTTTACCTCTTTTTCTTCTGAAATCCTTACTCAAATTCATAATCCAAATACAATCTTAATGAAGTCATTTACCATTACAACGTCTCTTTTTTTCTAAGCTGTAAAATGTATAGATATAAAGAAGTTGTCTTGTTGAGTTCGTTGGAAATTGGGAAATATAATTGGAGTTTTACCTTCATATCTGGGGAAGAATGTTACGGTGATATCTCTATTTGGAATGCCAATATCATTTATGTCAGGGCCAAAACACACCAAACTTGGAAGATCTGTAAGTGTGATATGGCCAAACCCTAGGGAAATAACTTCTTCTTCTTCATTTTCCCGAGTGAGAATCTTTTCTACCTTCTTGCAATGCCCAACTGTTAGACTTTGTAGATTGACAAGGACCTTGGCCATGGAAATTGTGAATATCTATGTCAAGTTGTCACACCTCTGTTGGATTTATTTTCTAGTGTGGCCCAATAGCCTATACATATCTACATGTTTTAATTTATTTGGACTCCACAATTAGATAAAGCCAATATTTGATATAAAGTTTAGTAATTAGAATTTTAATATAATTACTCTTCTAAGATAAGAAGGAAACCTTGATGGATAGGAATTCTTCTGATAGAGTTTATCTGGGCCTCTTCTCTCCTCTATATATGGATGGGTGACTCCCTTTTCATATCATGAATATTTTTCCATCACTCTAAGTTCTATAGTCATCCTAATTAAGAGAGACAGAGAAGAAGGTGAGCCAAGAATTCAAGGTTCAACTATTAGGGGTATTTTCTCAACTTCTCTAATTCAATGGCTGACAAAGGTATGTTCATTTTATTCTTGAGTTGTATTGAATTCAAGATCCTGTAAAGTTTAGTTCCGCATTATTATTATGGTTACATGTATTATTAATTCTTATATGTGGTATCAGAGCTTTCGTTTTGTGAATCAATACATCTTGGAATAATAATATATTTATTATACTGTTTTTAATAAATGGTACCTTCGTTTTATTATCGGTATTGACTTTAAAATATTGTCTCAATTTGTTTGAATTGATCAAACGTGTAATACACGTTTTGATTTTGTAATGTTATTAACATGCTGTTCATATCCCTTTACAATAAGTAATATGCATGCTTCGGTTTATTGCATGCTTCGGTTTATTTTTTATAATCATTATAATATTAGTGAAGAATATTACTTCCTCCTATATGCCATAGAATTGAATGATCATAAAATTATTATTTAAATAGACGGTTGGGGCATAAATTAAAAGCAATTTTTTGAATAATTCGGTCTATTAAAGAATTATGATTTTACCTCATATGATTATATACACTTATTGTCTATTATTGTTGATATTTATATATTTTCATGATTTAAATTTGATATCATGATATAATTTTATGACATTGAATATTAAATATTGGAGTGGTTAATTCATATTAGGTGTAATTCTTATTGACCATTCTATGAGATATTCATGATTGTTATATTACATAATTTGATATATAAATATTCATGTTCGTCCAGAGTTATTATTATTATTATTATTATTATTATTATATTGGTAATTGCAATCACATAAAAGAAATTTTAGAAATCATAAATAGTGATTTCATTAAAATAGTGATTGAATTAATGATAATTAAATAACTCAAATTAATGAATAGAGAATATTGTTGGTTAGTTCCGTATTGATAAGGTTTACTAATTTAGTAGCTGCCAAAGTGGCCTAGATTTGTAAAACTTACGAATATAGAACTACATAAAAGAATTGTTAAAAGGGTAACATTAAGGTTGATAATATTCTCAATTGCAGTTATAATTAGGAGATTGAGACTCTCCCAAAGGAAAGTAACTTTCAAATAATTATGAACTGGGCAGGGTAATGTAACTTATGACATATTAGAATTGAATACCCAAAGATAACATGACTAATTGAAAAGTTGCATAAATTACTTTAGACCTACATAAGTGATTCTTGACGAGTGGACAATAGATATACCTGAGTTTTGCCCAAAGGAAAGACTTATGTGATATCAATAGTTCATCATTATAATTCTCAAAGCTTTAATAAGCATATTGTTTATGCCTATTTTCGCGTTACTTATGAGACATTGTGTTAATACCTCTTAAGATTTGTAAAAAAGATGGCTTGCTATCTAAGGTGGTTGGACTTAGAAGGGAGGCTATATTAACTCTTCCGACCTTCCTGGGATCTTACTTGGTTATTAACTAAATGACTCTTTAGTGATGTTACCCTAACCCTTAGAGTAAATATTTGGGGCGTCACATGTTTTATCTTATTTCAGTGAAAGTTCCCACATCATTGCACTCTTTTGCATCAAGCTTCCCTCTAGTTACTGGTACTGTTATGGCTAAATTGACAAAGTTGTAAAGCTTAAAACTTTAGGGATACAAGTTGATGAAACTTTCCTCATGCAGTTTATTCTCACCTCACTTCCATCACAGTTTGGCGCATTCAAAATTCACTATAACACCAATAAAGATAAGTGGAGTTTGAATGAGCTGACTAATATGTGTGCTCAAGAGTAAGTGAGGTTGAGGGAGGAAGAACGTCAAACTGCATTCGCTGTAACTCATGGAGCTATAAAGAAAAAGAATGGGCTTGGGGAAGAAAATCAGGCTCAGAATGGTTTCACTGTCAAGTGCTACTTTTGTGGCAAGAAGGGACATGTGAAGAAAGACTGCAGCAAGCGAAAGGCTTGGTTCAAAAAGAAATATAAGAAATTTTCTTTTGTTTGTTATGAATCAAATCTTGTTGAAGTACCTTCTAACACTTGGTGGATTAACTCTACAACCACGACCCATATTACAAATTCCATGCAGGGATATCTCTCAACTGGAAAACCGATGGTTTATGAAAGATTTGTCTATATGGGGAACCGTCTCAAAGCTAAAGTCGTAGCTGTAGTTACCTATCGACTGATCTTAAAGACGGGTCATCAGATGGATCTAGAAGACACTTTTTATGTTCCTTCAATTTCTAGAAATTTAGTTTCATTAACCAAATTAGATCGTGTTGGATATTCAATTTTATTTAGTTGTGGAAAACTCAATTTAATGTTTAATTCAATAATGATTAGTTTTGGTAATTTATGTGATGGTTTATATAAAATTACCTTAAATCATGAGTTTGCACAATCATTAGTAACTCTGCATTCGAATATTGGTTTAAAATGTGGTCTAATTAATGAAAAATCCTCAATCTTGTGGCATAGACGGTTGGGGCATATCTCTAGAAATAGAATTGAAAAATTGGTAAAGAATGGGATTTTGGAAAACCTAGTTGCGTTTGGTAGAGTTTTGTAAATATGATTTGAGAGTATGCGTTGTATTTTGAGTTTCTGAGTTTTGGAATTATGATTTGAGTGTGGAAAATTTGTCTGGTGAAAGAGTTTTGAATTGAGTGGAGAATTTTTGATGTGACATATGATATTTGATATAAAAACTTACAACTCATAACCAAACATACAACTCAAAATTCTATTAAAGCACATAAAAAAATTTAAAAATTCGGAAAATATTTTTTTCGAATATACAAAAATTAACATAGGTCAATTGAAAAAAAAAAAAAAAATTGCACTGTTCTGGTCAACCCGCCGGACGACCGGTTAGGCCAAATTTGAAAAAAAAAAATTTGAAAAACACGCCCCATACGGAGTTTTCTGTAGAGTTGTGGAAATGCAATTTGAGAATTCGTTCTAAACATCATATTAAAATATGGGTGTAGAATCATTGTTTGGAAACACTACCAAACACAGCCAGACTTTACTGATTTTGAGATACGTGTGGATTGCATCAAAGGAAAGCAAACCAAACACACCAAGAAAGGTGCCTGTAGACACCCCAATTTTGACCGCTCGTAAGACTTAGGCGCTTTATTCCAAACACTCGATGATGAAGGTTATATTATGTAAGTGGTTTGAATTCTCAACAAAGAAATCCGATTTCAAGCTCTAAACAATCCCAACCTGCCATACACAACGTATTTCTGTCCCAGAAATTCAGTTTTGCACATTATACCAACCTATATTGAACCTGAAACTGAGAAACAGTGAAATTACATTGAAGCCCGGTCGTGGCTCAGTGATAGCCGGCCATGGATACCAATACCTGGCCGACCTTCTTGACTTTTCAAGCAGATTGAGCAAATATCTGCCAGCTGTTCAATTCTGTAGATATTTTTGATCTACTGCTCGAATTCTATAAATAGACACCTCTAACCTGTGCTTTGGGGTAAGAAGAATAGCATATATCAAGTGTTAGAAAATATCAAGGATTAGATATTAAGTGTAGAAAATATCAAAGAGTTGAATCTCCTCTTTTGTAAGCCATCTTCATACTCTCATATCATCCATACACCCCATATCAAGAGCTTGGACTTGGAACTTTGATTGAGATTTGGAAATCATAACTCAAACTTGAGAATGTTTTGGAATCAAGTTTGGTTTACAACAAGAACAACTTCTCTACAAGAGGTACATCTTTCATTTCATTCTTTGTTCATCTTTTTCTTGTGTTTTCATATTGTTTTGGGATTGATTTCAAGGGCTGAAACTTGTGATGTAAGAGCTACCAAAGGTGGAGGGGTTAACCACCCTTCCTTGAACCTTATTCTAAGCTTATATCCTTGTGTTTCCCACCTATTTTTCTTGTTTTAACTATTGTTTTGTTAAACTTTAGGGGTTGTTTTAGAGCTGTCCTAATTTGTTAAATTAGTTTATGCTTTGATTATTTTGTTTGTTGTATCATAAGTTCTCTTATATAGCTGTTGTATGTTATTCTTGACCTTTCTTTGTAAAAATTCTGTGTTTAATTATTAATAAGCAACCTATCATCCATTTCTTTAAATTGAGAGTGATTTCAAATGGTTGATGGTTATTCAAAATATGAGGTAAAGATCTATCCTTAATGGCTTAATCTCCACGGAGGTTCATCACCAATGGTATAATCTCTCTTTCATGTTGAGAATTACTTCCTATTTGGCATGCTTCTCATTTTAGTGGACATAATCATCACGTTGGACTTAATGAATTAAAGAATGGAAAGGACTAAACAAAAATGCTAAAATGAACCAACCAACATAAAAAAATGAGTTATATTGCTTGGATCCGGCTGGACGTTATGCCGAGTCTATTGTGTTAAGGCTTGTCTAACATCAATTCATGATGTTTTAGATAAACTTTTAAATTCACTCTATGATAGGAGGGAGGGGTGGTTCCATTCATTTATTAAATTTTTGTCCAAATTGTATCCAAAATCGTTAAGTAATCAACTTGCTCATTAATGATTTTAGAAATGATTCCAACCTTCTCTTGAGGCTTTCCCATGACAGAGAAGTGTGAGAGGGACAAACAGAATTCGGAACACCCTGTCTGGACTATTTTCATCTCAGGAACAAATAAACAGTCTTCTGCAAAGAAATAAGGCATAGTCGGATTTATTTGAGCTCGACCGATTGCGGGCCGGTCAGACCCCAATATGTGGCAAACCATATATTGGGTGAAATAGAGTAGGTCCTAGCAAGGCAGACAGAGTGGCTTCCAAAGAGCATCACACGAGTATTGCATATGTATTGTTGTTATGTGACGACCGAGTCTTTTCTTCCCTTCTTTTTCTTTCTTCGCTCTTTCCTCCTTTTGCTTTCGTTGGATTTGTCACGTTCGGAATAGTTCTCAAAATAATGGTTCTTGTTTTTGTTTTGTTGAGGATTAAATCTCTCTTGTTTCGGAGGATGTGGGACCAAGTCCGGAGTGCCCGGGAGCGAAACGGGAAAATTCTGGGCTGGAGACTAGGGGTCACACGTGCGGGGGCCTTGTGCCGCACGTGTAGGAGGGAGGCCGCATGTGTGGGGAGTGAGGCCGCACATACGGAATGTAGGGGAAATTGGGGCTGTGTTGTCTAATAAGCACGAGCGGAGAAAGGTGCGGAAGAGGAGCCCCATACGTGTGGGGGTGGAGGCCGCACGTGTGGGAGAGGGCGCTCTGCACGTGGGGCACACACGTGTGAGAGAGGGCAGTCCGCACGTGCGGGAAGGGGCGCCGCACGTGCGGCACTCTGGCAGTCTGAATCTCTGTTTTCTTTTTACCTTTTTGGCCGAAGTTGTATCACATTTTGAGCATTTTTCTTTCACTCTAAACCTCATTTCTCTCCTCCTTCTCTCTAGAAACTCTCACCAAAGCCCTAAAACACCTTGATTCTTGTAATCTTTAGGTCTAGATCATCAACATTTCTCACCAATCTTGAAGATCAAGCTTGAACTCCTCTTAGTGTTGTGGAAAGTTGAAGAGTCTTCCATCAAAGCTAGGGTTTCCTCCTCTCTCGTCATCAAAACCTAGAGGTAGGGATTTCTTGAGTTATATATACATGTTGTGATATATATATATTATATATATATATATGACGATTTAAAAGCTTTTTTGTAGTTTTGTGTTGATTTTGATTTTGCTCCAAATATAGAGAAAGTTTTGAAGAAATGGGTTTTGATCTCAACCTTTTTTCTATCTATGAGAAATGTTCTTTTTACAAAACTCAAGAAAATATGATTTCGATTGGGTTTCGCCATGAAATGGGAGGATGTTGGGTTTTTGATGAAAACCCTAGAAATTTGGGGATTTTGGAAGATAAGAATAATGCCTATGAGATTCCTTATTATCTTGTGTCTAGAGGATGAATGAAAGTAAATTTCATTGCATGATTAATAAAATAGCAACATATTTGAGGTATGAGAAGTGAGATGTTATTTCTAAATAATTGTTAAACACTTGAACATGTATAGTTGGAAGTGGTAAATGGTGATGTACTATGAAATGTGAAAATTGTAAAGTCTTGGAATTTATGTTGAACACATCACATGTAGCCTTGGAGAGGCTAACTTGGTATGAATTGGGCATGATGAGAGTTAGTTGTTACAAATTGATGGCATGTAGTTAATTATGAAAATTCATTGAAAAGTAGAGTGAGAAACGAAATTATTCAATATTGTCGTAGAGACGTTTGAAATGGAGTAATGTTATGAAATATTAAGTAATGCATCATATCCTCATTTGAATTATCATCATTATTGCATATCTTGAAATGAGTTGGAAAGACGTTTGCTTTGAGAAAGATTTATGTTGAAATGAACTATGGAAATGTGGTATGGGGTAAATACGTGGTAAGTTTGGATAGGGGGTGTAGTTGAACTTGATAAGTTGGCCTGAGTGTCCATTGTGAAAGACCAGAAAACCACGCAGATAGGTGTCGAGCCTTCCGGTTAATACCGGTAAAAATGACAGTTTGGTAGTACTTGTAGAGTCTACTTGCAGACACCAGCCTAGGGATTACCAGTGTCGTATTTACCGCCCCTATTAATTTAAAGAATAAAAGTTTTGAAAATTGATGAGACTGTAATATGTGATTGAAAACATGGTGATTTTCAAGTTATGCATTGAAATGAAGTTCTTCTTTATCATGACATTGCATGGCATCACACTTGCATATGATGTTGAGGAGTTTTGCATAACTGTATATACTTTGTGAGAATTCTCTACTGGGCTTTATGCTCACCCCTATGGGATTTGGTGCAGGTAAAGATGTGGTGATCCTGCCGAACTAAGGGCGTGGATATTTTTGCGAAGAGTAAATAGCTCTTTTATTTTTGTTGTAAATTTTGTAAAACCAAGGGCTAAATGTGTATGGGTCCGAGAGACCATTTTGTGTAACCGGGCTATTGCCTTGGAAGATGTAAGCCCTTAAGGGCATTTTATTGTTTTGAGACTAGATGCTTCACATACTATAGATTCATGTGTTCTTTTATCGTTGAATGTATATCCGCATGTGAAACTTTTGTATAAACTCATTTATTAACTATGTAAAGATGGAAGGATTATTGTGACTGATGAGTGATTGTTAATTAATGTGGGTAGTTCATGTTGAATTATTTCACAGGGCGTGACATGTTATAATAAATTAGGCAACCTTTCAATGTTTTCATCATTTTTGTATAAATAGTTAATTTGGACACTCAGACATTCGGACCCTCATGTGTGACGGCGTAAATAATGTGTATGTCTTCCAACCCCATGTCTTTCTCCCTTTTATTTACTCGCTTATGATGGTTAAATTAGGGACATCATGTTTCGTTTAGCATACTTCATGTTTGCATCCACTTGTCTTGCATGCACCGGGCCCTGGTTTATCATTTTAACTTGCTTCATCGTTTATACAATTCTTTGAATATGTGTTTAAACTGCATACTATTAGATTGATTCATATGCCATATTAGTACCCCAGCCTATTTAATTGCATATCGTATGTGTTGCATTAGTCATATTGCATAGTTAGGATCATGCATTTTTCTAACTAGTTTTTTTTCTTTTGGCTTGGAGTACGAGGTAAGCTTTTATTTGCTTTAGCACGTTGCATAAGTGTGATCGTTGCCATGTCTAGCATGCTTGCCATGAGGCTAAATGCTTAATTGATAAACTGCTTGAATGCCTGTGGATGAAGGCTATTTGCTTGAATTGGAACAATTTGAGTACTGTTCATATGCGATCACTTTTTCAAGTGATACATGTTCGGAACAATTTTCAAAACGAACGTGAATCAAGTGTTCCAATGATTGCAAAATTAGTCTATACTTGTATGCATCACATAGTAAAGTTATTTTAATAACCACAACAAGAGCATATAATGTAAATAAGAATCACATCATGACTAGTAGAAGCCGATCTTTGATCGGGCGAGTGGGGTGCTCAATTCATGACCTTCCCCTCTCATACCTAAGTTCCCGAGTCGAGACAATTTGGTGATGACGGACTAATGGCCTTTGGCATAAGTCATGGGTTTCCTAAATTTTCCAAAACAAAATATTCAAGTGGTGACTCTATAAATCTGGCAAAGCAGTCCATTTTTGGCATTTGATTCAAACATCGATTTTCCAAAAATAATTGTCGGATTTGGACTCTTTTTGTGTTTTCATTATTTCACATTGCACTTGTGAAATCAGATTCAGAACCACAGGAAGAGTCTGATACTGTAAGGCTATTCGTCTTCCAAAAGGAGTACGAAAAGTCGAGTTACAGTGCCACAAGAAGTAATGAGCTTCTTGAGATAATTCATACATACATTTGCGATCCACTCAGCATCCTATGTCTTAGTGGTGAAAAATATTTCATCACATTTATAAATAATTTCTCACGTTATGGATATGTGTATCTAATTCATGAAAAGTCTCAAACTGTTGACATCCTTGAGGTGTACATAACTGAAGTCGAGAGACAATTAGATAGAAAGGTTAAAATAGTGAGATCAGACAGGGGTGGTGAGTATTATGGTAAATATGATGAGTTAAGCCAAAATCCTGGCCCATTTGCCAAATTCTTAGAAAAGAAAGACATTCGTGCTCAATATACAATGCTAGGTACACAACAGCAGAATGGAGTTACTGAAAGGCATAATTGTACACTTAAAAATATGGTTAGGAGTATGTTAAGTTACTCAATTGTACCCATTTTTCTGTGGGGTGAAGCTTTAAAAACTGCAATGTATATCTTAAATAGGGTTCCTAGTACGGCGGTCCCAACAACTCCTTTTGAGTTGTGGACTATTAGGAAACCTAGTTTGAGACACTTACATATTTGGGATTGTCCCAGAGGCAAGAATCTTCAACCCACAAGAGAAAAAGTTGGACTCAAGAACAATATCTGGATATTTCATTCGTTATCCCAACAAGTCTAAAGGGTATCAAATTTTATTGTCCTATCACAGTACGAGGATAGTGGAGACTGGTAATGCTAGATTTCTAGAGAATGGTGAAATTAGTGGGAGTGAGAAAACACAAGTGGTGAATTTCAAGGAAATTAGAGTGGATGTGCCAAAATTTGACCCTTATCGAAAAATTATTGTTCATCAGACTATTCCACAGGCTGAGGGAAACGAACAACATAATGAAAATCCTTCACCACCTTGTAACGCCCTCAAAAATAAACCCATAATAAATAATATAAACATGCATTAAACAATAATATAAATCCATCCATCAGAGTATTATGAAATAAAACATCAGAATAAATGCCCTACGGGCTTACATCTTTCCAAGCCAACACTTGGACACAATTCACTGAGTTCTAACTCAAAAACAGATAAAGCCCTAGGCTTGAAAGATTACATTGTTCAAATAAAACAAATAGAAATAAGACAAGTCTTCAAATTCAATTCCTCACAAGCTAAGTCCTTGGAGGGAGTGAACCACCTGAACCTGAAAAATAAAGTTCCCGTATAGGGTGAGCCACAGCCCAGTAGAGAAATACTAAACCAAGCATAAGCGATAACTAAAGCATTAGCATCTGATACATGGTTAACACTCTACAATCAAGTTACAATTTTCATGACACGAATGTCTACATTGCCTATGACACATTGTCTATGGCACATTTTACTTTCCACTTATGGCTCAGAACCTGGCCAAATAACTCAACAGGGTTTCATCTCTTATTAACAATACTTCCAATTCAACAGGAATAACAATTCAAGTTAGACCTAACCATAACAAATACACAAGTTGGTATTGTATCAATCATAACAATTCACTTCCATACTTCCCAACTGATACACATTTTAGTGATGTATCATATCAACAATAAATAGAAAATATTCTATTATAAATAAGCACACATAAGAGTGATGCTACTGGAGTCCATCCCCTATCTTCTCCCAATAAATCCGGTTTAGAGGTCCATCCCCTATCTTCCCCTAAACCGTGGAGTTCATCCCCTATCTCCTCCAAAACCAATGCATATGCAATAAAACACACAATTGCCATATACAACACATAATTAATACACAAATGTTCTGTATTAACTCAACAGTCAAACAATTGACTCAATTCCAGTTATACCTAAGCCGCATGCAAGGTCTACAACAATCAATGGCTATCCTCCACCGATAGCCCAAAACAGTTATTTCTAAACAAGAAATAAATACATCAATGAATGTAAATTTAACATTCCCAAAGGTAATATTTAAACTACCAATTCCCTGAATTAAACCAAATTCCACATTGTTCCTTTAAATTAATTATACAAATTAATCTAAACCAAAACCCTAAGGTTTCTTCCAAAATTACCAAACTACCCCCACATACCAAAATACTAACACTTAGGATTAAAGCGTATAAATGGAGTAGGAAATCCCTACCTCGAATATATAACTCAGAAAGAAGAAGAAGAGATGATGCCCAAACTTCAAAGTGCTCCAAACCACGAATTTCTCAGATTAAATGGAAGCCCTCACTCCCCTCTATCTTATTTGTAAAGCAACTAGGGCAAAAACCCACCCTAACTAGATCAAACCTAGGAGAGAAGGTGTTTAGAGAAAGAGAGAACTCGAAATTAGGGTTTTGGATCAAAAGGGGCTGAAAAACTGTTTTAAAATACGCTGCTGCGTATTTATACCTGACAGGCTCGCTCGAGCGAAGACCTGGTCGCTCGAGCGACCAGACACAGAAAGCGTCGCTCGAGCGAAGAAATGCTCGCTCGAGCGAATAACAAACCAGCTCGCTCGAGCGAAGAAAGCTCGCTCGAGCCCACAAACACACTGCTTTCAGGTCTAAGTACTGGACGCGAAGCTCGCTCGAGCGAAGGGACCCTGGCTCGAGCGAAGGACCAAAATCAAAGACCTCGCTCGAGCGAAGAAGAGCTCGCTCGAGCGACCAACCCAAAAACTGAACATGAACTTTTGGTTTCAAACCCAACCAACCTGTAAACAACCTGCCCAACAAATCCTATAACTCAAAACTGAAGAATTAAAGGACAACAACAACAACAATATGATAATATAATCTACGGAACATAAGTCCGGATACAATAATCAAATGGGAAAAGACCGGGGTCGCTATAACCTCCCCCCCTTAAAAGAATTTCGTCCCCGAAATTAAGCATAAGTTTGTAAAAACAAGTTTTTCTCAATTCCCAATGATATCATAAAGCAATAAACAACAACTTGACCCAAAACCGGTCACTTCATCTCTAATCAAGAGGCATCTCACAATATGTATAAATCAACATATATTTCAACTTGCATCAATATTATGCATTAATCTTTTCAATGTTAACAATTTCCATATCATATTCAATCTCATGATATAAATAACACATTCAATATATAAATGTTATACTCCACTTCCGTAAAAAGGCAAGTTTCAAAATGTTAACATTAAACCAAAACATTCTCAATGTTTTCCCAACTTAAGACATATATATAAAACTCTTAAGTTCAACAATATTACATAACCTAAATACAAGATTACAAATCAGTAAACAAGTCCGGATATTTCTCACGGACTTCCAACTCACGTTTCCAAGTGGCTTCCTCCACTCCGTGATGCTTCCACAAAACCTTCACCAAAGGGATGGTTTTGCCTCGCAAAACTTGATCCCGCCTATCCAAAACCCGAACTGGTCTCTCCTCATACGAGACATTCTCATCAACAACTAAATCAGTCCAATCCAGTACATGTGACGGATCTGGCTCATACTTCCGAAGCATACTCACATGAAACACGTCATGAACTCCGGACAACTGCGGAGGCAAAGCTAAACGATAAGCAGCCTCGCCAATCCTCTCAAGAATCTCAAAAGGCCCAATAAACCGAGGGGACAACTTCCCGCTCTTCCCAAACCTCATCAAACCTCGTTTGGGTGATATCTTCAGAAAGACATGATCACCCACCTCAAACAGTAAAGGTCTCCTCCTACGGTCGGCATAAGATTTCTGACGACTCTGGGCTGTAACAAGCCTCTTACGGATAAGCTCCACTTTCTCCGTCGTTTCCCTCACCAACTCCGGACCCAATAGAGGTGCATCACCCACCTCGGCCCAACAAACTGGAGATCTACACGGTCGGCCATACAAAGCCTCAAACGGTGCCATACCAATACTAGACTGAAAACTGTTGTTGTAGGCAAACTCCACTAATGGTAAGTGCCTCTCCCACGACCCACTAAAGTCGAGAACACAACCCCGAAGCATATCCTCAAGGATCTGAATAGTACGCTCGGACTGCCCGTCAGTCTGAGGATGATAAGCCGTGCTAAGGGTCAACTTAGTGCCTAAGGCACTCTGCAAACTCTGCCACAACCTGGCAGTGAAACGAGGATCTCTATCTGAGACGATCGTCACTGGGACCCCGTGCAACCTCACTATATCCCGAACATACAACTCAGCAAGATGATCTACTGAATCTCTAACGCGCATAGGAATGAAGTGCGCTGACTTCGTCAACCGGTCTACAACCACCCAAATGGCATCACTACCCCGCTGAGTCCTCGGAAGACCCACAACGAAGTCCATAGTGACATGCTCCCACTTCCACTCGGCAATAGGCAAGGGTTGCAACAAACCCGCTGGCCTCTGATGCTCGGCCTTCACTTGCTGACAAGTAAGGCACCTAGATACGAAAGCTGCCACATCTCTCTTCATACCCCGCCACCAGAACTGGCGACCCAAATCCCGATACATCTTAGTACCTCCCGGATGCACCGCAAGGCGCGAATGATGAAACTCTCGGAGTACCTCCTCTCGGCAAGACTCCGGCACAAACAACGGTCTCGGTATCTCACACTCAGGTCGGGATACACCGTCAAACCCTTTTCAACCTTCCCATTGGAAATCTTCTCTCGGAGAGATTCTACCTCAAGATCACCCCTCTGAGCCTCTAACACTCGAGTCACAAGTGTAGGCTGTGCAACAACAGAAAACAAGGCCGCAGCCTCTACGGATTCGCCCAGATGCAAATCAAACTCCCCAACTGCACCCAACATTCCCACTCCCGGATGGCTATACTAGCTAAGTCACCAACAGATTTCCTACTAAGGGCATCGGCCACAACATTGGCCTTCCCCGGATGATAGTGCAACTCGAAGTCATAATCCTCAATGAACTCCATCCACCTCCTCTGCCTCAAATTCAAGTCTTTCTGTGTGAACAGATATTTCAGACTCTTATGATCCGAGAATACCTCGAACTTCTCACCATAAAGATAATGCCTCCAAATCTTCAAGGCAAAATCACAGCTGCTAATTCTAAATCATGCGTAGGGTAATTCTTCTCGTGAATTTTCAACTGACGTGAGCCATAGGCAACCACTTTCCCCTCTTGCATCAACACACAACCCAGACCCTCTCGTGAGGCGTCACAATAGACTGCATAACCCAACCCTCTCTCCGGAATAATCAAAACCGGAGCGGTGGTCAATCTAACCTTCAACTCCTGAAACGACTTTTCACAAGTCTCACTCCATACAAATTTGACTCCCTTCCGAGTCAATCTAGTCAACGGTGAAGCTAACCTGGAGAAATCCTTCACAAACCGACGGTAATACCCAGCTAATCCCAGAAAACTGCGGATCTCAAACACACTCTTAGGCTGTGCCCAATCTTGCACTGCCTCAGTCTTGGATGTATCAACAGACACCCCTTCCCCAGAAACTACATGGCCTAAGAACTTCACCTCTTCTAGCCAAACTCACACTTCCCGAACTTAGCATAAAGCTTATGGGCTCTAAGTAACTCTAGCACCACTCTCAAGTGTGCCTCGTGCTCTTCCTCTGAAGGTGAATAAATCAAAATGTCGTCCACGAAGACGACCACAAAACGATCCAAGAATTCCCGGAAGATCCGGTTCATCAAATCCATAAACACTGCCGGTGCATTGGTGAGCCCGAATGGCATCACCAGAAACTCATAATGGCCATACCGCGTACGGAATGCCGTCTTCGGAATATCCTCCTCCCTGACCCTCAACTGGTGGTAACCCGATCTCAAATCTATCTTAGAGAAACAACGGGAACCCTTCAACTGGTCGAACAGATCATCTATACGAGGCATAGGGTACTTATTCTTAACCGTAGCCCGATTCAATTTCCGGTAATCTATACATAGTCTCAAAGCACCACCTTTCTTTTTAGCAAAGAGGGCCGGTGCTCCCCACGGCGAAACACTAGGACGGATATAGCCCTTATCTAGCAACTCCTGAAGCTGAATCTTCAACTCAACTAACTCGGCTGGGGCAAAACGGTAAGGTGCCATAGAAATCGGCGCCGTGCCGGGCACTAAATCAATAGAGAACTCAATCTCTCGCTGAGGTGGCAAACTAACAAGATCCTCGGGAAAAACGTCCGAATACTCACAGACCACCCTCGGCAACACAATCTGGGTCTCATCACCCTCACTAATCGAAAGACTAGCAAGTAGACCACTAAGCTCACTCCGCCCTCGCGGATCATACCCCGGTGGCAAAACACTACCAACTCGGTCCCCCAGAAAACGAAAACACTCCCCGTTCACGGTACAACAAGTGACCCTCTGACGGTAGCAATCAATAACTGCCCGGTATGACGACAACCAGTCCATACCCAAAATAACATCAAAGCCCTTCATGGGCATAACTACAAAAGAGAAAGGGATTCTATGATCATCGACCTCTATATCACAACCCCTAACACCTTGTTTCAAAATCAACTCACCCCCAAGTGGCGACACTACACAAATAGGAGATGCTAACTGAGCTAACTCCAACTCCAAAATAGATGCAAATGCAGCAGACACAAAGGAATGAGATGCACCCGTATCAATCAGAACACTAGCAACTGAATTGCAAAACAAGAAGGTACCTCTCACAACAGACGGAGCCGGTACTAGATCCTGCGCGGTAACAGCATACACGCGCCCAGACGACCTCTGATCAACCTGCTCACCCCTCGGAGCAGTAGACTGTTGCACAGACTGGGACGAAGAAGCCCCCTGATTGGCCCTCGAGGCCTGACCCGACTGAGCTGGCTGCTGACCCTGAGTCTGCCTCAAACCAGATGCACCAGATGTGCCACCCAACTGTGGGCAAAACCTCTTCATGTGCCCTGGCTGACCACACTGATAGCACGAGAGTGGCTGGCCTCTACCCTGACTCTGGCTCTGAGATCGAGCCGAAGAAGATGCTGCTCTCTGTACCCTCCCCTCTGAGGACAAACTGGAGACTTGTGGCCCAGCTGGCCACACTTGAAACAGGTGATATCTCCCTGACTGCCTTTCCCAGAACTAGCACTCGGCACTGGAAAAGTGGATCTAGAAAAACTACTCTGAGGCTGCTGAGGAGTGAAACCTCTCTGCCTCCTGCCATCGCCCTGACCATCCTGACTCCTCTTGGAGCCTTTCTGCCCTTCTTCCTCCTCCCGCATCGCGATCTCAGTATGGGCTGCTGCATCAACCAAACGCCCAAAATCCCTAATCATAGTCGGCACAACTCTCAATTTGAGGCCGCGCCTCAACTTCTTCTCGAACTCTATACACCGACGTTCCTCGGACGCCACTAACTCAGGTGCGAACCTGGACAAACTAGTAAATAAGGCCTCAAACTCAGCCACTGATGAACTATTCTGCTTCAGCTGGCAGAACTGATCTCTCAACGTCTCCTGAACAGCTGGAGACAGGTACTTCTCCTGAAAAGCATTCACAAACGCCTCCCATGTACCTCCAACACGAGCCTTAATGAATTTCCACCACTGACCCGCATCCCCTTTCAGCTGGAAAGATGCCAAGGTCACCTTCAACCCCTCGTCTTCGATGCCAAGCATCTCAAACGTTTTCGTTGTCTGTTCGAGCCATTCGTCTGCCTTAAGCGGCTCGCTAGGATCACCTACAAACACGTCCGGTTGAGACCGGAAAAACTCCCTCTTCAGAAAAGAAGGCCCTGCATCTGCAGCAACTACCGGGGCTGGAACTACCTGGGCTGGATTCGCAGCCCTCAGAATGTCAACTGACGCCTGAAATGCCCCTGCTATCTCTTGGGCCAAAGCGCCCAAAAACGGCTGTCCTACTGGCTCGGCCACATTGGCCTGGCCAACACCCTCCTGAACTGCCGGAATCTCCTCCGGTATAGGCACTTCCTGCCTAGCCTGCCTACCGCGCCTACCGCGACCTCGTCCTCGTCCTGACATCCTATTAAGGAAACAAAGACGTTAGCACATTAATAAATGTACCAAAGCTAAACACTCACGTCCTAATGCATTGGACAACAATAAATCACACCACGTAAGCACATAATCACATAAGCACCTACGAATTTCATTCCTGGATAATGATAGTCCCAAAGGGTTACTATAGTTCCGGTTGGAAGCAGCATTGATCAAGTGCCTTTCCAACAAGACTACTAGAAACTCAAGGATCCAATCAATATCTAGAAACTACATTCCATACCCACATAATCACATAAACATGTTATCATATAAGCATGCAATCATTACACTAAGTCTCTATCAAACGAGACGAACCCATTGTGATACTAATCACTTCCCACGTACCCAAAGTATTCAAACCCGGTACGCTCTGATACCAAGTTGTAACGCCCTCAAAAATAAACCCATAATAAATAATATAAACATGCATTAAACAATAATATAAATCCATCCATCAGAGTATTATGAAATAAAACATCAGAATAAATGCCCTACGGGCTTACATCTTGCCAAGCCAACACTTGGACACAATTCACTGAGTTCTAACTCAAAAACAGATAAAGCCCTAGGCTTGAAAGATTACATTGTTCAAATAAAACAAATAGAAATAAGACAAGTCTTCAAATTCAATTCCTCACAAGCTAAGTCCTTGGAGGGAGTGAACCACCTGAACCTGAAAAATAAAGTTCCCATATAGGGTGAGCCACAGCCCAGTAGAGAAATACTAAACCAAGCATAAGATTAACTAAAGCATTAGCATCTGATACATGGTTAACACTCTACAATCAAGTTACAATTTTCATGACACGAATGTCTACATTGCCTATGACACATTGTCTATGGCACATTTTACTTTCCACTTATGGCTCAGAACCTGGCCAAATAACTCAACAGGGTTTCATCTTTTATTAACAATACTTCCAATTCAACAGGAATAACAATTCAAGTTAGACCTAACCATAACAAATACACAATTGGTATTGTATCAATCATAACTAATTCACTTCCATACTTCCCAACTGATACACATTTTAGTGATGTATCATATCAACAATAAATAGAAATATTCTATTATCAATAAGCACACATAAGAGTGATGCTACTGGAGTCCATCCCCTATCTTCTCCCAATAAATCCGGTTTAGAGGTCCATCCCCTATCTTCCCCTAAACCGTGGAGTTCATCCCCTATCTCCTCCAAAACCAATGCATATGCAATGAAACACACAATTGCCATATACAACACATAATTAATACACAAATGTTCTGTATTAACTCAACAGTCAAACAAGTGACTCAATTCCAGTTATACCTAAGCCGCATGCAAGGTCTACAACAATCAATGGCTATCCTCCACCGATAGCCCAAAACAGTTATTTCTAAACAAGAAATAAATACATCAATGAATGTACAATTTAACATTCCCAAAGGTAAATATTTAAACTACCCAGTTCCCTGAATTAAACCAAATTCCACATTGTTCCTTTAAATTAATTATACAAATTAATCTAAACCAAAACCCTAAGGTTTCTTCCAAAATTACCAAACTACCCCCACATACCAAAATACTAACACTTAGGATTAAAGCGTATAAATGGAGTAGGAAATCCCTACCTCGAATATATAACTCAGAAAGAAGAAGAAGGAGATGATGCCCAAACTTCAAAGTGCTCCAAACCACGAATTTCTCAGATTAAATGGAAGCCCTCACTCCCCTCTATCTTATTTGTAAAGCAACTAGGGCAAAAACCCACCCTAACTAGATCAAACCTAGGAGAGAAGGTGTTTAGAGAAAGAGAGAACTCGAAAATTAGGGTTTTTGGATCAAAAGGGGCTGAAAAACTGTTTTAAAATACGCTGCTGCGTATTTATACCTGACAGGCTCGCTCGAGCGAAGACCTGGTCGCTCGAGCGACCAGACATAGAAAAGCGTCGCTCGAGCGAAGAAATGCTCGCTCGAGCGAATAACAAACCAGCTCGCTCGAGCGAAGAAAGCTCGCTCGAGCCCACAAACACTGCTTTCAGGTCTAAGTACTGGACGCGAAGCTCGCTCGAGCGAAGGGACCCTGGCTCGAGCGAAGGACCAAAATCAAAGACCTCGCTCGAGCGAAGAAGAGCTCGCTCGAGCGACCAACCCAAAAACTGAACATGAACTTTTGGTTTCAAACCCAACCAACCTGTAAACAACCTGCCCAACAAATCCTATAACTCAAAACTGAAGAATTAAAGGACAACAACAACAACAATATGATAATATAATCTACGGAACATAAGTCCGGATACAATAATCAAATGGGAAAAGACCGGGGTCGCTATAACCTCATGTTTCACCACTTCATGAAGATACCACCATTGAAAATATTATAGAACCACCATAACTGGCAGTTCTGAGAAGATCTAAGAGGGAAAGAAAGCCTGCCATTCCAGATGATTACATGGTGTATCTACAAGAATTTGATTTTGATATTGGGATTAACAAAGATCCGGTCTCATTTTCAAAAGCCATGAATAGTGTTGATTCTACTACATGGGTCAATGCTATAAATGAAGAGTTAAAATCCATGGAATAGAATGGTGTTTGGGATCTCGTCGAATTGCCTAATAATTGTAAAAAGGTCGGGTGTAAATGGGTCTTCAAGACCAAGTGCGACGTAAAAGGCAATATCGAACGATTTAAAGATAGACTTGTTGCCAAGGGTTTTACTCAAAAAGAAGGCATAGACTATAAAGAGATCTTCTCTCCAGTATCTAAGAAGGACTCGCTTAGAATCATCCTCACATTGGTAGCTCATTATGACTTAGAGTTGCATCAAATGGATGTGAAAACTGCTTTTCTAAATGGGAATTTGGATGAAGAAATTTATGTGGAGCAGCCAAAAGGATTTGCAAAGAAAGGTAAAGAACATTTAGCTTGCAAATTAAAGAAATTCATATATGGCCTTAAACAAACTTCCAAGCAATGGTATTTAAGGTTTAATGATACCATTACCTCCTTCGGATTTAAGGAAAATGCAATTCATCAGTACATATATTTGAAGGTTAGTGGGAGTAAGCTCATTATTTTGGTGCTATATGTGGATGACATTTTGTTAGCTAGTAATGACGTTGGCTTATTGCATGAAACCAATGAATATCTCTCCAAGAACTTTAAAATGGTCGATATGGGTGAGGCAAACTACGTTATTGGCATAGAGGTCTTTAGGGATCGATCTCGAGGATTGCTAGGACTATCTCAAAAATGATATATTGATCGTGTTTTGGAGAGATTCAATATGCAGTTTTGTTCAGCCGGTGATGCACCCATCATGAAGGGTGATAAATTAAGTGAAAAACAGTGTCCAAGGAATGACTTGGAAAGAAAACAAATGAAAGACATTCCATATGCATCAACAGTAGGGAGCTTTAAGTATGCCCATACATGTACCAGGCTAGATATTAGTTTTGCAGTTGGAATGCTAGGAAGATTCCAAAGTAATCCTGGAATGGAACATTGGAAAGTAGTGAAGAAGGTTATGAGATATCTTCAAAGAGCAAAGGACTATATGCTCACCTATAGGAGATCAGAACAATTGGAAGTGATCAGATACGCAGACTCAGATTTTGCTGGTTGCCTTAATAGTAGAACATCTACATCAGGTTTTGTTTTTCTACTAGCTAGTGGAGCAATTTCATAGAAGAGTGTAAAGCAATCTGCTATTGCTTCGTCTACTATGGAGGCTGAGTTTGTGGCATGCTTTGAGGCTACAAATCATGCTTTATGATTGCGAAATTCATCTCAAGACTTGGTGTTGTTGACTCAATTGCTTGGCTGCTAAAGATATATTGTGACAATACCGCAACAGTTTTCTTCTCTAAGAATGGAAAGTACTCCAGTGGTTCCAAACACATGGAAGTAAAGTAATTAGTTGTTAGAGAAAGAATCCAGAAACAACAAGTGTTAATTGAAAATTTAAGCACCTCTCTTATGATTGCTGAACCATTCACAAAGGGATTGCCACCAAAGACATACAAAGAGCATGTTATCAGGATGGGTCTCTTAAACAACCCATGATGTGTATAGTTAATCTTGAGTGCTTATTTTTATTTTGACACTATTTGCGCAATAATAATTTTGTTTCTATTTTTCCTGTTTCTAAAAGTGTGTGTACACATTAATTTGAATATTGATAAATAGGAAAAGTCTTAACAAGACAAATTACAAGGGCCTTTCAGGCAAATAATTACATATCCCAATAATGGACGGGGTTAGTGAAGGTTATCGATGGTGTGGTTCATAGAAGGAAATATGACATAAATGTTATGTAACCGCTATGACTCACATTGGTGATCTGAAGTAATCACAGTATTATAGTTTCTAATATATCTGAACTTATTGGCTATTTTTAAAATTCGTGATCACGTGTCAAAGTTTTTAGTGTGGAATCCAATGAGTCAAAATTTTTATAAATTGCATATTTTTTTGGAAAAACTCATAATTGCATCATAATCGGTTTAATGGGCCAAGTGGGAGAATGTTGGATTTATTTTCTAGTGTGGCCCAATAGCCTACATATATCTACATGTTTTAATTTATTTGGACTCTACAATTAGATAAAGCCAATATTTGATATAAAGTTCAGTAATTAGAATTTTAATATAATTACTTTTCTAAGATAAGAAAGAAACCTTGATGGATAGGAATTCTTCTGATAGAGTTTATCTGGGCCTCTTCTCTCCTCTATATAAGGATGGGTGTCTCCCCTTTGATATCATGAATATTTTTCCATCACTCTAAGTTCTATAGTCATCCTAATTAAGAGAGACAGAGAAGAAGGTGAGTCAAGAATTCAAGGTTCAACTATCAGGGGTATTTTCTTAACTTCTCTAATTCAATGGCTGACAAAGGTATGTTCGTTTTATTTTTGAGTTGTATTGAATTCAAGATCCTGTAAAGTTTAATTCTGCATTATTATTATAGTAACAGGTATTGTTAATTCTTACAACCTCTTCACTTTTAGAGATCTTAGCTTTCTGAAACAATGAATTTGCTGGGGAACACATTTCCATATATGCATCAGCATAGGCAAATACTTCAATTCCAAATTATCTAACAGAGTCATTGATGTTTCTTCCTCATCGACACCAGCACATACACTCCCTTGGAGGTCAAATATCATTTCCAGTGAATCACACCACCATACCTTTAGCTCTTCTAGTTTGTGCAATCTTCGCATTAAATTGGACGAGACAACACTTGATAATTTCCCACAACATTGGACCCTTATGAATCTGACTTTGTGAAGAAATCCAACGTCAAGTTGGTTGTGCCATGTCTCAATTGTGCCATCTACTACTGCAATTGCAATCCTTTCAAGTGTGTTAGTGACATTTACTAATTATTGAATAAAACAAACTCCACCTTTGAGACTACACATTAACTTAGACCAATATGACAATAAAAAAATTTTAAAAAAAAAATCTTAGACAAATGTGATATGTTTATAAAAATTCAAGAACATTGGAAATAATAAAAGATGGGGAGGAAAAGAAAAAAAAAAGAAAAGAAAAAGAAGACGGCATACACAATAGATGCATTTATGCCATTAACAACCCAAAACAAGTCTGTCTAAAAAATATTTAGGAAATTACCCGCATTGGGATTTTCAAAAAATTATTACATATGCATGGAAAACTTTGTAATTTTAGTTATTAATATTGATAAAGTTTACCATTAATTTGTAATTATTTTTGAAGTTATAGACTGATGTGAAATTTTTCCAAAAATATTTCCATAACTAAGGCTAGAAATACTAATTAACTAGTTTTCTACCCGTGCACGGGAATATGTTTGAAAATCAATTTTACATAAATACATTATGAATAATTAAATATATTCACACAAAAAATGTAAAAATATTGTAGGTTTTTATACCATAAAAATAAAAAAATACTTCAAATTTTATTTTGTTAATTTTGTATGCAATAATTTACACGGAAGAAAAGCGAAGTTACTAATTTCTAAAAGAACAAAAACTTACCATTGGCACAAAGGAATTGACAAATATACATATGTGATATATACAACACAAACATACATAATTGAGAGAGAAGTCTATTAAGCACTCCCAAAAAATATTATTAGATTCTAATATCATTTTGCGTGAATGTTTGACTAATCAAATTAAGCTTGATTTCAAGGAATAAGAATAAAGAATCAAACTAACAGAAAATAATAAATAAAAAAACAACTCAAAAGAAGCAATTTTCATGTCATACCTATAAACAATCTTGTGATTTCCAATCAATCCAAATTTACTAATCACATATCATTTTCACTGAATTATTGTGACTAAGAAATCAAAATTCCTAGAACTACAAAACCCAAATCAGAAAACATGTGTAAAAGAAGTCATGAATTGTACGGGAAAGAAATAAACCTTCTTGTATAATCTTGTTGATCAAGTCTGCGCTCCTCCAAACGTCGTCGCTTCATTCCCTGAAAACAAAAACGTGAGCTAGCCGGCGGGTGTGTGCCGGATACCTCTCCGATGCCTAAATCAGCAAAAATAGACAAATAGACAAAAGCTCTGTGTATTCGAGAATCAAAGTTGTGTTACCTCTCCAAGGGTAATGTTGTGAGCTTTTATAGGTTCCGCGTGGCACAATCCTAGTAATACTCTTACTTCTCCATGTAGAGTCCTCCTAGGAATTATATTCCTGAAAGATAGTGCTTATCCTTCAACACCCCCCTCACTGCTTAAACTAAGTGAGATGGTTTTACCACGGTTGGATGTCAATACAACCGAGATAACATGGCCATGCTAGAGCCGCAAACTAGACTAAGCTCCATCTAGCTCGGTTCTTCCTTTCACTGCGTGTACCTCGGTTTGACATATTCCAACTGGGCTGTTGAGATCGTGCTAACCACTCCGAGTCTTGGACCGAACTAACCGATAGTACGGTTTTGAGGAAAGCTCAACATACTCGACTCAATATGACCCAACCGAGCTAACTGCTCCTACTCTGACCGTGGTGACCAAGCTAACTACAAGGCTCTTTCTAGACCGGGCTAACTTCTAGGCCCTTTTACTCGGCCTCTCTTACTATGGCCCATAGATCGGCCCATTTACCCAGCTCGTCCCAATTTACTTATAAATTACCCTCTCAATTGCCCCTTAATTCCATCTGCGTAGCATGATAGGGATTACCTGTTACCAGCCGAGCTAAAAGCTTTACCTTTTCAACCGAGCTAAAAACCTTAGCCTTCCAATCGAGCTAGAAACTTTAGTCTTCCAACTAAGCTGAATTCACACCGGGCTCCATCTGTCCGGTCAAAACGTCTCTTCAGTAGCTGTAACTGAATCGATTTCTATTCCATGGACACGTGGCAAACTCTCATTGGCCATGTGTAGCTGTCACGCCGTCTTCATACCTCGCGTTTTTTGAACAGTCCCGCCATTTCTTTCTCTCTTTTCATAAAACCCCCTTTGTTTTTGAATCATTTCACTTGCACTATTCACCTTCTTCTCACTCTCTTCTCTGAGCTTTCACTTTTCTCAAACACAGTGCCTGCAAAACTTACGTTCTTGCTACCATCGCTCCCTTCTTCAGTTCCTCCATCTTAAGCTGGTAAGTAGTTCGAATCTGTTTCCTTTTCATTTATTTCGCACTGTTTTTGCAATACATACTTTAGTATTCATATGTTTTTCAAAATACATCCCATGTTTGCTTCCATTTTTCTAGGAAAAACCATGTAATAGAACCACTTGTATTTCACGAATAATCTGAGAAACACTGTATTTGATCCAAAATCACACCCCAACCGAACTAGGATACTGTTTGTATTAGGTGCAAGCCTAGCCACACCTACCAACCGAACTAAAACTTCATGCCATACTTATAGTTTCCATAAGTTAGGGACCTTCTGTTTCTTTTAACCGAGCTATCGAACCGTACTAGGTTCGCGCAATACCATGCTAGAAAGCCTCAACCACCGACCGAGCTAAAATTTGGGGCTAAACCAGCTCCCTTAGTTCAAACCGAACTAAGAATGCTGCCCCAAAGGCTCAATCGGGCTAAAGCCCCTTGCTTAAAACCGAGCTAAGACTGGATAGCATCCCGCGTAGCTGAGCTAGGACTTCATTTATTTTGCCTATGTTTCTTATAGCACGGTCCCACGGTCTATGCTTAACACCTTTCTTTTTCACTTTGCAGACTCTGACTAGGTTGCCCAGGCACTCCTTTGAGCGCTCAACTGAGCTACTCAGCGTCGTTTCACGATCGAGCTAATACTTAAGCTAATTTATTCATAATTTAATAGCAAATGGGTAAATATAGGTTTTTAGTAAACTCACCAGGGGCCATGGCCGAGTTCCGAAGGGACTACCATATCCCTGATGACGTCCATCTCACCTTAGTCGAACTAGATACCACACCCTGGGGGAACCCTGGCTTTGTTCCCTTTACCCTTCTTTTTATTGAAGAAATCGGCCTAAGATTCCCCGTACAACCCCTTCTTTGTCAATTCCTCAGACAAACAAACCTCTGCCCTACCCAACTTTCCACCAATTCTTACCGCATAATAAACGGCATAGCCGAGCTAAATCGCCAGGCTGGCCTTAATCTCGGTCTAGCCGAGCTCTTCCACCAATACTCCATGGGGTCGGCTGAAGATGGCTGGGTTTACTATCTCAGAATAAGGCACCGTCGTGAAAAGATAATAAAAAATACCCCGGATAAAGATGTGAATGATGACGATTTCTTCTGGGTATCTGGGAACTTTGAGGACCAACAAGCCCAGATCCCTGGTGACAGAATAAACTGGAACAAGGGTGTAGCCGGTAGGATTACCTCGATTCGATTCCATGCTTTTCTTTACTTCGGTTTTCTTATCTTGAACCGTTCTAACTGTTGTCTTCCTTCATGCAGATTTGGACTTTCTCAAGTCCCAATACAGTTACCCCAATTTGAATGTACTACGTGCCGCGCTGCGATACCCAAACAGAAGTTGGACCGAACTACTGAATTTTGAGCCGACCTACCGTTACAGCGGCAGACGACAGGCCAAGGTAACTCACTTTTCATTGGAAGCCTCTCCTGAACCGGACCCATCCTTGCCTCAAATCAATCTGATCCCTCTAACCGCTAAGCAAGAAATGGCCAAGAAGAGAGCCGTAAAATCCCTCCTCACCGAGACAAACCAGCCCGAGGTACCACCAGTCGGTCAAACATAAGAGACCGTGGTTGCCTTACCATCCCACCAGCCTTCATCATCTCGGGCAAGCAAGCGTGCTCGGACTTCCATAACCGAGCCACGCCTTGTCGATGAGGATGAAACCGTGGTGCCTCAAACCACTCCACCAAGCCCTCCACCTGAGCGCTCAGACCGAGCTATCTCCTCAAAGTGGGTACCAAAGATTACTTTTCAGAACCGCGCTATCATGGATTCTGACTCAGTGGTCGCAGAGAAAGACCACTTGATGGCATTCAACCTTGCTAAAAGCGTTTGCCTTCTAGCCGACATGAAGCACCACGACCACCTAACCGAGTTGAAGGCCCTTCACTCATCCACAAAATCAATGGTGCTGGTACGTAGCTCCTTTGCTTATCTTTCAAATTTTTTTCAACTTTCGGCTCGATTTTACTTAAAAGTTTCTTACCATCTTTTTGCAGGCCATACAGAAAAACCACATCACTCACAAGCGAGTGTTGGAACTTCAAAAAACCGCCAGGCAGGCCATGGCCGAGGCTAATGAAAAAACGACCGAGCTAAAAGAGTCCCAATAAAAGGTGGCTGAGCTAGAGACCGAAGTGGCTCGACTCACCGGACTAGTTACCTCGGCTGATGCTGATAAACAAAAGGCCTTGGCCGTGATGAAAGACAAATACCTGCATGAGCTGGCCAAGCTCGATGGCAAGAAGAGCGCGGAGATTGTCGAACTGAAGAAGAAGGCAGAAGACGTAGAGGACCGGGGCTTCAAGGAGGGGGAGGCCACTTACATTAAGCAGTGTGAGGCGGCCAAAGACCTATTCTTCAAATGTGGATGGAGGGCGGTCGTGGCACAGCTCGGTCACGGCCTAGATACCGAGGTCTTCAACCCTCCTTCGTATTTCATACCGAGCTCAATGGTGGAGTATGCTGCTGCCATTCAGCAACAATTTCTTCAAGAGGAGGAGGATGAAGATAATGCTTCAGAAGATAACACTCAGCCCGGTCGCCAGTCTATCTTCCTAACTCCAGTGGTCTCCATCCCACCTTTGCCTGCTGTGTCTGATGCGGTGCCTTCAACCGAGCTGAACCAGGAGGTGCTTGCAACAACCGGTCTACCTCTGGGTGAAGGCCGGGTTGTTTTGGACGCCGACCTAGACAACCTTTTCTCTTGATTTTTCTTTTTTGTCTAGCAAAAGAATTTGTAACCGGGCTAAGGCCTTACCTTTGGTACTTCTGATTTCTGTTTATCAATGAAATCTTCTTTTGCTCTAACTATTAGTTCGATTTCTTTCTATGCTTGTATTTTACCTTCCAAATGTAATCTGAATGTAGTGTAACATTATCTAGCCGAGATATTTTATTCTGGTCTTAACTTTGCAATCTCTGGTCTTACCTGCCAACCCCTTCAGTCTTAGGTCTTTACCTCGGCTGAAGATTGTAATAAGTGGTATTCCAGCCAACCACTCTTCACCCTTGATCTTTATCTCGGTTGAAGAGTACTAAGTGTTGGTTTTTCCAGCCAACCACTCTTCACCCTTGATCATTTATCTCGGTTGAAGAGTACTAAGTGTTGATTTTTCCAGCCAACCACTCTCCAGCCTTGATCATTATCTCGGTTGAAGAGTACTGAGTGTTGGTTTTTCCAACCAACCACTCTTTAGCCCTGATCTTTATCTCGGTTGAAAAGTACTAAGTGTTGGTTTTTCCAGCCAACCTCTTCAGCCTAGATCCTTATCTTGGCTGAAGAACAATAAGTGTTGGTTTTTCCAGCCAACCTCTAAGTTGGTTATTTCTGCCAACCTAGAGTGAAGTGTTTGGTTTTTCCTGCCAAACGTCCTGCAACCTGGATCCTTATCTTGGGCTTAGGAGAGGTGTTGGTTATTCCAGCCAACCTCTAAGTTGGTTATTCCTGCCAACCCAGAGTAAAGTGTTTGGTTATTCCTGCCAAACGTCCTGCAGCCTGGATCCTTATCCTGGGCTTAGGAGAGGTGTTGGTTATTCCAGCCAACTTCTTCAGTACTGATCCTTATCTTAGCTGAAGAGAGTGCAAAGTTGGTCACTCCGGCCAACTATGCTTTCGGTGTGCCTAACTCCCTAAAACAACTTTTACAGAAGGAAACAACTATACTGAAAAGAAACTACTTGTTTTATTTGAGAAAGAAAAAATTACAAATGCTTGAAAGAGAAGCTAAAAATAAAATAGTTTGAGATTGGCAGTGTTCCATGGCCTGGGAATGGCTTTGCTGTCTTCATCTTCCAAGTGGTATGCCCCTTTTCCTGCTAATCCAACCACCTTGTAAGGTCCTTCCCAATTAGGCCTTAACTTGCCATCTCCGGGTACCAAGGTGTTTCCTATCACTTTGCGTAGTACCCAATCTCCGATTTTGAATTGTCTTGGATGTACTGTTTTGTTATACTTTCTGGACAACTCTTGCTGGTACAAGGCAATGTGAACCAGTGCTTTTTCTCTTCTTTCTTCTGCAAGGTCGAGTTCCAATGCTATGGCTTCTCCATTTAAGCCTGGATCAAAATTTTCACTTCTAATTGTGGGGAGGCCAATTTCCAGTGGGATAACTACTTCCATGCCATAGGCCAAGGAAAAAGGTGTTTCGCCAGTAGACCGCCGAGGTGTGGTACGGTGAGCCCATAAAACATGAGAGAGCTCCTCCGCCCACTTACCTTTTGCTTTCTCTAACCTTTTCTTCAATCCATCCAAGACGACCTTGTTTGATGCTTCCGCCTGGCCATTTGCTTGGGGGTATGCCAGTGTAGAGTTGTAGAACTCTATCTTGTACTCTTCACAAAAGCCTCTAAAAATTTTGCCGTCGAACTGAGTGCCATTGTCTGATATTAGCGCCTTGGGTATGCCGTACCGAGTAATGATATTTTGCCAGACGAATTTCTTCACATCTTTCTCCTTTATTGATGCTAGTGCTTCTGCCTCCACCCACTTTGTGAAGTAGTCTGTGGCTGCAAGAAAGAACTTTCTGTTGCCAGGTGCTGTTGGAAGTGGTCCTACTATGTCCAAGCCCCACATTGCGAAGGGCCATGGGCTAGTTAAGGGTAGAAGCTCCCTGGCTGGTTGATGTATTTGGTGTGCGAACTTTTGGCATTTCTCGCACTTCTTGACGTATTTCGCTGAATCTGCTTGCATGTATGGCCACCAATATCCTTGTGAAATGGCTCTGTAAGCTAATGATCTTCCTCCTTGATGACTTCCGCATACGCCTTCGTGTATCTCGAACAAGAATGCTTCAACTTTGCTGGGGGTGGACACACTTTATGTAAGGTCCTGTGAAGGATTTCTTGTACAAGGCCATTGATGGGGAGAGCCAAAATTGCTGTGACTTTGCTCTTATTTTGTCGGCCTCTTTCTTTTCTTCCGGTAAGACGTCGTCTTTTAAGAACATTATAATGGGATCCATCCATGAAGGGCCTAGTTCGGCACAACATACCTCGTCTACTTCAGGTTCTTCAATGCTTGGTCTTGGTAGGTAGTCAATCAGTAACGGATGAGGGATGGATGTATCTGCCATTGAAGCAAAGCTTGCTAGTTCATCCGCTCTGCTGTTTTCTTCCCTGCCGATCTGCTCTATTCTCACTACCTCAAATTTCTTGATCTCTGTTCTGACTAACTCTTGGTACTTAGCCATCCTGTCATCTTTTGCCTCGTAGTCACCTCAAATTTAGTTTACCACCAGCTGTGAGTCACTGTAAACCATTAGCTCGGTGGCCTTCATGTAGAATGCTGATTTTAAACCCGCCAGAAGCGCTTCATACTCCGTTTCGTTGTTTGATACTGGGAAGCCAAGGTTGACTGCTTGCTCCACTATGTTTTGATTACACTTATGTGTTTCTTTGTGTTGCATTTGCATTGGTGCGCCTAGGACACCGTGTTTGCCATTTGCTATTCTTGAACGGTTTACCGGAGGCTCGCTTTGAGAAGCGTGCCATAAGGCTGACCGGTTACGGGCTCTGCCACGATGGGAACACAAACCCCGATTTTTACCAGGGCACCCTTTTTGACCATTCGACCTAGTGCATATTCGGAATCCATAGTGACCATTCCAAACTACGACAGGTTGCTTACCCGATTATAGGTTGTTTGAAACCGTTGTGTGCGTAGTGAAACCCTAGCTCCTGACAAAATAGGACAAGGAAACCCTACCCCAACATAAGGGTGTTTTGGCTCTCACTTGTTTGCTATGTGCTTTAGAGTGTGTCTTTACAAGAATGCATGTATCAGTTTGCAAGTTTGGGTATCAGGCCTGCGGGCACCAGTTCAGTATTTCGAGAATTAGTTATCTGCGGGTATCAGATTCAGATTTGGGGGCAGTAATTTGGGAACAATGATCAGTGTTTGAGAACAGTGTATTCAGCTTATCAACTGCGTGTTGTTGTACCCAACTATGTGTTGTGTTTATTTAAGCCGTTATGCTGTCCGTTTTCTGGTTGCTTATTTCCTTATTATTGCTTTATTTTATCTTTTTGCTAGGTAGTTTAGCACAATTGCTTCAGACCAAGCAGATATTCCCCAAGCACTCTGGACTAGAGGTCACAGACTCCATCGATTTGAGGATCTGGTAGACGGACAACCAGTGTTCCACTCATTACCCCCGGTTACTAGACGGCGGGCAGTCAGACAGAGGATATCAGTTCAGCAGTCAGTTCAGAGGGCTTTGTCTACCCCACCTCAGTATAGTAGGGATCAGAGTTCTGTTTCTCCCCTAGAGAGGGAACATATACCAGCAGTACGGCTAGATCAGGGCAGTATGGTAGGGATCGAAGAAATGATGCGCTAGCTCCAGGAGAGCATGAGAACCATGCAGGAGGACGCTACTCGTCAAGCAGAATTTGCCAAACAGCAGGCCACCGTCATGGCCCAACAGGCAGAGCTAATTATCCGGCTACAGCAACAAGCCGGAGCATCAGCCTCACATCAAGCTCCTCCCCCACCAAGGGCCCCGCTACCCGGGGAAACACCAAATGTCTAGAATATTCAGGAGGATACAGACATCCCAACAAGGCCAGCTCCACCCCCGATTCTACCTCAACTATCCAAGGCACCTACGCCCATCAATCAACCGGACTCTCCCTTTGAGTTCGAGGTGGACCCTACAGCGTTGAAGTTAAGCAAGCTTGAAAAGTTGTTCAAGAAATCCCAAGGGGTAAAGTCCATTCCAGACATTGAGGACGGGTATACCAACGTGGCTGTGACGCTGCCAGACCGGTTCAAGATGCCACAAATCGACTGCTTTGACGGGTCCGGGGATCCCATGGTGCATCTACGTTTGTTTTCGGACATACTAAGGCCGATGGGCCTCACCAGACTACAGAAGCTTTCATTGTTTGGCCGGACCCTGTCGGGTGTGGCGGCCATCTGGTACGCAAAATTGGAAGACGATGTCAAGCGGAACTGGGATGGGATGGCCAAGGCTTTCATTGCACAGTACTTCTATAACATGCAAATCGAGATTACCACCCGTGATCTCGAGACAACAAGGCAGAAGCCTAAGGAGAGTTTCTCTGAATTCATAACCCGCTGGAGGGCCAAGGCCTCAATGATGACCACTAGGCCCACTAACAAGGATCAGATTCGGATGAATGTGCGCAATCTCCAACCCAAACTGATGCAGAAAATGATTGTGCTCCCTTTCCCTACCTTTTTAGATTTACATGAGATGGGGGTACAAATTGAGGATGCGATGAAACAGGGTCTGATTGACCAAGACAGAGAGCAACCCAGGAGAACCTTCAACCGCAACACCAATACAGGCACAAGCAATGCCGCAACTACCAGAGCTTCAGAAGTAAGCATGGTCACCACCAATTTCCCAAGAACCCTTGCAGCTACGCCATTCACCGGTGCGTTCGGTAGTAGTTCGCAAACAGCCAGATACCCACCCAAAAACCAAAGAACTTTCACTCCACTATACATGTCCTTGTCCAAGGCTTTAGGAGTTTTGATTAGGAAAGGGCATTTGAAGCCCCTAGAGCCGCGGCCGTTACCAGAAAAACTCCCCCCCTCCCTTAATCCACCCAAATACTGCACTTTCCACAAACAGCACGGTCATGACACCGATCAATGCTTCCGATTACATCATGAGATTCAAGATCTCATTGATAATAGGGTGATTGTGCCTCCAGAGAAACCCAATGTCACAACCAACCTTCTCCCACCACACAACTAAGCTCCACCTCCCAAACACATCAACTTTATCCAGACCAGGGTCATGTCATATGACCCCAGCATATATATCACCCCATCCCACCTACCCAAGCCGGAGGTGTTCCTTCCCGACAGCACTGACTTGTGCATGTTGGACATCTCCCGAGCCCGACCTGAACCAATGGTGGTGACCATTGAAGATGGAACAGGGATGATTTCGGAAGAAAGTGGTACAGTGGATTCAGGGACGGAGGAATTGGGGAGCTTTGCTGAGGGGGTGTACAATCCGAGTGGCTATATTGCGTCAACAGGTCGGAATAGGCCAAATGTGGAATTGCCGGTGGGGGCAGAAATTTGTGTACTACGGGGGGATGGACTTGATCAGAGGGTAGATGATTTAGCAGTTCTGGAAGAGGACATTGCTGACCTTCAGATTTTCAACGAACAAGATCCGGGGGACATGACAGTCAACTGGTTCGATTTTGAGGAGTCAGCAGAGGTCACCGGGTGGCTTGACAACCAACCAGATATTGTTGAAGAATCTCAACCGGAAAGGGGCCCGTCAGGGGCAAGGATATTAGTTGTGGCCGGAAGGGCCGGGGATCAGAATACATCGCCGGAGAGCACCGGTGCCAAGAATTTCACTCGGGATCTGGGCATTTTGAATACAAGAGATGTTAAACAACAGACTGCATTGACTCAGCTAGAACAGGAAGGAATTGAAGACTCTGAGAGAGCCAGAAAAGCCAAGGCCTCTGTGGGACTGAAAGTGCTGTGGGCACGAGAACAGAGGGTGCTACGAGCATATGGACAGAAGGTACCGTGAGTACAAGGACAGTGGTAACGGAGCCGGACAGGTGTCTGTCGGCTGCCGATGGAATGTGGTGGGAGGACGATGATCTATGTCTAGCCCACACGGATGAGGACTGGGGAAGCAATCAACCGGACGATACCTGGTACATCGGCGAAGTTGATCATATGACTAGGAGCGGGCAGTATTTCAAGCCCCCACACCTAGACCAACCGAGACGGACAAGGAGTCGGAGAAGCAGAAAGAGAAGCTACTTGAAAAAGAGGCCGTGCTAAGACAGTTGAAAAAGATACAAGCAGACATCTCCATCTGGGGACTGCTTATGGCTTCACGTGTTCATAGACAAGCTGTTCTATCAGCAATGGACAAGGCCAAGCTCTCAATAGACACCACGCCTGAACAGCTGGTGGGCTTGGTTTTTCCGGGAGGAGGTTCCCCAGCATTGACTTTTTCTGACAAGGAACTACCGCCCGAGGGCTCGGATCACAACAAACCGCTCTACATCTCTGTGGAATGTAGAAGCAAATGGATACCGGTGGTTCTTGTCGACACGGGATCCGCTATTAACGTATGCCCGTCAAGGACGACATATGAAATCGGGTTAAAGCCCGCGGACTTCGTGCCAACAACCCAGGTGATAAGGGCATATGATAACACGAGCTGAGAGGTGATGGAGACCGTAAAAATTCAGACCCAGGTTGGTTCGGGACAACACGAGATTGACTTTCATGTCCTGGACGTTCCCGCAACCTTCAATCTACTTTTGGGGCGGCCGTGGCTGCACCAGGTAAAGGCGGTCTCTTCCACCTTGCACCAGATGTTGAAATACCCCCACGGGAAGGGGGTGGCTATTGTTTTCGGGAATTTGTCCATCCATCCGCCACCAAAAGTGTCTACACCAGTTTTGGAAATCGAGCACGGCACGGAGGATGTATTCTCATCGGGGTTTACTCTGGCTGAGGCTCGAGTCGTACAAAACATCTTGGCTATTGATGAGGGGTTGTATCTTAGCGCTCAATCAGTCTACCTCATGAACAAGCTTCAACACATCCCCGGGATGGGATTGGGGAAGAGTGGCCAGAAGGGCATTGCAGTATCGGCCAAAGTGCCGCACAACCCACATACCTTTGGCTTGGGTTATCTGCCCACCAAAGAGGATTGGGTGAGGAAAGGCAAGGAGATGGCCGGGAGAGCCAGAGCAAAGAAGGCGGGGAAGCCTTTTGAGTTGATGCACTGACCCATCCAGGGTACCCTAAACGGACGCTTCGTCTAGGAGGGGGAGGACTTTCCATTTTGTGGCTTCCCAGAGCCATGGCTGAATGCCGAGAGGAGGCGCTTGCCGGGGTTTGAGATCTTCTTTGACCTACAGTTATCTGGGGATGATGAAGGAGCAGACAGACCCATCAGTTGAGGTTGAAGGAGCAGACAGACCCATCAGTTGAGGTTGAGCAGTGTAAAAATGTGGATTCCGAGAGCACTGAAATTGAAATGGGGGTAGCACTAGCTTGTCTACTCTCAGATCCTCCGATCGTACAGAAGTGCTTGGGGGATAACTTCTCGGTGTCCATGATTGGGGATGAAACGGCTGCAAGCCTACCTACAAGTATTTTGGATGCATCCATCACACCCTCTCTCACCTGGCAGTACGATGAGGGATTTTTGTCAAGCAGCACCGAGTCAGGTAGTGAGCCAGAATCTGATTCCACCGAGTCTGTAGAGTCGGAATCAGGTTCCAGCTCGACTGAGTCTGAGTCCGGTATTCCTGGGGGTGATAACCCAGATGCCACAGTCCTATCTAGGTCGTCTTTTTCTTTCTCTTTTGAGTCTGTTGTAACAGAAGAATTGGACGATTTGGAAATGCTTAATGAGAATGGAATGGATGTGGTTTCTGAGTACTTTTCTGTGCCCTTGATTTATTGTATTAATCAGGACTTTCAAAATTTTGATGAAAACGACGGGGAAGAAATTCCTCCGGTTTGCAACGCTTAATTGATCAAGAGCAGGAAAGATTTGTTAAACCTTTAGTTGATGAAATCACTACTGTTAATGTTGGTACTGAGGAGGACCCGCGGCTGGTCCAGATCGGGTCCACGTTGTCTTCGGAGGAACGCGAGCGCTTAGTCGCTTTATTAAAAGATTTCAAAGATGTTTTCGCGTGGTCCTACGAAGACATGCCTGGAATCGATCCTGAGATTGTACAGCACCGGATCCCTCTTGACCCAGAGGCCCGACCCGTTAAACAGAAACTCAGAAGGATCCGCCCGGACTGGGCCCTCAAGATTAAAGAAGAGGTCACCAAGCAAATTGACGCAGGGTTCCTGCTGGTATCCGAATACCCAACTTGGTTGGCCAACATTGTTCCGGTGCCGAAGAAGGATGGCAGGATCCGGGTATGCGTGGATTTCAGGGATTTGAACAGAGCCAGTCCGAAGGACGACTTTCCCTTGCCGCATATGATGAGTTAGTGGACTTCACAGCGGGGCATGCTTTGCTTTCGTTCATGGATGGATTCTCGGGCTATAATCAGATAGTGATGGCACCTGAAGACCGGGAGAAGACTGCTTTCACCACCCCGTGGGGGACTTACTGTTACAGGGTGATGCCATTTGGGTTGAAGAACGCTGGAGCTACATATCAACGGGCCGCGACCACGATATTACATGACATGATCCACAAAGAGGTTGAGGTGTATGTGGACGACATGATTGTCAAGTCCAAAGAAAGAGAGGGCCACTACACCGCCTTGCAAAAGTTCTTCCAAAGGATCAGAGAATTTCGGTTGCGGCTGAATCCTCAGAAGTGTACGTTCGGTGTTACAGCAGGGAAAATGCTGGGGTTTCTGATTACACAGAGAGGTATCGAAGTCGACCCTTCCAAAATCAAGGCCATCTTAGAAATGCCACCACCAAGGACTGAAAAGGAGGTGCGAGGCTTTCTGGGTAAAGTGCAATTCATAAGACGGTTTATCTCAAAATTAACCTTGACTTGTGAACCACTTTTTGGTCTCCTGAAGAAAGGAAAGAAGTTCCAATGGGACGGCCGATGCCAAGCTGCTTTTGAACAGATCAAGGAATACTTACAGAACCCACCCGTGTTGTCACCGCCTGAGCCAGGGAAACCGTTGATTTTGTACCTTTCAGTGACTGAAACTACAATGGGCTGCATGCTTGCGTAGGAATCAGAGGATAAAGTGGAAAAAGCTACCTACTATCTGAGCAAGAAGATGTTGGATTACGAGACCCGCTACACTCCACTCGAGAAAGCTTGTTTGGCTTTGGTATGGGCTACCAAGAAGCTGCGGCACTACCTGTTAGCTCACTCCGTAATGTTGGTTTCAAGATTAGATCCCATCAAATATCTCTTCGAGAAACTGGCACTTATGGGTAGGCTAGCTCGTTGGTTGCTGTTGCTTTCCGAATTCGATCTGAAGTATGTAACTCGCAAGTCAGTAAAGGGGAGAGCGGTAGCGGAGTTCCTAGCCGATCACCGAGTGGAAGGAGATAAAGTAGTCGAGTACTTATTCCCAGATGAGGCTATTCTGCATATCGACGATGAGTTTTGGACGATGTATTTTGACGGAGCATCAAACCAGTACGGGTATGGGGTAGGAGTGTTGCTGATAGCACCCGACAAGTCCCGTATCCCTCTAGCATTTAAACTCCGGTTCAAAGTCTCGAACAACGAAGCAGAGTATGAAGCATGCATTGCTGGTTTAGAAGCCGCCCTAGAACTAGGGGCAAAACGGTTGGACGTCATCGGGGACTCGAACCTTGTTGTATCTCAAGCTAAAGGAGATTGGAAAGTCAAAGAAGAAAAGATGATAATGTACCACCAGACCTTGGACCTGTTGATTCCTCGGTTTGAGAAGCTGAACTTTGCTCATCTGTTAAGAGAGAACAACAGGTTCGCAGATGCACTAGCAACTCTATCTTCCATGATAGACATCCCTTTTGGAGTCCGGATGCGTCCGATCATCATTGACCAGAAGTTTGCGCCGGCCTACGAGTCGATTGCTGCCATAGAAGAGGTTCAAGATGAGAACCCTGGTATTACGATGTCTGGAACTTCTTGGAGAAAGAAGCGTATCCACCAGGGGCAAATGCCAAGGATAAGAGGGCAATCAGAAGAATGGCTGCTCAGTTCATCATCTCTGCGGAGGAAACTGTATAAGAGAGGTCATCTGGGAATGCATAAGCTGTGTGTCGACGCCGAAGAATCGAAGAGCCTGATGGAGGCCATCCATGGAGGAGAGTGCGGAGCGCACATGAACGGGGTGATGCTAGCTCGGAAGATTCTCAGATAGGGTTACTACTGGTCCACCATGGAGGAGGATTGTATCGGCTTTGTTCGGCGATGCCACAAATGTCAGATCCATGCAAACCACATGAACATCCCGCCGTCGAAGCTATACAATATGACTTCGCCATGGCCATTTTCAGTTTGGGGAATCGATGTGATCGGGGCTGTCACTCCGAAGGGGTCTAATGGGCATGAGTTCATTTTGGTCGCGATAGACTATTTCACAAAGTGGGTTGAGGCCCAATCTTATGCGGTGTTGAAGGCTTCACATGTTGCAAAGTTCATCAGAAACAATATCATCTATCGCTACGGGGTCCCAAACGAGATCATTTCAGATAACGGTTCCCACTTCAAGAAGGAAGTGATTGACTTGTTGAAAAAATACAACGTGGCTTTTCATAAGTCATCCACATATCGGCCGCAGACCAACGGAGCAGTTGAGGCCGCCAACAAGAACATCAAACACATTTTGCAGAAGATGGTGGAAACCTACCGGGACTGGCCAGATAAGTTGCCATTTGCTCTGTGGGGCTACCGGACGTCAATTAGAACTTCTACTGGGGCGACTCCGTATTCATTAGTTTATGGGATGGAGGCCGTTCTACCTATCGAGATTGAAGTTCCGTCTTGAGAGTGCTGGCTGAGTGTCAGATAGCCGAAGCAGATTGGCAGCAGAGCAGATTTGAAGAACTCATGCTCTTTGATGAAGAAGACTGAAAGCACTGTACCATGTTCAAGGTTATCAGCGCAGAATTGCCAGGGCTTTCAACAAGAAAGTTAAGTCCAGGAATTTGAAAGAAGGAGATTTGGTGCTCAAAGACAACCGAGCTCCCATCCACGACCCTAGGGGCAAGTTCAGACCCAATTGGACTGGCCCTTACATCATCAAGTCTATCTGGTCGGTGGAGCTGTCGTTCTGATGGACCTAGATGGCCTAGAGTTCTCACACCGATCAACATGGACAAGTTGAAGAAATATTACCCTGAGAGGCTCGCTAGGCCGAAAACCCGAAAGGGCGACCTAGGCAAAAGTTAGAGCATGAAAAATTTGAAATTACAAAAACTGAGCTCGCAAGGTTGAAAACCCGCAAAGGGCGGCCTTGGCAAAAGTTAGAGCGTAAAAGGTGAGGGTTAATACACGAGTGAACCTGAGCCGAACTACGTAAGGCTTGATTCCCATCTTTGGGATACGTAGGCAACTTCATCCTGAAGTCCAGCCATAAACTTTTCCCCGATCAACTTTGTCCATTTGATCATCTCGGTCATCTTTGTCTATTCAGCATTCAAGAGCTTCGGTTGTGATCTCCGGTGCAGTGCTATTCAGACTAGGGGCAACTTTCCAGTTGCTGGGATCCGGGGTTGTGCATCTCAGTGACAGATCTCAGGCGTGTCCAGTTCTGATCCATATCGAAAATGGTTTTGAAAAGTTTTAATAAAAGTTGATTTTGTTCAAATTAATCTTTTTACAACTTAGACCATTTTTGGACCAAAGCGGAAAATTTTCAGTACCCACAACCTTCAATTTTATTGATTTCAATACAGAGTCCTCCTGCTCTTGCATACAAATTGAAGTTGCTTTTTATTACATTCATAAAGAAAACTTGAAAGTACTGATAAAGCAATAAATCAGGGGCATAGTCAGGTGTTCCCGTCCCCTCCCAGAGCTGGTCGAAGCTTCTGATGCCAAGCTGGGCCCAATCTGTGCCTCTTCATTGAGCCAATCCATGCACTCATCAGACAAAGTGCAACTGAAAGTGGGAGCGGGAGACAGGAGCTCTCTAGTCCTCCATGCTGTGGCATATCGAGCAAGCTGCGCGCCCCGGACTGGGAATGCAGCAGGGTATTCTATCCCCTCTGCCGGGAAAATCTGATCATGGCCGAACTGGCGCTGGAACCGGAAAGGAAAGTAGAACACGCAGTGTGTCAGGCCAATCAACTAAATCCCAGTTTGTCGGGACATGCTGTAGCTCATTGCCGGTAAATTGAGCCAAGGACAACACCAAGCAATACGGTCTGCAGACAAGCTGCACATCCAATCGAACCGCCATCCCTCATCAAGGGCATCGACTAGACGACGTCAGAAGAAGTAGCCGCGAGCTGAGTATGCTGGGCAAGAGCCCACAACCTGCAACTTATCCATCAACCACACCTGGGGAGGGATGAAAAATGAGAGATTAAAGAATAGAGAGATGTACGATGAGAGAAAAGTGAGAAAAGGGCTTTGTGAGAAAAACCGAGCTTGAGAGCCGAGTGATGTGAGCAATATACATGTGAGATAAGGTGGGAAACATTACCTGCAGCAGTAGTGGACTCCCCGCAAATCTGGTCGTCTCTCGGCGATGAAAAGCATCCAAGCCCATCAATGTCTCGGCCAATGACATGGCAATGCAGCTTTTGTCTTCCCTTAAGCCTTGGGTAACCTCGATCAACCGGACGCTAGATCCTCTGGAGCCTGATGCGAACAAGAAATGAGATAGCATACACAAACAAAGGGCATGTCGCCAAAAGCCTTGCCAATGATGGTCAGCACGGTCGCCGACATCGGAAAACTGACAAATCAAACTCGGAATATCCAGCATTCTGTCACAAATCAAAGATCGAGCATCGTGCATAATGAGCCCACACATTCGACCTAAGGCTTGGGCGTGACCGAAGCGGAGCTGGGGTAAGATTTCTTCGTTGCGCTCGGATTCCATCAAAGCTCGAAAGTCTTCAAGGTAGGACATATCTCTTGCCTGCCAAAACTAAAGACATGTGTTACCGGATTCCAAAACCTTGCCGCGCATGGAGAAACGGAAAATGCAGCAGGGTGCGACTCAGCGTGAATAGTGCATTTATGCCAAAACCTCGGAAATTCAGCTTTTCCGAGCCATCCAAGTTGGCAATCCAATTTGCGAGATTTTGGGCAAGAAACTCTTCCATTTGGTGCAAACCAGTGTTGAAATGAGGAAAACCACGAAGCTGGGGATTTTGTAGAAGATAAGATGTGAGTGGGAAGACAGATGGCAGCATTCTGGTGGTCCTTGCCATTTTTGGCCGGTCGACCAAAAATAATGCCGGCCGACCACCATTTTGGCCGATCGGCTTGTGATTATGGCCGATGGCCATTTATTGTGGCCGATAGCCTCCTCCTTTGGCCGATGGTCTTCCCTTTTATCCTCAGGACTGCCTGTTTGCTGAGTATGCTGAAAAATTATGACTGGTTCCATTACCGGTGCCTCGGGTGATGATTTTGCAAAGTCACACCTATTTGCTTATCGAGTTGTTGTACATTTGCTTATCGAGTTGTATTTCGTCCTCTTTAAGTCTTTGTTTTGCTTATCGAGTTGTATTTACACTTGATTAACTTGTTAAGGTCGTCGTTTTGCTTATCGAGTTGTTTTGTCGTTAGTCGGTTCACTACCGGATTATTACGGTGCAAGTGCTTAATTTTCAAAACAAAGTTCAATCTCATTTACATTGTTATGTAATTTGATGCGATGCGATGCGATATATAAATGCAAAACTTTTTCAACAAAAAGCTTGTTTCATTCCATCATCTTTTCAAGTACATAGTTCTGAGAAAACAAAAACCTGCCTGAGGCAGTGCAATGTGCTCAAACTACCAGTAAAAAGAAAAGTAAAACAAAAAAGGAAAAGAGGAAGAAAAGCAGCAGATGTCTGAATCGGCATCAATCATCTCAAGCACAGGGATCCGTCCGAATCCTCTTCCTGGACGAAAGTGTGGTTGAACAAGCGCACTGGAATAAGCACACTCGCTACGCATCTTTCTTTGAACAATGCCTCGTCTTGTTTTGGTTGCATCTCAATATCGCGAATAGCATGCCTTCACCATACTTATGCTGAACATTATTTATTCTTTGCTTTACACATTGCATGCGTTTCCGCGTGTGCTTTACTTACATGTGTTCATGCATCTTCCAGGAGGTTACACATTGCTTGCGTTAGCGCGCTTACTTTACGTACATGTGTTCATTCCTGCTATACACATTGCCTGCGTTAATTGCGCATGCTTTACTTACATGTGTATATATATATTTTCAGGTGGTTACACATTGTACACGTTTCTGCGTGTGCTTTACTTATATGTGTTCATACCTTGCTTGCTTTACACATTGCATGCATTTCCGCGTGGGCTTTACTTATATGTGTTCATGCATCTTTCAGGAGGTTACACATTGTACACGTTTCCACGTGTGCTTTACTTACATGTGTTCATTCCTGCTATACACATTGTATGCGTTGTCGCGTGTACTTTACTTACATGTGTTCAAGTTCCTTATTTTCACACATTGTACATGTTGTCACGTATGCTTTACTTACATGTGTTCAAGTTTCTCTTATTTTCACACATTGTACACGTTGTCGCGTGTACTTTACTTATATGTGTTCAAGTTCCTTATTTTTATACATTGTACACGTTGTCGTGTGTACTTTACTTACATGTGTTCAAGTTCCTTATTTTCACACATTGTACACGTTGTCGCATGTGCCTTACTTACATGTGTTCAAGTTTCTCTTATTTTCACACATTGTACACGTTGTCGCGCGTACTTTACTTATATGTGTTCAAGTTTCTCTTTATTACACATTGTACACGTTATCGCATATACTTTACTTACATGTGTTCATAATTATCTTCACCTTCACACATTGTATGCGTTGTCGTGTGTACTTTACTTATATGTGTTTGTGCCTACCTAGCATTGTTATGCTTGTTTCAAATCGCATTGTTGTGCGTCTTACTCGGCTTGCGTTGTCGCGCATGCCCTCCTTGCATTGTTTTGCATCCAATCCACATTGTTATGCGTCGTCCTTAGGTTGCATTGTCTTGCATCCCTTCACCTGCGTTGTCTCGCACGCTACTTGCATTGTTATGCACATTTCACCTGCGTTGTCACGCACTTCTCACTTGCATTGCTATGCATGTTTCCTAACGATGTTGTACCTGTTAAGTTTTCTTTCTTTTTCAGGCACGATATTGTATGTACGGTTCATTCGAAGCTGGCGCAACCAGACGAACCGGACAGGTATTGTATTCTTTGCGTGAGACGTAGCGAGAATTAAATAATTCTCTTACATCCTTTCTGCATGAAATGTAGTTAGATTTATGTTTCGCCTGCTTAAACTGTTGCATTTATTGTATGTATTTGCTTCGTTACAGCTTTCTTTGCATGATCATAAGTTATGTTCGGCATCGTGCATGTTCCTTGCATCTTGCCCCTACCTACGGGTACATACTTTTGCTATCTTGTATGCTCGTCTAAGTCTTCGGCCTTGTCAAAAATGGGTCGTCTCTGGGCTTTGACATTCACTCCCGTCATTGTTATGCTTACGAGTTCTGTCAAAGAGGGGCAACTGTAGACACCCCATTTTTGACCGTCCTCAAGACTTGGACGTCACCGTTTGAACACTCGGTGATCATCCATGTTCGTGTTCATTTTGAGTTCTCGGAGGTCCCGCCGCGCGCCTTGCCTCAAGGCCTCTCAACTTGACTGTTTTGTGCATTGGTTGTGGACTAAGCATTTGTGTTTCTGCTTTGAGGGAAAATGGTGGCTTGTTTGCCATTTCCTCAACCCACCGGCCATGGTCTGAGGTCACCGGCCATGATTTCTTGCTACCGGCCAATAGTTTTGGCCGATCGGCACTATAGTTGGTCGGTCGGCCATTGATTTGGTCAATCGGCCATGTTTTTTGGCCGAGACCTTTTCTTTGCCTTTTTCAGGCATTGTGCATGCCAGCTGTGCCAGCTGGTGAGCACAAGTCCTGCCCTCCATACACGTGTATGGAGGGATTTCATCCTTACACTTAGCTTCCTTTGGAAGCTTGGATTTGCATTGCCTATAAGAGGAGGGCCTCCCCTCCCTTTCCAGGGGTTGAACAATCTGAGATATAAGATATATATCCCTCTCTCTCTATATTTGTGTGTGTAATAGTGTTCTAAAGGGATTTTTGTTCTTAGTTTTGCACTAAGACACCTAGTGTTACACTATACTTTGGTTGCTGAGATTTTAAGGGGTTGATTTCAGAGTTTTGAGTTGTTTTTTGATCAAAAGGAGGTGCTGGACTTGGTGTTCTTGAAGTGTTCTTCAAGGGTAAGAACTTACCCTTTTATTTCCCATTTTTGCTTAAGGTTTTAGACCTATTTACATATTGTTTCGAGCTTAGTGTATAACTGATAAAAGTTCTGTATTTTCATGCTTGTCATAATTGCTTAAGGTCATTTTGGTGTTTGGGGTTGTTTACCCCCTCTTAGGCTTTGTTTGGCCTATTTTTGTGACCTTCTTCTTGAGCTTTGGAACCCTTTTATTTCGACCTTCTCACCACTGAAATCCAGAGGATTTTCAGTGGTGGAGAAGTGTTTTTGAGGTCTTGTATAGGGGAGGTACACCCCTCTCCCCTTGTGACTCATTTGCTTGCATTTAGGGCTCTTAAAGGTAGCATGTTTGCATAGTTTTATTTGGCTCCATTTCAGAGGGTATTTGGTGTTAGTTTATCATGTTAGACCTCTGTTTCATGTTGGTTCGGTGGCCTATTGTTTGCATCATGCACTTCCTTTGTAATCCCCTTTATTGTCATAACATGTACCATGCATTTAGACCATCATGCTTGCATGTTTTAGCTTGACTTCATGAAGCTTTTAGCCATGTTGTAACATGTTTAAGCTCTGTTTGGTGTTGATTCAGTCATGTTTGCCATGTTTTGTATAGCCACCATGTATCCTAGCTTGTTAGCTTTGAGTGTACGAGACATGAGCATGCTTCATTTGGGTTATTTCAGTGATTTGGAATCACTTATCATGCCATTTCAGTCCATACACCATGCTTGTATGCTTGCGTTTACCCTCCTTTCAATGCCTTGAAGAGTTGTTCTTTTGTGCCTTAAAGTAGGTCATTGTGCATGCCTATTTGTTTAAGTCCTTGGGCTGCCCTATCAGTGGGTTTTGGGGCTCCTTTTGGCACATTATAACTCTGATTTTCCCTGATTAAGTCATGCCATGCTTGGTTGTAATGGGTGTAGTGTAATTCCCTCTTTTGGCCTTGTGTACGCTTTGTTTTGTACTCGCCTTTCTTAGCATGTTTTGGCCTTATTCCATGCATGCTCTAGCCTTATTTTGGTCTGCCCTAAGACTATTTTAAGTCATCTTGGCTCTTTGAGGCTTGGTTGATATGGCCATGGTTTGAACCCCTTTGTTAGCCTTGAGTTTTGGGCTTTGTTGCATGCCTTACTTGCATGGTTTGTTTGATTTGGCATCATCCTTTACACATTTTCAGAGCTTGTCATGCTTGTGATTTGTCCATATTTGCCTCTTCTTAATGTGCTTGAGAGTCGACTCTTTTCATGCCTAAGTGTTGGACCTTCACATGTACACGTTTGGGTGCGTTTTGTCCCTCATTTCTTGGTACTTTGGCCGCTGTTTTGGTATGGCTGAGGCCTATCCATACTTAGTGTAAGTCCATAGATCATGCACTCATGTATTGTTGTAAGCTAACCGCATTACATGTCGTCACATCCTTGTGGTTAGTGTCATTATTGCATGCCTATCACTTTGTATACTTGCATCCCTATTATACTACCATGTTGTTTGCATGTTAAATTACATTGTTCATGTTGCATGGCATTAATTGCATGTTTCGCATTGTTTTTGGCATACACGCATTGCATTCTTGTTTGGTTTGGGGTGTCAAACCAAACATGAGGACCAAGGGACGTTTCGTACTTAAAGTGACGAAACGTGCCTCAATCCTCGGTCGCCGACACTCTTGACCCAACATGATAGAGTGTGCAACATTCATTTATTTGTTGCATTCATTCTATATTGATATGCACCTTTGATATCTTTGGCCATCATGTATCGAAATGCGTGATTGGTGGCCCGAGGATCGAGGGCCACACTCCATTGAGTCCATAGCGTGATGGAGAGGGTGGTCGTGCATACATTTGGCTTGTAAGTTTCATGCCATGCACTGTATGTCCTCTGTTGCAGCAAAACCAGTGTTCTGCAAGAAGAAATGGCCGCTCGGCTAATTTCAGTGCCGGCCGACTACCAAAATCAGGCCTGTGATCCCATTTTTGGTTGATGACCATATTTCCATGGCCGGTGGTGTTTTCCCTTGGCCGGTGGCATCCCAATGTTGTCATGGAGTGGTTCAAAAGCAACCTTAGGATTTTCACAATTCTCAGAGGCTCGGAACGGTGTAAACAGAGACAACATGTGGCATGGCATCGGGTTTCCGAGCAAGGCGAATCGAGCATGCATCATCCAATCATTTCAAGGCGGGGCTGCGGCGGCCTTTTGAATTTCATACTTAGTTTTATTTGTAATTAATTTGTTAATTAATTAAGGGTCTGTAATAATTAAATAGCTAGAGTAGTTAATTATTTACTTGGTTTGTATTATTCTTTCGGACCCCCTGTGAGGGGGCCAACTGTTGTAATAAGTGTGCGTGCGTGTGATGCATGTCTTCCAACCCCGCGTCTTTCCCCCTTTTATTTGCCAGCTTATGATGGTTAGTTCTAGGGCATGTTTCAATTAGCATCTATATGTTCACATGCTTGCATTCATTCATTTGTATTGCATGCACCGGGCTCGGCGTATCATGCTAACTGCATTGTATTTCAATTCCAAGTTGAATACATGTTATCTGTAGCATTTCATATGCCATTTTAGAATAGCCGAGCCTATCTTAGTTGCATTTTTGCATGTGTTGCATTAGGCATTTCAGCATAGTTAGGATTCATGCATGATTTCTAATTAGCTTCTTTCTTTGGCTTGGAGTACTCAGTAAGTATTTATGCTTTAGCATCCTTGCATGCGTGTGAGTGACTGCCACGATAGCATGCTTACCATGAGGCTATTTGCTTATGTGATATAACTGTCTGAATGACTATGGGTGAAGGTTGGGTTGCTTGAATTGGAATAATTCGTCGAAACCCGTGTTTTAGCCTACTTGCGAGTAGCAAACTTCAATCCATTTTCAAAACAAACGGATATGCGATGTTTTGTTCCAACTTAGGCAATCTAGTCTATACTTGTATGTTGTGCGTATCACATAGTAATTCTAGGCTAATAAATCAGAATAAGAGCACATAATGTTTTCAAAACTCGATATCATGGTTAGTAGAGGCCGATCTTTGATCGGGTGAGCGGGGGTGCTCACGAAGTGACCTTCCCCAATCGTACCCAAGTTCCCGAGCCGAGGCAACTTTGGTGATGACGGACACGTGGCCTTAGGCACGAGTCAGGATTTCCTAAATTCCCCCAAAATAAAATATTTAAGTGGCGACTCTGTATCTGGCAAAGCAGTCCATGTTTGGCACTTCTTTCTAAAAATCTGTTTTTCAAAACGATTTTCCGGATTTGGACTCTTTGGTGATTTATCAGCCTCGCATTGCACTTTGCGGGATTAGATTCAGAACCGTGACATTTGAGTCCGAACTGTAGTAAGCCCAAATGAACAAAATGGGATTCCCTTCCGGAACGTTCGAGGATGTCTACAGCCCCCGAACCACCGTGTGGCTCTCACGGATAGCTTCCCCATGAAAAATAGGATTTGTGACGATTGACGGAAGGTAATCTGGACCCGTAGGTTGGGAGTTAGAGCCGAATACGCCTTAAACTTACTCGAAAAAGGGCGTTTTGGGGGCAAAAATTCAAAAAAGCCCCCCAACCACCTTGTAGCTCTCACGAACAGCTTCCCCATGACAATTACGACCTGTGACAACTGACGGAATGTAATTAGGATCCATAGGCTTGGAGTTTGAGTCAAAAAACGCCTTACACTTAGTCGAAAAACTCGTAACACTTAGTTTAAAGAGCAACAACTTTATTGAAATAACATCTACATATTCTAATAATTGCCTTTATATATTTATAGGATGAAGCAACTACATATTAGATTGTTTGTGCAGTTGGTTGGAATAAATATTGCATGATACATATATATATATATATATATATGCTTTTATTTCCAAGAAGACATTTCTCGATTGTTCTACCTTAAATGCATGTTAGAACATGTTCCCTATGGCTGACTGAATTGATATTTTGTAACCAATTCTAATTATTATTTTTTTTTTTGTTATTATTATTATTATTATTATTATTATTATTATTATTATTTGTAGATGGCTTTGTTACGTAGACTTGTGGATAATCCATTTTGGTGTATGGAGAAGAAATTTCACTTTTGTATAGTACTAATATAATACTTTTGTCGTCCTCAGCTTTTGTGTAGTTCACTATTACTGATACATAAAACTTTTGGCAATCAACAGATAATGACTGGCGTGATACATAGATCACCTTCTGTCATGGTATATCTATGACCATTTGTCGGCGTACATATATGACCTTTTGTTATGGTCTATAGAAAAACTTTTGTCGTGGTACAGATTACAAAGGTAATTTGTACCATGCCAAATGATAATTCTGCTTGATAGTAAATGAATTTTTTGTATACAGAGGGTTTTGATTTTTGTATGATTCTACATTTTGTATGGAATTATTATTTTAGTTTGGACAATAGTTGGTTTGTATGGACTTTGATATTTAAAGTTATTTATTTTTTGTATATAGATGCAAATTGTGGAATGATTGATAGTATATGTATCATTTTGTTTATATACGTATTACAGATTGCATGGAATATAGACAGGTTGTGGAGAAATTATAATTTTACGATAAAATATAATATCATGTTTTTGGTGACTAAACAATTAGTAGCCAAAAAGAAATTGGGAAAATAGTTTGGGCGGCTAAAAGTTTTGTACCAAAAAAAAAAAAAATAGACATTTGGTGACTAAAAGTTTTGTTAGCTAGAAGAAAATCAAACATTTGGCAACTAAAATATTTCGTAGCTAAAAACAAAAGCTAAAGACTAAAAACACTTTTGCCGACTAAAAATTTAGTAGCAAAAAATGTGGGACTTTAGGCTACCAAATATTTAGTAGTCAAAATAAGAACTCTTTGCCGACTAAAATTTTAGTAGCCAAATATGTGAGATTTTAGGCGACCAAATATTTAGTAGGCAAAACAAGAACTCTTTGCCGACTAAAATTTTAGTAGCTAAAAATGTGGGACTTTAGGCGACTAAAAGTTTGGTCGCCGAAAATGTACTAATTTAATTTTACGTCCAACCTTTTGGCGACTAAAAATTTAGTCGGAAATTGAATACATTTGGCGACTAAAATAATTTTAGTCACTAATTACCTTTACTGACAATTCTTCCACGACTACTTCTGCGACCAAATAATTTAGTCGCTAAAACCCTTCGACGACTAAAAATTAACTTCTGGCGACTAAAAATTTAGTCGCCAAAAGTGAAAATTCTTATAGTGATTGTAATAAAGACGGTAAAAAAATTAAAATTACGTAATTTGGGTTGGTGAAAACTCAAAATCAAATGCATATTGAATTTTTTATATTTTATTTTAAATTTTGATGGTGGGTTTTGTGCAATTGGTATTTGTAATCTTTGCTATTGTGTGGGTTCGGTGTAGATTCATAGATTCGAGAAGCCCATTCCTTGTACAATGTTTTTATTTAAGTTAGTTTCGATGCAAAATTGCATTAACAAACAAAATATCCATACAAAGTTTCTATTGAGAAGAATACTTATGGCACATTCAAAATTTGACATGCAACAATAGACTGTCATTTCTTCAGAAATAATAGTGAGTTTTTACCTAAGATGAAATTTCGGTGTGAAAAACTCAACTAGCATTTGATCTAATTGAATTGAACTCAGCCTAGTGAGTTTTTACCCATTTTTTTGGGACTCAATAGACATTGCTTTTAAAGACAAAATTCTTGACTACATTAGTGATAAAGGCTCCATCTTTTTTTAAGTAAAATGTTTTCCTCAAAAATATTTTACGAATTTTCCACTGTTTGCTTAACAAAAAGTAAGTAAAAATTTACAAGAATTCTCATCATGATTATCAAAATCTTGATCCATATAGTAGAATTTTACTATTTTGTGATTCCAATTGGGCCAAACGATTTGGATCACATTAGAATCTTAAAGTGATTACAATTCTAGTCATAAAATTGAGTGGAATCGTATTACAATCTTGATTCTACTAAAATCCCAATCCTACTAATTTTTTTTCTTATTATTTATTTCTTATATATATACACTAGCATTATACCCATGCTATGCATGACATTAAATAAATAATTAAAATTTCATCTTAAAAATTAAAGTAATAATCGATTAAAAGATGGAGGTTGTAAAAGGCAATGGGAAAAGAATTTGTTCCTTAAGATTTGGATGTGTTGTTGATCGATCTTGGAGGTTGTGAGAAATCTCCATCTAAGCTTTGAGGTATTATTTTGATAAGGCAAAGGTTTATAATTACAAATCATCCAATATTCAGAATGTTACTTAAGGATGTGTTAGCAAAATCTGGTTTGGGTCAAATCGATAGACAAGATTCAACAGGGAAACCAATTTTCACAAACAACAAAACTGTATGGGAGGGTTCAAGAATGTGGTCTAAAAATTTGAAGATCTTCGAAGAAAACTCAAATTCTCTAGAAATGATGAGAGGCTTAGATTCTTTAACAATCACAACTAGGAACACAATAACAAAGAGATGATGAAGATAAGAGATTGGGGGAAGAAGGTGGCAAAGTAGTTAGAGAGAGAATAATGGCAAGGCTCTCCTATGGATCTCCCACTTTCACTCTCAAGGTAGATAATGGAGAAAGGAAATTAGTTCTTTCCCAAGAGTTGTCTCTCCAAAATCCATCCCTTATAAAGCTATGGGTGGGTGCTATTTATAGGCACCTCATGATGTAGAATGGAGCCCATGTGCAAGTCACATAAGGAATATTCCCTCTAACTACCTTGTCCGAGGAGGTGACCTCTCCGAGGATGAGGAAAACCCCGAAGAGGAGATCAACCTCTCGGCAAACCCTTCTTCTTAGCCACACCTAACCAATGATCCCCAATCATCCCAAGGGGTCAGGGGTAGTCCCAGAGGACGCTCTGCCGCAAAAGGGTCAAGGGTAGTTCAAGAGAACGCCCTGCTGCAAATATTGTCGAGTCTCAAGGACCCCCTAGATCGTGCCACCTCAACCCGGGTATAGGCTAGTTCAACCGAAGAGTGAATTTTTCTCCACTCACCGTCCTCGAGATTGGGTCCTTTGTTTGGACTCCATCATGCCCATGGTTCTAGTACGTAGATCCCGGAAAGCTCTGAGCCCACAAGTGCTCTAGGACTCATTAACAAAGTGACTTCTAGATTGCGTTTGAATCCATTCGAAGCCAAGTGCTTTGGATCTCTAGATTCGTGGATCCGAATCCTTTTAAGTTCGAGCTCAAATAGGTCTCTAGGTTCGTGGTTCCGAACCCTTTCAAGACTAAGCCAATACCTCGAAGAATGGATCTCCTCTTGAGGGTTTCGTTTCTTTTGAAAACAATGGTTAACCTCCTCTGATGCCCGTATGATCTGAGCCTCCTGGGATGGGCTTGTTAGACTCTCTTTAGAGATATATGCTTGATGGGTCTTCCTCGGCCCAATTTGTTGGCTTTCTTATGGGCCCGCTTAATAGAATTCACTTGGGCCCATTTGGCAACAATTTCTCTAAGCTCACCAATTTTTGGGCTTTCTGATTGGGCTTCGATTGGGCCTAATTAATTAGTGGGCTCTAGTTAACCCCTCTTACAAAAACAATCAGGCAATGTGGTTGGTGTCCGATACCTTGACAAATTCAAGGACTTCTTTGGAGGTTGTAATATAAAGAAACAAACTAAAAATTGATATAGTATAGCTGAAATTGTTACTTGTTACAAAGATTTGAATAAGAACAAAAACAAAAATACAAAAGAACCAGAAATTTTTTTACTGATTGCAAGAACCAGAAAACGATTACAGAACCATTAAATTAAAACTATTCCTAAAGGGAATAAACTACTCCTATGCTAGAAGTTATCTATTCCTAATTGAACTCATGTAGAGTTGTATTGATGATTGATCCCTTCTCCTTAAATTTCTTTGCTTATTTATACTCAAAACCCACGGTTGGTTTCTTTTGGCAAGAAAATGATTGACAGTTTCTTCCTTTAGCCACGTTCTTGTCCTTTGCCACAATATGAAAACTATCCCTATATATCAGCCACATGGGAAGTTATCCCAATATATTATCCATACCACAGTCACACATGGCACCACTTCAATTTGTAACCACCTACTCCCTACACGAACACCAACAAACTTAATAATAATAATAATATAATTATGGCCATAGTAAATTTTTGAAGATGGTCATGATCTAAATCGGCAGACCAAAATTGATAGGCTACAATCAATGAAATTAGATTTGGTCATAATTGACAAGTCACAATCAATTAAACGAGACTTAACCATAATCGACAAAAAATTATTTTTTGGAGTCAACAAGATGCTAAAATGGAATAAAACTACAACAATGAAGGTCCTCACTTGCTTCAATATTGTGATACTTGCCAAGTTGCCATAGTCACAGTCACCTCCTCCTTTACTTCCAACTACCACCTTGGCCTCTTCTTTTCTATTAACAACCTCCTTCCCTACTATAACCTCTCTTAACTTTTCTTATTGTGATCCGCTCCACAATCTCTTTACTAGGACCTATTCTCCTCAATCCTACCATTGCGAAAAAAAATAAAGAGAAATAAAGTACAAGGTTTAAGGAAGAAGAATAGAAGGAAGGTGGCAACATAAAGGAGGGATATGGTGAGGGAGTGGTAAACAAACGATTGTTGGTGGCTAAGAAGGGTTATGAATGAGTTGGGAATGGCAAGAAGGGTTGGAGAAAGGTTGTAGGGTGGCGCCAACAGTTATGACAATGGAGAGAAGCAACAATGGTGGTGGATGATAGGTACTGGTGAAGGGGTGAGAATAATAAAAATTAGAATTTTAAGAGTACATAAATTAAGATTTTTGATTTTTTAAGATCTAGATACTTTTTAATAATTTTAAAAAGATAAACTTTTAATAAATATTTTTATTGTATAAATAGAACCTTCTACTTGAACTAGAAATTTATTGGATTATGCTTCTCTTTTCGTCCATTATCAGGATTGGAGAGTCTTATCTTGGCTTGTGGGCTCACCACTGATCCGTTTTGACGATTCGAACCGTTTCAGGCCTTATATATATATATATATATATATATATATATATATATCATTTATAAATAAATAAAAAAATTAGATCGATCTGATATTTATATAACCTATTTATTTTATTACATTTGTACCCAAAAAAATAGATAGTCTATTTTAAAAATATATTGACTGTTAATTTTTTAAAGACAAAACTTGATTAAATGAATGAATTATGAATATCAAATCAATTTAATTTTTTTTTTATAAATAATATACCCATACAATTAAAATTCAATAAAATAAATAATTGAAATCATAAAAATTGAACCCACAGTAGACTCTGCAGTCCCAACATCGGGAAATTATTCAATACTTTCGGAGCACCACGTGACCATACTCTAAGCCAATCACCAATTATTTAGTCTCATGTTGTTCCCTCATTCCCAACATAAATTATGAGCCCTTACGCCTCTCCACAAATCAAAATTTTATGAAGCACCATGTGTCCATACTCCTAGAGTACTCAATAATTAACCCCCAACATCACTCTCAATTTCTAAAATCTAGATTTTAGAACCGTACAGTACGACACTATTTACAAATTCTCCTAAATAATATAAAAATATTTATTTCTCTGATTTATTTCTTTTCAATTCTTCTCCCCCTCTCTCTCTCTTTCTCCAAAGCCATCAATGGCAGCAGCAACCACAAATCTCGGCATTGTAGACTACCAGTTATTGGACGACACCCACAAACTCTATGACGTAACTTTCTTCACCGATCACAACCATCCATCGTCCTCAACTCCACCACCTCATTGTCGGCTTGGACATCAAGTGGCGACCCAATAACCGTTTCCACAACAACCCCGCCGCCACTCTCCAACTCTGCGTTGGCCGCCAATGCCTCATCTTCCAACTCACCTACTCCCCTCACGTCCCCCAATCTCTCTTCGACTTCCTCAACAACCCTATCTACTCTTTTGTGGGTGTGGGTATTCACATCGATGTCCAGAGGTTGATTGAGGATTATGGGTTGTCTGTGGCCACCACTGTTGATCTTCACTCCTTGGCGGCTGACTGCGGAATGATCGAGCTTCGCGATGCGGGGTTGAAGGACTTGGCGAAGAGGCGCTGGGAAAGGAGATTGAGAAGCCTAAGAGGATCACGATGAGTAGGTGGGACAATGAGTGGCTCTACCTTGAACAGGTTCAGTATGCTTGTATTGATGCTTTTCTTTCTTTTGAGATTGAAAGGTGCTTGAATGCAGCTGGGTTTTAGATATATTAGGAGTAATATGGGTTTGAATTTTAATTAGGAATTTCTTGTTTTTTGGGGTTTGATGTAGATTTGGTATGGTTTTGTTTATATTGGGGATCTCTGTTTGATGGATTTGGATGATGGGTTTTGTTTACTAGTTGGACAACCTTATTATGATTTGCAATTTGGATATGCTTGATGATTGATTGATATGTTCTATATACTTCTATCTTGTTGGGAAAATACATGGTTGTTGATGCCTGAGTTGCATTGTCCTAGCATATAAATGGTTTTTTATTTTTGTCTTTAGTTAGGGAAGATATTGTTGTGCTTAGTTACCAAATTGTTTGTATAGCAACTCATACCATACAATAGATATTGATGGTAGTGTGGTGGATCCCAAATTTAGAGCCAGTATTTTTACTATTTTTGCACTTGTTGCCATATTTCTATGGATATGGAGTTGAGAGCAGTGGGGGGTTATCTCTGTATCTCTTGTGTAATCTTTTCTAATCATATTGGAACAGTAGAGACCGTGGATGCAACTCTAGTTTCGTGTGTATGCGTTTGATTTACAATTTTTATATATTTGTTTTTCTTTGTTTTTTGTGTCTCACTAATCCTAATTAGGTGTTTGTTATGAATTCCTAACATGTGATGTGTATAAAACATTATGGTGGTCATAGTGGATGTTGTCAAAATGATATAATTGAATTGGTGGCTCAAATTTGAGGGAGTGAAGAGAGGGACTAGCAGAGGAAGGGGATGTGAAGATAGTGGTGGAGCACGATCAGTGTTGTAAAAGGTGCGCCTAGGCTCAAGGCGCAATTCATGTGGCTTGTACATAGCGAGGCAAATGCCCATTCAATGAAGTGCAGCAAGGTACACTAGTTGCACGTTTCATTGAAGATTCTGCATTTCCTTTTCCTTTTTAATATCAGCGTTTGATTTGTAATGAAATGTGCTTTTATGGCTTTGGGAATTCTTCTACAATTTGCCTTATTTTTTTCTTTTTTTTCTTTGTGTCAGTGTTATTAATTGTGAATTCCTAGGAAGTATGAACACGGACACGTGACACGACATCGACAAGCGACACGACACAAATACGACACGGACACGCCGACACGTCAGTTTTCAAAAAATAGGGGACATAACAAGTGGGGGACATGCCAGAAATATATAATTTTATATATTTATTATATATTAAATATATGTATATATCATTCAAAGATAATAAAAAATGTAATATGACTTTAATTTGTATAAATTTATATGATTTTTATTTTATTATTGTATCTTAAGTCGGTTTGTTCAAACTGTTAATTAGTTTCACATGTGTCTAATCGATAGGCACATGTGCTTAACCAATAGACACGTGTGTCCTCTAAACGTCCAAAGAGTGTCCGAGTCTTTAAAAAAAATCAAAAAATAAAACACGTTTTGAAGAGTGTCGGACACGACACGTATATATCATCTTTTTAGAAGTGTCCATCCTTCTTAAGTGAATTCTTTCATTTTTTCTTACGTTGAAGTTTGAATTATTAGGCTATATTAATTTTTATCTATTTTTTTACTTAAAAGGTGCCTTGCTTCAGTGAAGCGTGCACCTCGCTTTGCACCTACGCCCCAAGAGACCTTTGGTGTCTTTGTGTGCCTTGAGCCTTTAAAAATAAGTGCGATATCAGTAATGGTGATTAAGTAGTGGAACTAGTGGCAGAATACTGGTGTTGTGGTGCCAGGGTTTTTTATGATAGGATGAGGTTTATTAATCAAATTGTCGAATATTTGAATTAGGCAATGTGTTAATAATATTACCATGTCGCTCATTGATTGATTACTAGGAATTGATGATGACATCATTTGGAGTAGGGTTATTATCTAAAAACTCGTTTGGCTATAGAGAGTTTATTAGGAAATGGAAGTTAGAAATCCAGTAGGATTACTTGTAGTAGGCAGACCATGGGTGGCTTAGTAAGCCCTACCTGGCTACAGAGTGTTTCATTGATGTTTTTATTTGTTTCCAAATTGATAGTTTAAATGCAGGGAATTGGAGTAATGAGTTTATTGTGGAAGTACACCTCCCTAAACTTGCTGACAAAGGCCAAAACCACCTCCCTCACTGGACCACCATATCCAACTACAGGGGATATTACGAAAAAGAAACAAAACCTGAAGCCACAATGGTGTAGGTAGATTGCTTGTTTTGGAATTTAATGGAAAAGATGAACCAAGTTTTGAGGAAATCAGTGGATCTTGAAGAAAATGATAATCACTTCCTCATCAGTGATGCCGGGGACCTTCTAAACTCAGATTCTGTTTGGAAGAATATTTGATAGAGTGTAGTAATAGATAGATTCCTTAACTATTGGCATATGTGCATATGAACTAGCTAAGAAAATTAATACCAAAAATAAGATAAGTAAAGAAAAACATACAAATAAATTATAAACTAAACCATATACCTACTTGATTAAAGAATATTTAGATCAAGACAAAAATGGGGCAAGAGTTTGATATTAATATTTTCTTTTTCTTTTTGTGAAGAAACAAAAAAGGAACAAGCTCACACATGTTTTTTGTGTGCAAATAAGTTATGTGTAAGATTTTTTCAAAAAAAGTTCTCTATAAGATAAGAATTTTTCTTAAGACTGTATTTGGTTCATGAATTTAAGTAGAAATTTAGAAACAAAAAAGAAAATGTGTGTGAAATGTAATTATATTTCATTCACATTTCACTTACTCTTTTTTTCTCTTTCAAATTTCTATTTAAATTCATGAACCAAACATAAAGTTGATTGTATCATGTTTTTTGAGTTCAGAGTCTGTTCTCCTATGCAATGCTTTCAAGCCATTAGTTAAGTAGTGACTCGAGCAATACCATTTTTTCAATCTAGAATTTTCTTTTTTTAATTTAGAAATACTTACTCTCTAATGAGTTACATTTTTATCAATTTCCTCATAACATACAATTCATGGTTATGAATTAGCTAAACAAAGATAGAAATAGAGACTAGATAATAAATTGCATATTTAAAATATGCAATTTAAAAAATAAAAAATAATCATATTTAAAAGAACATCAACAATAAGTCATATTTAAAAAAAAAAAAAAAAAAACAACTCACATCAAATAATAATGACATTGTTGCAATTACACATAAAGCACACTTACATATTCAAACACAAATTATTACATGGCTAATAATAAAGTTAATTCAGTTGTACCACAAAACAAAAAGCACAATCAACCTAGCAATACACAAAAAGACACACTAATAAAAACCTAGCAATACCACATAATAGCAAACAAATTATTCAAGTTGGGACTATAGTTTTTTTTTTTTTGGTTATTGTAGCTCGGCTTTTCGTGCCCCCTTTCGGAAGAATGAAATAGCCCTTACAGTTCGGACTCCACTTGTGTTGGTTCTGAATCTGATTTCACAAGTGCAATGTGAAACAGTGGAAACACAAAAAAGAGTCCAAATCCGGCAATTGTTTTTGGAAAATCGATGTTTGAATCAAATGCCAAAAATGGACTGCTTTGCCAGATTTCAGAGTCGCCACCTAAATATTTATGGGAAATTTAGGAAACCCGTGACTCGTGCCAAAGGCCATTAGTCCGTCGTTACCAAAGTGTCTTGGTTCGGGAACTTAGGTATGAGAGGGGAAGGTCAATAATGAGCACCCCACTCACCCGATCAAAGATCGGCCTCTACTAATTATGATGTGATTCTTATGTACAATATATGTTCTTATTTTATCTCTAACATACAAGTATAGACTAATTTCACGAACAGTTGGAACGTTTGATTGCATGTTTGTTTTGAAAAAGTGTTTTGAATATGCATCACTTGAAAAAGTGATCTCATATATATACATGAATCAAAGTATCCCAATGTCAGTGAATAGCCTTCATCCACAGGCATTCACAGAGTTTATCACTTAAGCAATTAGCCTCATGGTAGTATGTTTGATGTAACAACAGTCACACTCATGCAATATGCTAAAGCATAAAAACTCACCTCGTACTCCGAGCCAAAAAAAGGAACTAGTTAGAAAAAAATGCATGATCTTAACTATGCATTATGACTAATGCAACACATACAATATGCATTTAAGAAGCTCGGCTACTATCAGGGCATGGGAGTCAATTCAAGGCATGTAATAGCGCACGTATCCAAGTAAAGAGTTTGAATTTGACATTTGCAATAATATGATGAGCCGAACTTTTATGCATGCAATACAAGTGGATGCAAACATGAGTATGCTAAATTAAACATGATGTCCTTAAACTAACCATCATAAGCTGGGAAATAAAAGGGAGAAAGACGTGGGGTTGGAAGACATACACACACACACGCACACTTATTACAAATTTGTTCGCCCTCGCGCAGGAGGGTCCGAATGAAGTAAATATGCCCTCACGCAGGAGGGTCCGAATGTCCAAGTGTCCGAATAAATAATTATTACAAAACCGAATGAATAATAAATAAAAGGGGGCTGTCTAATTTATTACAATAATTGATGTAAGGCAAGCCTTGACGCACTAAATTCGGTATAACGTCCGACCGAATTCAATTACTCATATTGGTTCTTTAGGTGGGTTGGATCCAATTTTAACCAATTTATTTGCCTTTTTTATTACCTGTCCGTTTCTTTATCTTTTCTCCTGTTTGTGCAAAAGTGATATTTACATCTACTAAGTCTGAAATGCAATAAAGGATTATTTTCTTCAGAGGAAATCACAAAGGAAGAGTCAAACTTATTTACAAGTTAGGATTTCAAGTCAAACTCAAGATGTGCAACAAGGACTGGTCAAACTCCGAAGAGTGATAATGACTCAGATAAACCCATAGTGAGCGATAAGGACTTGAATCTTAATAATGAGTGATAATGTACAAGTTAGGGATTTCAAGTCAAGCTCAAGATGTGCAACAAGGACTGGTCAAACTCCGAAGAGTGATAATGACTCAGATAAACCCATAGTGAGCGATAAGGACTTGAATCTTAATAATGAGTGATAATGTACAAGTTAGGGATTTCAAGTCAAGCTCAAGATGTGCAACAAGGACTGGTCAAACTCCGAAGAGTGATAATGACTCAGATAAACCCATAGTGAGCGATAAGGACTTGAATCTTAATAATGTGATAATGACACTTTCCTTGGTGATTTCAATGGTCAATTAATCCCTTAACAGTAAATGATGATAAACACACTGAAATGAAAAAAATAAAGATTGAAAATAAGAGTGTAAGACATTTGGGGTAGTGAACCTCCAAAGAAATTAAACCATTAAGTATAGAAGAGTTCCTTTCTTATACTTGAATCACAATCTTCATTTTTTTCATAACTTTTTAATAAGTAACGAATGGAGGGAGATTGCAGAGGTGGTTATGCAAGATTGATTAATTTATTCATTGAGTAATATAACACAAACAAAATATGTAAAACAAACTTATTGAAATAAATTAAACAGCCCCCAAATAAAATACAAATGTGCTTATGAGGAAGGATAGCGAACCCTTCCCCACTTTTACAACTTAAATCACATAGTTCTATGTTGAAAAATAATTCAAAAACAGTCCCAAATCAAATAAAAATATAAAAAAACAATGCGCACAAAGATTAAAATAAAAGTAAGAAAATGTTACCTCAATAGGAAGGTACAAGCTTGGCGCGAAGTGGATCACGAAGTGGCTCAAAGCTCTCGGCTAGCGGAATGGCGGCGTAGCAACGGAGTAGTTGGTGGTGCTGCTGGTAGTAGCTCGGCGGCGGAGTTTGGAGGTGCTGCTGGTGGGGCTTGGCAAGCTGCTGGTGGTGCTGCTGGTGGGTGCTCGGCAGTGGGCTGCTGGTGCTGTATTTAGTTGCGGATTGTTGGAGGTGCTGCTGTGTATGGTATGTGGATGTGTGAAGTGGCTGTATGGATGTGTGTGGGTGGGGGTGAGTGTGGTATGAAGTGCACGGTGGTTGTGAATGGGGCTTGGCAGTGGGTGTATGAAGCTGGGTTTGTGTGTATGTGTAGTGCGATGGCAACAGTGATGTTGAATGGTGGCTTGGCAGTGGGTTGTGAGTGTGTATGAAGTGCACGGTGTGCTGTGAGGGTTGTGGTTGTGTGTTGCCGAGAGGAAGAGGAGGTGGTGTCGGGGTGGTGAGCTGGGTTGGTTCGGCAGTTGTGTTGTGTGTGTATGATAGGTGTGTGAGTGTGTATGAAGTGCAGGTAGAGAGAGAGAGCCAAGAGGGAGAGGATAGAGAGAGAGAGCTGCGGGTTTTGGAGAGGGTAGAGAGAGGTTTGCGGGTTTGGAAGAGGGTAGAGAGAGAGGTTGCTGGGTTAGAAGAGGTCAAGAGAGAGTGAGCTGTGGGTGGTGGGTTTGGAATGTGTGTGGGTTGCTGTAAAGCCGAGGTGAGGCTGAGAAGAGAGAGGTGCCGAGAGGGAGAGGAGTGTGAGGAGAGGTGTATGGGCTGGGTTGGTTCGGCAAGTAGGGTGAGGGGATGGGTTTGTTTGTGTAGCCGAGGGTGAGAGAGAGGTTGATCGCAGTCCCGGATAGAGAGAGAGAGCTATCAATATATATAGATATGTTTGTTTTTTTCCTTTTTTGCATGGTGATGTAAAGCCGTGTATATAGAGCCCCCCCTTTTCTCCTTTCTCTTTTTTTTTGTTTTTTGAAATATCACTCCCCCCTTCTCTTTTTTGAGTGATGTTTGATCTGTATAGATGATAAATCCCCCTCCTTTTTTTATTCCCTCCACCGCCCACTCACATTCTTCTCCACCGAAAAATTGAAAAATTGTCTCCCCTCCATGATTCAGTAACAAAACAAGGATAATATATTATCTATATATAATATATGAACATATATATCACAAGTTGAATCTAGTTTTTTTTTTTTTCTTTTCTTTTTTTTTTTAATATTTTGTTTTATCAAATATTTATTAATTTATATAAACACACCTAAACTAAATACACACCTAAAATAAATATACACACATATATAACATTATAAAATATTACAAATTAATAAAATATTAGGGATGACCAAAATGGGTGAGGTTGTGGAATTAAAGCTTCAATTTGATTTTTCGACTGAGAAATTTATAAAATGGCATATTTCAATTTTCATCATGGGGTGTTTAAAAGAAGGTGCCCAAGTCTTAAGGGTGGTCAAAAATGGGGTGTCTACAGTTGCCCCTCTTTGACAGAGCTCGAAGTCATGAAATGACATGAGTGAATGTCAAAGCCAGAAGACGACCCTTTTGACAAGGCCGTAAGACTTGGGCAATCACACAAAATGCAATGCATGTGGTTGAACCCGAAGGTTGCCTACGTATCCCTTTGCAAGGAATCAAACCAGCGTAGTTCAGGGGCAAGATGCTAAGGATATGCAGAATGAATTTGAGAGCTGGACTTATACGCTACGCGAAGCCAAATAGTTTTGAAAATCTTATGATCATGCAAGAGAGGGAAGACCTCAACTAAGAGAAATCAACATCCTAACACGTGTCACGCGAAAGGAGGAAAGATGGTGTAAACAACAGGCGTACCTGATGTTTTTAACCGATTTGGGTGGCTATGGATGCCGCTTTTCAAACGCGTCTTGCGCGAGAGGAGGAAGCTGAGGAAGGCGCTTTCCAAACGCGTCTTGCGCGAGAGGAGGAAGCTGAGGAAGGCGCTTTCCAAACGCGTCTTGCGCGAGAGGAGGAAGCTGAGGACGGCGCTTTCCAAACGCGTCTTGCGCGAGAGGAGGAAGCTGAGGAAGGCGCTTTCCAAACGCGTCTTGCACGAGAGGAGGAAGCTGAGGAAGGCGCTTTCCAAACGCGTCTTGCGCGAGGAGGAGGAAGCTGAGGAAGGCGCTTTCCAAACGCGTCTTGCGCGAGAGGAGAGGAAGCTGAGGAAGGCGCTTTCCAAACGCGTCTTGCGCGAGAGGAGGAAGCTGAGTAAGGCGCTTTCCAAACGCGTCTTAGGCGAGAGGAGGAAGCTGAGGAAGGCGCTTTCCAAACGCGTCTTGCGCGAGAGGAGGAAGCTGAGTAAGGCGCTTTCCAAACGCGTCTTGCGCGAGAGGAGGAAGCTGAGGAAGGCGCTTTCCAAACGCGTCTTGCGCGAGAGGAGGAAGCTGAGGAAGGCGCTTTCCAAACGCGTCTTGCGCGAGAGGAGGAAGCTGAGTAAGGCGCTTTCCAAACGCGTCTTGCGCGAGAGGAGGAAGCTGAGGAAGGCGCTTTCCAAACGCGTCTTGCGCGAGAGGAGGAAGCTGAGGAAGGCGCTTTCCAAACGCGTCTTGCGCGAGAGGAGGAAGCTGAGGAAGGCGCTTTCCAAACGCGTCTTGCGCGAGAGGAGGAAGCTGAGGAAGGCGCTTTCCAAACGCGTCTTGCGCGAGAGGAGGAAGCTGAGGAAGGCGCTTTCCAAACGCGTCTTGCGCGAGAGGAGGAAGCTGAGTAAGGCGCTTTCCAAACGCGTCTTGCGCGAGAGGAGGAAGCTGAGTAAGGCGCTTTCCAAACGCGTCTTAGGCGAGAGGAGGAAGCTGAGTAAGGCGCTTTCCAAACGCGTCTTGCGCGAGAGGAGGAAGCTGAGTAAGGCGCTTTCCAAACGCGTCTCACGCGAGAGGAGGAAGCTGAGGAAGGCGCTTTCCAAACGCGTCTCACGCGAGAGGAGGAAGCTGAGTAAGGCGCTTTCCAAACGCGTCTTAGGCGAGAGAGAGGAAGCTGAGTAAGGCGCTTTCCAAACGCGTCTTGCGCGAGAGGAGGAAGCTGAGTAAGGCGCTTTCCAAACGCGTCTTGCGCGAGAGGAGGAAGCTGAGTAAGGCGCTTTCCAAACGCGTCTTAGGCGAGAGGAGGAAGCTGACTAAGGCGCTTTCCAAACGCGTCTTGCGCGAGAGGAGGAAGCTGAGTAAGGCGCTTTCCAAACGCGTCTTGCGCGAGAGGAGGAAGCTGAGTAAGGCGCTTTCCAAACACGTCTTGCGCGAGAGGAGGAAGCTGAGGAAGGCGCTTTCCAAACGCGTCTCACGCGAGAGGAGGAAGCTGAGTAAGGCGCTTTCCAAACGCGTCTTAGGCGAGAGGAGGAAGCTGAGTAAGGCGCTTTCCAAACGCGTCTTGCGCGAGAGGAGGAAGCTGAGTAAGGCGCTTTCCAAACGCGTCTTGCGCGAGAGGAGGAAGCTGAGTAAGGCGCTTTCCAAACGCGTCTTAGGCGAGAGGAGGAAGCTGAGTAAGGCGCTTTCCAAACGCGTCTTGCGCGAGAGGAGGAAGCTGAGGAAGGCGCTTTCCAAACGCGTCTCACGCGAGAGGAGGAAGCTGAGTAAGGCGCTTTCCAAACGCGTCTTGCGCGAGAGGAGGAAGCTGAGTAAGGCGCTTTCCAAACGCGTCTTGCGCGAGAGGAGGAAGCTGAGTAAGGCGCTTTCCAAACGCGTCTTGCGAGAGAGGAGGAAGCTGAGTAAGGCGCTTTCCAAACGCGTCTTAGGCGAGAGGAGGAAGCTGAGTAAGGCGCTTTCCAAACGCGTCTTGCGCGAGAGGAGGAAGCTGAGGAAGGCGCTTTCCAAACGCGTCTCACGCGAGAGGAGGAAGCTGAGTAAGGCGCTTTCCAAACGCGTCTTAGGCGAGAGGAGGAAGCTGAGAAAGGTTTTTGATTTTATTTTTTTATTATTATTTTTTTATTATTTTATTTGGGCTTTTTTTTTTTTTTTTTGTGTATATATTTTTTTTTTTTTTTTTTTTTCATTTTGACAAGGGGTAATCTCTACATGTAGAAGTCACAGATGCCCATTTTCTTCCTTTTTTTCTGGGCTTGTTTTTTTTGTATTTCTGTTTTTTTTTTTTTTTTTTGTAAACAAGGGGGAAGCTCTACATGTAGAAGTCACAGATGCCCTTTTCTTCCTGATTATTATAATACACAGATATTTACATATAAATACACACATATATGTACATATACAGACAACATACAGACAGATATATACAGATATATACACAGACATATACAGTATATATACAGGTATATATGACACAGACATATAACATATACAGTATACAGGTATATACGACACAGGCATATACAGACCTATACACAAACATATACGGATATATATACAGGTGGAGAATATTCTGTTTGCAACCGTCAGTTGGAAGATGCCGTTACTGAGAAGGCATATTCCGTTTGCTGACGTCAGCATACGCACGTAAAACACGCAAAAAAGAAAATCACAAAATGCATAGATACGGGGTGTCGAACCCCTGACTTCAAGCTTGGCCTCTGAGGACTCAACCACTGAGCCACTCCACTCTTATGAATAGATGGGCTGGGCAAAGACATATATATACATATATGAGACACGACACGTATGCAAACACACAAAAAAAGAAAAGAAAATCACAAAATGGATGGACATGGAATGCGGGGTTTCGAACCCCTGACCTCAGGCCTGGTCTCCGAGTCCTCAACCACTGAGCCACGTCACTCTTGTGACAAAATATACAAACAAATATATATATATATACTATACAAGACATATATATACATAATACCAAAACAAACCAAAAGAAACACTCAATGTGGATGTGGGGTTCGAACCCCTGACCTCGGACTCAGCCTTTCAATCCTTAACTCACTAGGCCAAACCACTGAACCCAAGCCACACTTGTGACTCAAATGTTCAAACAAATATATAAGACATATTTATACATAAAATGAAAACAAAACAAAAGAAACACTCAATGTGGGGTTCGAACCCCTGACTTCAGGCTTGGGCTCTCCAAACCCTCAACCCACTAGGCTAAACCACTGAACCTAAGCCACACCTATGACTCGAATGTTCAAACAAATATATATATTACATAGCTATATAATATATATACATATATCAATTCACAACTCTCCCGCGTCTCTTGCCGCGTTTGACACGTGGGCTCTGCTTTTGTGTCGATTGGCCGACAAAAGCAGCCCCCTCGGTTTGCAAGCCTGCCTCGACCCTCTCCCTCTCTTGTCTTTCTCTCTCGTCTTCTTCTTCTCCTTCGTATCTCTTCTTCTTCTTAACCATTCTTTTCTTCTCTTTCTCCATTACTCTTCTTCTTCTCCTTCTCCATTACTCTTCCAACTTCGTCCACCTTCTTCTTGTTCTTCCATCTTCCTCCGCCTTCTTCTTTTCCTCTTCTATTTTTCTCATCTATTTTCTGCCATTCCTCTGTGACTCCCTTTTTTCTGCCATTTCTGCCTTCTCTGCTCTTACACATGGCTTCGTCTCGCCCCTTCTCTCTCTTTCCGGATCTTAATGATCCATCAAGCTCCTCTGGGCCAAGTGCCCCTGCTCTCACTCATCCCAGTCTTCCCACCCTAACAATTGAGCAAGTGATGGCTGCTCAAACTGATATTGATGCTAACCACCTCACGCTGAAGTCGTGTATGGAAACAGTGGCCGCGGTGACTAACCTGTCTCACCGTCTGCAAAACAGGACGAGTGAGCTACATCGGGTTAATGCCCAACTCAATCTGCTTCAGCAGATGTACAAGGATGCACGAGCGGAGATTTGTATGCTGAAGGCAGAGAAGAAAGAAAGAACTGAAACGGAAGACTACCTCCATGGAGAGTAAAGAGGTAAAACGACAGGCCACTTGTATAGACCAGTTCGGAGTGCCGGCGTATTTTTCCTTTGATGGTCGGCGAAAAGTTAACTCTTTTGTTGAAAACACTGAGGTGGGGCCTTCGAAGGCTGATGACAAAAAGAGGAAGAGCTCGGCGACGGAGGAGCCGAGTAAATGAAGCTGGCATGTGGTCGGCATCTGCGAAGACGAAGAAGAAGAACAAGATTTGTTTTTTTCTCTTTTTTTTTTTTTTTTTTTTTTTTTTTTTTTTTTCTGGACTATATTTTTTGGGTTTGTTTTTTTTTTTTTTTTTTTTTTTTTTTTTTGTATATATGTTGGGTTGTTTTTTTTTTTTTTTTTTTTTTTTTTTGAGTCTCTGTAATCGGGGATGTCCTCCCTTAACTTCAATGAAATCAGTTTCTTTTTTTGTTTTTTTTGATCACTGGCATGACTGGCATTGAACTTGAGAATGATTGAATTTTTGAAGTCTGAATTAGACATTGACTCTTTACTGATCTGAATCAACAAAAGACCTAACGAACTGAAAAACGAAGCAAATTAATCCAAACACACTTATATACACTAATTGGTATAAATACACCGACTGGTATAAATATACTGACTGGTATGAAAGGAACACATTTATATACATTGACTGATATGAATACCCTGATTGGTATAAATACACTGACTGGTATGAAGACACACTGATATACACTGATTGGTATGAATACCCTAACTGGTATAAAATACACTAACTAGTATGAATACACACTGACATACACTGATTGGTATGAATACCCTGACTGGTATAAATACACTGACTGGTATGAAGACACACTGATATACATGGACTGGTATGAATACCCTGGTTGGTATAAATACACTGACTGGTACGAATACACGCTCATATGAAGACACACTCATATATACTGACGAGTTGACTCGAGTGGGGGAGAAGATAGAATCACTAACTTAAATATGCCCCTAATTCATTACCTTGATTTTTTTATTTTTTTTTTGATTTTTTTTTTTTTTTTTTTGGAAAAATGTTTTGATCAACATGAGGGTTGGATTAGCATACTTATTCCATTTTCTGTTTGAAATCATGTAAGCTAAATTGTGAGCACTGAAAATTTTCCTTTTCAGTCAGCTTCATTCAAATTAATCAAAACTTATTTTTACAAATGGCCACTACTCAACTAACATGGAATCAACCATTGGGGTGCATAGTCCCAAACCAATAATCAATGGGATAACCGAACCGAGCCGATCCGAACCGAAAGAAGCCAAGTAAAGCTGGACCGAACCGAACCGAACCAAGTTGAATTTGAACCAATTGAACTGAGCAGAATGAAGATACACCAATCAAACACGGATGAGACAACCAAGTCGACTATAGATACACCAATCAAACATGGACAAAATGAATGAGTTGAAAAATTATTGGGGCCGAACTTCAAGATGAAGCTACCTACGTATCCCAAGATAGGAATCAGGCCATCGTAGTTCCGGCCAAGGTTCACTCGGGTATTAACACTCTCCTTTTTGTTTATCATCATTTCATTTTTTTTTTTTTTTTTTTTTCTATATTTTTTTCATTCATTTTTTTTTTTTTTTTTTTTTACTCTAACTTTTGCCTGGGTCGCCCTTCCGGGTTTTCGGCCCAGCGAGCCTCTCAAGGGTTACTTTCATTTTACTTTGTCCATGTTGATTGGGTGTGAAATCTGTAGGCCATCTATAAGAACGACTGCTACACTTGACCAGTAGATATGATGATGTAGGGACTAGGCTAATTGGGTCTGAATTTGCCCCTAGTGTTGCCCCTAGTGTAGTGGATAGGAACTCGACTGTCCTTCAATAATAACATTCATTCTCTCAAATTCTGGGTTTTGCCTTTCTAGGCGGTCTTCATTAGGAAACGATTCAGTTTTAACTCTTTGACCCATCCAACCTTTTGCCCCTAGTTCAAGGTTGCTTCCAATCTGAATCACAGGCCCACATAGTTTTGGCTAAGGTTCACTCGGTATTGACACTCTCCTTTTACGCTCTAACTTTTGCCAAAGCCGCCCTTTCGGGTTTTCAACCTTGCGAGCTTTTCATTTTCATTTTATTTTTTATTTTTTTGCTCTAACTTTTGCCTGGGTCGCCCTTTCGGGTTTTCGGCCCAGCGAGCCTCTCAAGGGTGGTACCTTATTGCCCCTAGTTCATGCCCTAGTTCAAGGGTTGCCTCCATTTCAACTATGCAAGCCTCACACTTTTGCCCCTAGTTCAAGGGCTGTTTCAAATCTGAATCACATTCGACCTTTTGCCCCTAGTGGAAGGGCTGCCTCCATTTGAATCACATCATGGCCCCTAGTTCAAGGGCTGTTTCCATTTGAATCATATTCGACCTTATTGCCCCTAGTTGAAGGGCTGTCTCCATTTGAATCACATCATTGCCCCTAGTTCAAGGGCTGTTTCCAATTGGCTAGCCTTACACTTTGGTTGATCATTGAATACTTTGAATCATGGTTTGAAAGGGAGCTAAGGAGGTCGGACCTTGAGTCAAGAGGGACCCTATGCTGTATAATCAATTCCAGGCATGTTTTCGTAGGACCACGCAAAAACAGTTTTTGAAATCTTTTCACAAAGTGACTAATCACTCGTACTCTTACGAAGACAAGATAGAACCAATTTGGACCAAGCCAGGATCCTTCTCAGTACCCACATTAACAAAAATGATTTTATTCATCAAGGGCTTAGTACACCTCTCTTCCTCTCAGTTGATCAAAATTTGCAAATCCCGAGGAAATTCTTCCTCTTTGTTTTTATCAGAGTTTTGGAAAAAGTTTTGAAAAACTTTGGTCAATGCAATGATTTAAAGGCACAGAGAAGTAGGCAGACTCTATGGCATTTTGTTTTGTTTTTGTTTTTTTGTTTTTTTTTTTCTTTTTTTGGTTTATTGGAAAGAGACTATGACTCAATGACAACAGACTCAAAAGAAAAAGACAAAGAAGATCTAGACAGGACATAAATGTCTAGATTTAACACTCTTGAAATCAACAGACTTTGACTCACTAGAATGACTCGAGTCTGATCCCAACTCTACAAACTTGGTGGAATCAAACTTAGACTCAATACTCAATTCAGAACTCAGAATAAAATCATTCTCAAATTGTCAGTCAACGTGTGGGCCATCCATAACATTCAAAAACAGGTGGTCACTCCCCAATTACAGAAATGGTCGGATATCCCACAAGTTCTATTTATTTACACTGGTGGACTTGTGGGATATGCGAGATTTTTTTTTTTTTTTTTATTTTTTATTTTTATATATATATGCTCAACAAAAACAAAAACACATTTTATATGAACAAAAGAAAACAAACCCCATTCTTCTTTTTTTTTTTTTTTTTTTTTTTTTTTGCTTTGTAGTTTTAAATACTAGCTTCAGATAGACTCTTACTTTGTGGATGATCTCATTTCTTGCATTGTGTTTGCATATGGTGAATGGATGACAATTTGCATGATAATCTTCCCGATACTTGTGCTTGATTCATGAATCGGATAACAACTTTCAACTCGACAAAATGTATGATACAACTCGATAATAAGAAAAACATAATGAAAACAACCTATAATTATTACAACAGACTTGGTATAAGCAAAACAAGACTCAAAAGTACATCCACAACACAAGAGGACAAAGGCTGGGCCTTAGTGGGAACGGCCGGGCCCCACTGAGGTATGATGAAAGGTTTGGTAGGTGCCCAGCTGTCACCCACTATTCAATCCAAAAGTCTATAAATGGTGCTCCCCTATTGTCATTTGTGGAAGGAGAACAAGGTTTTTACATTTTGCTCTCAAAATGGAGATGTTGCCCATCCATAGGCTCCAAGACTGGATAATCAGTTTGGATGGCTCGGAAAAGGTGAACTTTCGCGGTTTTGGCTTAAATGCTCTTTTTCCATTAAGCCGCACTTCACTTTGTTTTCCATTTCTCCATGCTGCTGCTCGGTGCTGGAATCCAACCACGCATGTATTCTGCTTTGGTTCACAAGAAATGTGTCCGACACTTGAAGAATTTCAAGCATTGATGGCAATCTCATCGTGATAAGGAAATTCTGCTTCAACCCCTTTTTGGCCATGCTCAAGCTTTAGGACGGATGTGTGGGCTTACTTTGCACGAGGCTCGATCCTTGGCTCACAATGGGGAATTAGGCATTCCGGATTTGATTAGTCGGTTTTCCCCTACCGGTGATAAAGGCAACCTCCTTTGGCGAGTTATCGTCAACATGCCCTCTGCTTATGCTTACTTGCACACTTCCTTCTTTCCCCTAGTCACGGTGGAGCTAGTATTAAATTGATCGAAGTAGCCCAATGTCTCAAGGAGGGTAAGAGTTGTATGGGCTTAGTGTTGGCCGAGACCTTGACAGGTTTAGATGCTTTTCATCAACGAGAGACTACTCGTTTTGCGGGGAGTCCATTACTTCTCCAGGTTTTATTCCCGACCCTTCTTATTTATATTCCTCACATCACTTGGCACACGATCTCTGTTTTTCTCTCAAATTCCTTTTCTTACTTTTCCCTCAACATACATCACCCTTTTTTTTTTTCTCTCTCTTTTTTTTCTCTCTTATTTTCCTTTTCTCCACAGGTATGGCTAATGGATAAGCTGAAAGTAATAGACCCCTGCCCTGAGTACTCAGCCAGAGCTTATTCTCTTCGCTCACAGCTAGTGGAATTCTCCTCAGAGGGAATGTGGCATGACTGGATGCGCAGCAGATCTGCAGTTGACATTGCTTGGCGCGCTCCCTGGCTTAACTTGGCTAAGATGAGTTACAGCATGTTCCGGCAACCAGGTATACAGTTGATTGGCCTTACACACTGTGTGTTCTATTTTCCACTTAGGTTCAGACGCCAGTTTGGGCACGATCAGACTTGTCCGGAAAAAGGGATAAAGTACCCAACTTCATTTCCTATTCGGAGTTCGTACTTGCCTCGATACCTCACAGCTTGGTGCACAAGAGAATTTCTGACTCCGGCCCTGAATTTCAGTTGCATCCTTCCTAATGAGTACTTGGCTTGGCTCGAGGACGAGGAACAAATTAGGCCGACTTTGGTTGTAAAGACTTCCATGGGTACAAGAAAGAGGCAAAGAATTGACGCTTGACTCATTTGTGCCCCTAGTTTATTGCTTTGTCTTTTCTTTTCAAGTTTTTATGTAAAAGCAACTTTGTTTAGGAGAAAGTACTTGTGGTGAAATCAATAAAATTAAGTTGGAAAGTCTTCTTTTGTGTTATAAAAAAGTAAAATTTGAGAATTTTTTTTTTTTTTAAAACCCATTTTCAGCGATAGTCACCACAGGCTGCACACGGAATCAATCCTAGGTTGTACAATCCGAAATCATACCTGCCCCCAAATTTGATCATTACTGCTTCATCTTGTAACTGACCTTTCTGCTCAAAGGGAAGCACCAAGGCGACAAACGGTAGGAAAGGATGGGTTTAAACCAGAAAACAGGACAGTTGAATTGAAAGTGGTTATGGCCGAACTTCGAGATGAAGTTGCCTACGTATCCCAAAGATGAGAATCAGGCCTTACGTAGTTCGGTGAGGGTTCACTCGAGTATTTATTCTCTCCTTTTGCGCTCTAATTTTTGCCAAGGTTGCCCTTTCGGGTTTTCAGCCTTGCGAGCTCAATCTATCTTTATTTCTAATTTTTCATGCTCTAACTTTTGTCTAGGTCGCCCTTTCGGGTTTTCGGCCTAGCGAGCCTCTCAGGGATAATATTTCTTCAACTTGTCCATGTTGATCGGTTGTGAAAACTCCAAGCCATCCAAATCCATAAGAATAATTGCCCCTCCGGACCAGATTGACTTGATGATATAAGGGCCGGTCCAATTGGGTTTGAACTTGCCCCTAGGGTCATGGATGGGGGCTCGGTTGTCTTTGAGTACCATGTCTCCTTCCTTGAGATTTCTGGACTTGACTTTCTTGTTAAAAGCCTTGGCAATTCTACGTTGGTAGCCTTGGATGTGATATAACGCTTTCAACCTCCTTTCGTCGAACAACATTAATTCTTCAAATCTGCTCTGTTGCCAATCCGCCTCTGCTATCTGGCATTCGGCCATGATTCTCAGTGACGGTACTTCAATCTCGATTGGCAGAACAGCTTCCATCCCATAAACTAGAGAATAGGGGGTTGCCCCTGTAGATGTTCGGATTGACGTTCTGTAGCCCCAGAGTGCAAATGGTAATTTCTCCGGCCAGTCTCTGTAGGTTTCCACTATCTTCTGCAGGATTCTCTTGATATTTTTGTTTGCAGCCTCAACGGCTCCATTGGTCTGCGGTCTATATGTTGATGACTTACGAAAAGCCACGTTATATTTCTCAAGCAGGTCTATCACCTCTTTCTTGAAATGCGAGCCGTTATCTGAGATGATCTCGTTGGGCACCCCATACCTACAGATGATGTTGTTTTTGACGAACTTGGCCACATGCGATGCTTTTAGCACGGAATAGGACTGGGCCTCCACCCACTTTGTGAAGTAGTCGATTGCTACTAAAATAAACTCGTGCCCATTCGACCCCTTTGGCGTGACTGCGCCGATAACGTCGATTCCCCAAACTGAGAAAGGCCATGGCGAAGTCATATTGTAGAGCTTTGACGGCGGAATGTTTATGCGATTAGCATGGATCTGACATTTGTGGCATCGCCGTACAAAGCCAATACAGTCCTCTTCCATGGTTGACCAGTAATAGCCTTGTCTGAGAATTTTCCGCGCTAGCATTACACCGTTCATGTGAGCTCCACACTCTCCTCCGTGGATAGCGTCCATAAGGCGCCTTGATTCTCCTTCCTCGACACACAACTTATGCATTCCCAGATGGCCTCTTTTATACAACTTGTTTCCGCAGATGATGAATTGGATGGCCAGACGCCGTATTCCCCTTTTGTCCTTGGCATTTGCCCCTGGTGGGTACGCCTCTTTGTCCAAGAAATTCCAGATGTCATAATACCAAGGGTTCGTGTCTTGAACCTCATTTATCACGGTGATGGTCTCATACGCCGGTGTATACTTCTGTTCAATGATGATTGGGCGCATCTTTACTCCAAGCGGAATATCCACCATGGAGGATAAAGTTGCCAATGCATCAGCAAATCGGTTGTTCTCTCTTAGTAAATGGGTGAACGTCAATTTTTCAAACCTCGGAATCAGCACATCCAGGGTTTGATGATAAACCTTCATTTTCTCTTCTTTGACCTGCCAATCTCCGTTGGCTTGAGAGACAACCAAATTCGAATCCCCAATGACGTCCAGCCTGATTGCCCCAAGTTCTAGGGCAGCTTCCAAGCCAGCAATACACGCCTCATATTCTGCTTCATTGTTGGACACTTTAAACCGAAGTTTGAAAGCTAAGGGTATATGTGAATCATCAGGTGCTATGAGCAATACACCTATCCCATAACCATATTGATTTGATGCTCCGTCAAAGTACATCGTCCATGTTTCCTCTTCTATCTGTAGGATGTTTTCATCTGGGAAAAGATATTCCACGGTTTCATTATCTCCTTCTATCGAATGTTCAGCCAGAAATTCCGCTACGGCCCTTCCTTTGACTGATGTGCGCGTGACATACTTGAGGTCAAATTCGGAAAGAAGAAGCAACCAACGAGCTAGTTTACCCGTAAGTGCTGGTTTCTCAAAGAGATATTTAATGGGATCTAATCTCGAAACCAAGATTACGGGGTACGCTAACAGGTAGTGTCTCAACTTCCTCGTTGCCCAAACTAAAGCTAAGGAAGCTTTCTCAAGGGGAGTATAGCGAGTTTCATACTCCAGCATCTTCTTGCTTAGATAGTAGATGGCTTTCTCTACCTTAGCTTCCGATTCTTGCGCTAGCATGCACCCCATGGTCGAATCTGTCACTGACAAATACAAGATCAGCGGTTTCCCTGGTTCTGGTGGTGACAATACAGGTGGATTCTGAAGGTACTGCTTCACCTGTTCAAATGCGAACTGACATCGATCATCCCATTGAAACTTCTTTCCTTTCTTCAAGAGACCGAACAGCGGTTCACAAATCAAGGTTAATTTTGAGATGAACCGTCTTATGAATTGCACCTTGCCCAGAAAGCCGCGCACCTCCTTTTCAGTCCTCGGTGGTGGCATTTCTACGATGGCCTTGATTTTGGAGGGATCTACTTCAATTCCCCTTTGTGTAATCAGAAATCCTAACAATTTTCCTGCAGTCACGCCGAAGGTGCATTTCTGCGGGTTCAACCTCAATCTGTACTCCCTGATCCGCTCAAAGAATTTTGCCAATGCGGTGTAGTGGCCTTGTCGCTCTTTAGACTTGACAATCATATCGTCAACATACACCTCAACTTCCTTGTGGATCATGTCGTGCAAGATGGTGGTCGCAGCCCTCTGATATGTAGCCCCGGCATTTTTCAATCCAAAAGGCATAACTCTGTAACAGTAGGTACCCCACGACGTGGTGAAAGCAGTTTTCTCTCTATCCTCTGGTGCCATCAAAATCTGATTGTACCCTGAAAACCCATCCATGAATGAAAGCAAAGCATGGCCAGCTGTAAGGTCCACTAGTTCATCGATATGGGGTAATGGAAAGTCATCTTTTGGGCTGGCTCTATTCAGATCCCGAAGTCGACGCAGACTCTGATTCTGCCGTCCTTCTTTGGAACCGGAACGATATTAGCCAACCAAGTCGGATACTCAGATACCATTAAGAAACCCGCATCAATCTGTTTGGTGACCTCCTCTTTAATCTTCAATGCCCAATCTGGGCGAACTCTACGCAATTTCTGTTTGACGGGTCGGGCTTCAGGGTTAAGGGGGATCCGGTGTTGTACAATCTGAGGATCGATTCCAGGCATGTCGTCATAAGACCACGCAAAAACATCTTTGAATTTTTTTTAATAAAACGATTAAACATTCGCGTTCCTCTGAAGACAGCGTGGATCCGATCTGGACCAAACGAGGATCCTCCTCAGTACCCACGTTAATTGCAATGATTTCATCTGTGCAGGGTTTAACACGCCTTTCCTCCTCTTGGTCAACCAAATTTTTCAAAGCCCGAGGAATTTCTTCCTCTTCGTTTAAGTCAAAATTTTGAAAATCAAGATTAGTACAACAAACTAAAGGCACAGAAGAGTAAGCAAAGTCTACAACATTCCCATTAGTACAGTCTGGGTCCTCGGTTACAGTTGACTCAAAAGAAAAATGAAAAGACGATTTTGACAGGACTTTGGTACCCGGGTTACTACCCCCGGAAGTACCAGACTTAGAGGAGCTCGAATCTGACTCAGACTCAGCGGAATCAGATTCGGACTCGTTATCCGATTCAGAACTGCTGATGATGATCCCTTTCTCAACTTTCCAGACCAGGTGCGGAGCCTCAGATGCATCCACAATAAGATTAGAGAAATCCGTAGTTGGTTCATCCCCGATCATCGAGATAGTAAAACTATCCCCCAAGTTGTCAGACTCAGTTTCAATAGGAGAACCCGTGAGTAGGTCAGCCAGTGCTTTTCCCAACAGTTCTTCTTCTTCAATGTTCACAATTACAGTCTTGCCTTGACCTGTATTAGTACTCAGGTCCACCTGCTCATCTTCCTCTTCTGGTAAATGGTGCCCAAAGAAGATCTCGAACCCAGGACACATTGTCTTTGTCTCCTGGTCAAACCAAGGCTCTGGAAATCCACAAAAAGGAAAATCTTCCCCTTGGCGGACAAAGCGTCCGTTCAAGGTTCCCCGTATTGGCTTGTGGACTAATTCGTACTGTTTCCCAGCCTTCTTTGCCTGAATTCTTCCTTTCAGCTCAGCTCCCTTCCTTTGCCAATCTTCTGCAGTAGGTTTGTATCCCAGCCCAAAAGCATGAGGATTATGAATCATCTCCTTGGCGGTAGGACCTCCTTGTCTGCCGCTCCTGCCTAGTCCTAATCCAGGCATGTGTCCCTGCTTGTTCATCATATAAATGGACTGAGCACTCACATAAGTTCCATCACCTTCTGCCATGATGTTTTGAACCACCTGGGCCTCTGTCAGCGAGAAGCCAGAAAGGAATACATCCTCTTCCCCATGCATGATTTCCAACACTGGTGTGGTAGTACCCTGGGGAGGATGGATTGCAGAATTACCGTACACAGTAGCAATTCCGCCTTTAAAGGGGTATTTCACCAACTGATGAACTGTTGATGACACAGCCTTCATCTGATGTAACCAAGGCCTTCCTAACAGTAGATTGAAAGTTGCCGGTACATCCATCACATGGAATTCGACCTCATGTTCGGAGGGACCGATCAGGATATGGCTCTTGAATGTTCCTATAACATCCCGACTTGTGTTGTCATAAGCCCGAACAGACTGGGTTGTGGGTGTAAAGTCAACAGGCCTCAAACCTATGGCATAAGCAGTTCGTACCGGGCACACATTAATTGCGGATCCGGTATCCACTAACACCACCGGAATCCACTTTTTTCGGCTTTCCAGAGTTACATACAAGGGTCGATTGTGGTTGGCACCCTCAGGTGGCAGCTCTTTATCTGTGAAAGATATCACTGGCGTAACATCTCCGGATGTGACTAACGACACTAGTTGATCAGTGGTAGCATCAATAGGCAGTTTAATCCGATTCATTGCCTCTAACAATGCTTGTCGATGTTCTCGGGAAGCCATTATTAGTCCCCAGATTGATATATCTGCCTGAATCTTCTTGAGTTGGTTCAAGACCAGATTCTCTTCACATTCCTTCTCTTTTGCATTCACAACCTCTTTGTTGGAGGATTCTGGTTGATCTAAAGCCATAGGTTTGAAGTACCGACCACTCCGGGTCATGTGATCGACCTCGTCCACATACCACGTATCGTCGGGGGTATCAGATTTCCAATCTTCGTCCGTGCATGCGTAACTTAAATCATGATCTTGCCACCACTCCCCTGCAGCTACAGCCAGGTGTTTATCAGGCTTTACCTGGAGCATGTTCACATCATGCCTCTCATCATTGCCTTCCCTGTCATCATTGCCTTCCCTGATAGCATTGATACTGAGAACATCTGGCAATATGACCACTGGTTTTGGCTGATCAATAGCCACAATATAAAAGCTGGGATCATACTCCTCTGCAAGTGAGGTCCCTCGTTCTATGACACAGGCATCAGACAGCCCGGTCTTTGGTGTATTCTCCCATATCTCTGTTCTTGCTGCCACATGCTTGGGTTGGGTTTGTGGGGTTAAGTCTATCATGCACATGTCCGTGTTTTCAGGAATAACCACCTCCGGTTTTGGTAGGTGGGATGAGGTAATATATGTGCTGGGATTGAAGGTAGGTGGTAGTGTTTGGATATGGTTAATATTTCTGGGGGGAGGAACTTGGTTATGTGCAGGAAGTGGGTTGGTTGTCACATTTGGTTTAGGAGGGGCAATGACTTTGTTGTCAATGAGATTCTGAATCTCATGACGCAGACGCATGCATGAGTCAATAGGATGGCCATGTTGTTGGTGGAAGGAACAATATTGAGTTGGGTCGTGTCTAGCTGGTAGTGGGTTTGGGAGAGGTCGTGGATCGAGAGGCTTGAGATGTCCCCTTTCCTGCAACATCTTGAAGGCGCGGGACAGATTCATATGGAGAGGAGTAAAAGTTCGTTGGAACCAAGGTTGGCCATTTTGTGTAACTTGTGAGTTTGTAGCAGCAGCAAAGTTTGTAGTAGCAGCAAAGGGATCGGCCATCTTGGCCGACGATGTAGCCAAGGTACTCACATCTGCAGACCGTGGCATAGCGCTGGTACCAATATTTGTATTCCGAGTGAATGGCCTCCTTGCAGGTTCACTAGTTCTATGGAGAAGCCCCTTCTTGAATGCACTTTCAATTTGGACCCCTAACTGGTGTAGTGAAGCAAATGTTGATAACGGAGTCACTATCATTCTTTGTAGCATATCAGGTTCGAGATTGTGGACCACTAGCCTGACTTGTTCCATTTCAGAGGGCCTATTTGTCATCCGGGCTGCCTTGGCTCTCCACCTGGCAACAAAATCGATGAAAGATTCTTTGGGGTTTTGGGTAGTGGCCTCCAACTCACTGATGGTTACCTCTATCTGAGTGTTATAAGAGTATTGGTTTACAAACCCTTCAGATAGTTCTTCCCAATTCCGCTTAGTAGAGTCTTCCAGTTTAGCATACCAAATGGCCGCTACATCAGACAAAGTTCTCCCGAACAGTGACAATTTCTGAACACGAGAAAGACCCATAGGCCTTAGAACATCCGAAAACAGGCGGACATGTACAATTGGATCCCCACTTCCATCAAATCTGTCAATGTGGGGCATCTTAAATTTTTCCGGTAATCTGACCGAAGCCTCAGCGTACCCGTCTTCAATATCCGGAATGGAATTGAAGCCTTGGGATTTTTTCAGCGCTTTCTCCAGCCTGGCAATTTTCATCATAGCTGGATCATCGTTACTGTCAAAGGAAAGAAATTCCCCATGGGGCTGTGCCGAAGGTCTATAATTTGGAGCCTGCGGAAATATCTCCTGGGGACCCGAGACTTGGGGATTTTCCACTGGTGGAGAGGATCGGGAGTAGGCTGAGTAACCGGGATTGGAGGCACTGTAGATGCTGATGCCCCAGATGGGCGTTGCAGATTGGCGATGATTTCATCTTGTGCAGCCAACCTTTGCTCCATGGTTTCACAAGTGCCATCATGGCAGCAAGGTCTTCTGTGTTCTGTGCCATTCTTATAGGCGAGTGAGATATGGATGAATTGCGGGTAGGACTAGGTGTTTGTGGAGCGCTGTGTACTGGTGCTGATGCCTGTTTGTTCTTTCTTCGTCGAGTGGCCGGTGGGAGAGAGACTAACACTGGCTGACCACTAACCAGGTCCTGAATTTTGCAAAGCCTACCAACACGAGTCCACACAACTTGGGGGATATTGAGTCTTTCTGAAGCTATGATGGTAAACTACCTAGCAAAAGCAAGAAAAGAAGAAAAAAACAAATCAAAATCGGACAGCACTTCGGCCCCAAGTGTTTTTAACACAACACGCCGCTGAACTGTGAGCCCTGCTGAACTTATGTTGACCACTCATTTGTAACACTGATATGAACCACCCTGTACAGTTCACTGTAAAAACACATACCATGTAAAAGAACCAAAACACCCCTACAAAGGAGGTAGGGTTATCCTGTCCTAGATTTTGACATGATCTAGGTTTCACTATTTCAAGCAAATGGTTTCATAACATCCTGTAAGGGTGGCATCCTGTCCTAATTTGGAATAGTCACTAGAGCATACTATATGCATTAGGTCAAATAGTCACAGAGGGTACCTCAGCAAGACTACCTAATATACCTCTCACACCTAACACCGAGAAGTGAAAGGAGGATCAAACGGTACAGCGGTAATCCAGATCCAAGGGTTGTGTTCCCAACTTGACAGAGCCCATGACCGGTCAGCCTTTTGGCAAGCTTTGTAGGCAAGCCTCCAGCAAACCGTCCAGGAATAACAGATGGCAAACACAGGGACTTAGGCGCACCAATGCAAATGCAATGCAAAGAACATATAAATGTACATAAAAATTCACATCATAAATTTCAAGTCAAGTTCTCTAAATCCCCAGCAGAGTCGCCAGAAACTGTAGCTCGGCTTTTCGTGCCCCCTTTCGGAAGAATGAAATAGCCCTTACAGTTCGGACTCCACTTGTGTTGGTTCTGAATCTGATTTCACAAGTGCAATGTGAAACAGTGGAAACACAAAAAAGAGTCCAAATCCGGCAATTGTTTTTGGAAAATCGATGTTTGAATCAAATGCCAAAAATGGACTGCTTTGCCAGATTTCAGAGTCGCCACCTAAATATTTATGGGAAATTTAGGAAACCCGTGACTCGTGCCAAAGGCCATTAGTCCGTCGTTACCAAAGTGTCTTGGTTCGGGAACTTAGGTATGAGAGGGGAAGGTCAATAATGAGCACCCCACTCACCCGATCAAAGATCGGCCTCTACTAATTATGATGTGATTCTTATGTACAATATATGTTCTTATTTTATCTCTAACATACAAGTATAGACTAATTTCACGAACAGTTGGAACGTTTGATTGCATGTTTGTTTTGAAAAAGTGTTTTGAATATGCATCACTTGAAAAAGTGATCTCATATATATACATGAATCAAAGTATCCCAATGTCAGTGAATAGCCTTCATCCACAGGCATTCAAACAGTTTATCACTTAAGCAATTAGCCTCATGGTAGTATGTTTGATGTAACAGCAGTCACACTCATGCAATATGCTAAAGCATAAAAACTCACCTCGTACTCCGAGCCAAAAAAAGGAACTAGTTAGAAAAAAATGCATGATCTTAACTATGCATTATGACTAATGCAACACATACAATATGCAATTAAGAAGCTCGGCTACTATCAGGGCATGGGAGTCAATTCAAGGCATGTAATAGCGCACGTATCCAAGTAAAGAGTTTGAATTTGACATTTGCAATAATATGATGAGCCGAACTTTTATGCATGCAATACAAGTGGATGCAAACATGAGTATGCTAAATTAAACATGATGTCCTTAAACTAACCATCATAAGCTGGGAAATAAAAGGGAGAAAGACGTGGGGTTGGAAGACATACACACACACACGCACACTTATTACAAATTTGTTCGCCCTCGCGCAGGAGGGTCCGAATGAAGTAAATATGCCCTCACGCAGGAGGGTCCGAATGTCCAAGTGTCCGAATAAATAATTATTACAAAACCGAATGAATAATAAATAAAAGGGGGGCTGTCTAATTTATTACAATAATTGATGTAAGGCAAGCCTTGACGCACTAAATTCGGTATAACGTCCGACCGAATTCAATTACTCATATTGGTTCTTTAGGTGGGTTGGATCCAATTTTAACCAATTTTATTTGCCTTTTTTATTACCTGTCCGTTTCTTTATCTTTTCTCCTGTTTGTGCAAAAGTGATATTTACATCTACTAAGTCTGAAATGCAATAAAGGATTATTTTCTTCAGAGGAAATCACAAAGGAAGAGTCAAACTTATTTACAAGTTAGGATTTCAAGTCAAACTCAAGATGTGCAACAAGGACTGGTCAAACTCCGAAGAGTGATAATGACTCAGATAAACCCATAGTGAGCGATAAGGACTTGAATCTTAATAATGAGTGATAATGTACAAGTTAGGGATTTCAAGTCAAGCTCAAGATGTGCAACAAGGACTGGTCAAACTCCGAAGAGTGATAATGACTCAGATAAACCCATAGTGAGCGATAAGGACTTGAATCTTAATAATGAGTGATAATGTACAAGTTAGGGATTTCAAGTCAAGCTCAAGATGTGCAACAAGGACTGGTCAAACTCCGAAGAGTGATAATGACTCAGATAAACCCATAGTGAGCGATAAGGACTTGAATCTTAATAATGAGTGATAATGACACTTTCCTTGGTGATTTCCAATGGTCAATTAATCCCTTAACAGTAAACACACTGATGATTAAAGAGAAATGAAAAAAATAAAGATTGTGCTTTAGTATAAGAACATGTATACATTTGGGGTAGTGAACCTCCAAAGAAATTAAACCATTAAGTATAGAAGAGTTCCTTTCTTATACTTGAATCACAATCTTCATTTTTTTCATAACTTTTTAATAAGTAACGAATGGAGGGAGATTGCAGAGGTGGTTATGCAAGATTGATTAATTTATTCATTGAGTAATATAACACAAACAAAATATGTAAAACAAACTTATTGAAATAAATTAAACAGCCCCCAAATAAAATACAAATGTGCTTATGAGGAAGGATAGCGAACCCTTCCCCACTTTTACAACTTTAAATCACATAGTTCTATGTTGAAAAATAATTCAAAAACAGTCCCAAATCAAAATAAAAATATAAAAAAACAATGCACAAAGATTAAAATAAAAGTAAGAAAATGTTACCTCAATAGGAAGGTACAAGCTTGGCGCGAAGTGGATCACGAAGTGGCTCAAAGCTCTCGGCTAGCGGAATGGCGGCGTAGCAACGGAGTAGTTGGTGGTGCTGCTGGTAGTAGCTCGGCGGCGGAGTTGTTGGAGGTGCTGCTGGTGGGTGGCTTGGCAAGCTGCTGGTGGTGCTGCTGGTGGGTGGCTCGGCAGTGGGCTGCTGGTGGTGTATGTTAGTTGCGGAGTTGTTGGAGGTGCTGCTGTGTATGGTATGTGGATGTGTGAATGGTGGCTGTATGGGATGTGTGTGGGTGGGGGTGAGTGTGTATGAAGTGCACGGTGGTGTGTGAATGGTGGCTTGGCAGTGGGTGTATGAAGCTGGGTTTGTGTGTATGGTGTAGTGCGATGGCAACAGTGATGTGTGAATGGTGGCTTGGCAGTGGGTGTGTGAGTGTGTATGAAGTGCACGGTGGTGTGTGAGGGTTGTGGTTGTGTGTTGCCGAGAGGAAGAGGAGGTGGTGTCGGGGTGGTGAGCTGGGTTGGTTCGGCAGTGGTGTGTGTGTGTGTATGATAGGTGTGTGAGTGTGTATGAAGTGCAGGTAGAGAGAGAGAGCCAAGAGGGAGAGGATAGAGAGAGAGAGCTGCGGGTTTTGGAGAGGGTAGAGAGAGAGGTTGCGGGGTTTGGAAGAGGGTAGAGAGAGAGGTTGCTGGGTTTAGAAGAGGGTCAAGAGAGAGTGAGCTGTGGGTGGTGGGTTTGGGATGTGTGTGGGTTGCTGTAAAGCCGAGGGTGAGGCTGAGAAAGAGAGGTGCCGAGAGGGAGAGGAGGTTGATGGAGAGGTGTATGGGCTGGGTTGGTTCGGCAGTAGGTGTGAGGGGATGGGTTTGTTTGTGTAGCCGAGGGTGAGAGAGAGGTTGATCGCAGTCCCGGATAGAGAGAGAGAGCTATCAATATATATAGATATGTTTGTTTTTTCCTTTTTTGCATGGTGATGTAAAGCCGTGTATATAGAGCCCCCCCTTTTCTCCTTTCTCTTTTTTTTTGTTTTTTGAAATATCACTCCCCCCTTCTCTTTTTTGAGTGATGTTTGATCTGTATAGATGATAAATCCCCCTCCTTTTTTTATTCCCTCCACCGCCCACTCACATTCTTCTCCACCGAAAAATTGAAAAATTGTCTCCCCTCCATGATTCAGTAACAAAACAAGGATAATATATTATCTATATATAATATATGAACATATATATCACAAGTTGAATCTAGTTTTTTTTTTTTTCTTTTCTTCTTTTTTTTTAATATTTTGTTTTATCAAATATTTATTAATTTATATAAAACACACCTAAACTAAATACACACCTAAAATAAATATACACACATATATAACATTATAAAATATTACAAATTAATAAAATATTAGGGATGACCAAAATGGGTGAGGTTGTGGAATTAAAGCTTCAATTTGATTTTTCGACTGAGAAATTTATAAAATGGCATATTTCAATTTTCATCATGGGGTGTTTAAAAGAAGGTGCCCAAGTCTTAAGGGTGGTCAAAAATGGGGTGTCTACAGTTATGTTTTTTGTTTTGGTTTTTTTTTTTTCAAGTTCGAACAAAAGTTAAAATGAAATCATAACAACTAAACTGTTTTTCATAAATAAGAACACCTTGTAAAGTTGTAGCCGGTTTCTGCATAAATAGGGCTGTTATCTACTTCTCTGGCTTCTTGATCTTCATAGAAATTGAGTAGATCCTCCCACCTACTAGTTATCAAGAACAACATACCTAGCAAAAGATTTGCGATCAAATTTTGAAAACAAATACATGCTAATTAAAAGCAACTACTTTCAATGTGCTTTATACAAACCCAACAATAGATAAATGTAATCATAACAACTAAACAGTTTGTTCATATATAAGAACACCTCGTAGCCTTGGTTTTTTCATACATAGGGCCAAAATCTCTTTCTCCAACTTCTTTATTAAGAAAAGCATACCTAGGAAATCAGCAGCAATCAAATTTTGAAAATGAAAGACATTAAAGACTAGTTAAAACCTATTACATTCAATATGCTTGTGTGTCTTGGGTGAACATGTCTTAGGCTTGGCAATATTTATTATCAAGTTAATAATGGAGGTCAAACATATATGCAATATAGATGCTTGACAATATATATTACATCTTTTGTTACATCTCAAAGGAGGTTAGTGTAATATTTCCTAATAAATTTTTTTTTTTTTGAAATTTTGAAAAAGTAATTGGGCAAAATATTTATACCAGGAATGGGCTTGTTGGCAATTTTTCCATTTGGATTGCACAGAGCTCTCATTGGGCTTCTCAACAGTTCTCCAATTATTTTTAGGAGTAATGCCACAATGATTACGTCTTTATATCTCAATTGGTTTATTATGGGATGTGTCATCATTGTATTGGTAATAAAGATTCATTCAACCTATGTAATTATGACAAATGAGATACTAAACCCTATATGGCATAAAGACATGGTCATTATTGTGATACCGCTATTCTGTATTGTGCTAAAATGGTCCTTAATTTGTTTATGGTTATGTGTTTAGCATGATTTTGGGTGCCATTATGTGATAATATGTGATTTTGAATTCATATCTGTTCGCCGTAGGAATATCTGTTTGGATAGTCCCCTTCGGGAATTAAATTGAGGGCCTTATCGGCCATAGAACCCAAAATTTATTATGCCATTGTAATTGGCATAATTTTTAAAGCCTACGGTGAAATTTAATTGAAAATTGATTCTGGTCAATTTAAACTGATCAAATTGGTTAATTAAGTACCCCATTATTCCATATTAAAATATTTGTTAGTGGGGCTTTTGTATATTGATATTGCACTCTCCTTTAACTCTCTTAAAACTCAAAATCTGAGTTAGACAATGGAGAGTGAGAGAGAGGCCGGCTATAGAGAGAGGAAGGAAGAGATTTGAGCAATTTTTGGTTCTAGCTTGGGGATTTGAAGGTTCAACTCAAGAATTGACTAGAGTTTGGAAGATTAAAGCTCCTAGGTGAGTAACCAACCTCTAACTCATGGATTTGAGTTGTGATTTTGTGAATTGAAGATTAATTTGTGATCAAGAACATGAAAGGAGTTGGTTTTGATGAATTTGAAAACTATATATGCATGCGTGTATGTATTGTTTTGAATTTGCATATTTGAGCTTGAATTACATGACTCATGTTGCAATTTTGGTTGAAATCTATGTATTCGACCCTCTTTCCATCATATGAGACAAGAATGAAGGTTATATGTCACATGCATGTATAATCCATGGAAGTAGAAGCTTTGAATGCATGAAATGGCTGTGCTAGTAATGGGTTTGGTGCAATTTGAGCCATGCATGTATTTATTTTGAGAAATTGAGCTTTCTAATGTTGTAAATTGGAGTTGGTACCATGTTAGCATGATTATATTTGAGATTTGAGCCTTTGCATGCAAGAATGGTAGCTGGGAAATCGATTTGAAGCTCAAGAACATGTTCTGGATTTTCCAGAAAATTGAGTCCCGCTTGAGCGGGGAGACTTCCGCTCGAGCGGAGAAATCGAGCTTCCAGCATATTTTCCTGCAGACATGATGCCTGCTTGAGCGGGTAAATTGGCGCTCGAGCGGGGAGCTATGTGACATGAAGTCCGCTCGAGCGGAGAAATGCATGCTCGAGCGGGGATTGGAGGCAACCAGCACTTCTGCAGACCTAAGGGTCCGCTCGAGCGGGGAAGTCTACGCTCGAGCGGGGACCCTGTTTTAAGAAATTCTGTTCTTGCATTTTGTGTTCGGTTGTCCGTTCTCTTTCACTTGTGAGCACTCTTAGGCATATGTTAAGCATTGTAAATGAGTTAATGAGATAATAATAAAGCCTAAAGAGGAAAATGTGAATTTTGAACGGATTGAATTGTTAATGACCCTCTTATGTTCATGGCATGTGTAGGGTCGAGTTCCAGGGCGAACCAATCAACCGATCACTGTGAGTAATATCTTGGCAAGATATTTGTAGTATGTTATTGTCTAAGTGCTACTTCTGTGGAAGCTTTGCAAGTTCATTAACTGATTGGTGAACAACGATGGAAATGAATAATTGGGCCAAAGGCCGATGGAAATGAATAATTGGGCCAAAGGCCGATGGAAATGAATAATTGGGCCAAAGGCCGATGGAAATGAATAATTGGGCCGAAGGCCGATTGACATGAATGATTGGGCCGAAGGCCATTTGTTAAACTGTTCTAGTAATTGTTTATGTACTTGTTTACTTGATATTATTCACTGGGCATTCGCTCACGCTCATTCATGTAATTGTAGGTGAGCCAAGTGAGGACCAACCCCAGCCCCAGTGAAGTCAGCCAGGGACAGCAGGAGTTTTGGGAGAGTCAGCCTTGTGTCTCACGCACGAGACTGAACCTTGCCCTTTTGTTACATGTTTATATTCTGTCTTGTTGGCAAGGATCTGGTGTATATTGTATATAGTTTGCTATGGGTTGACTCAGTCTAGATGATCCTGTCTGTAAAGAAGTTTATGCTACTACACTTATGATGTGGGTTATTAACGTATATGAGTTTGGTTTGTTTTGTTTTGTTTTGGTGTGCATATAAGCACAGCTCTATGGACAAAGTTTTAAATTTTTACTTCCGTTTGGCCCCTTTACTCTAATGAGTTATGTCTGATTAATATGGAGGCCGTAGGTAATCCCAGGATTACTGGCCGGTTATGGCCTTAACCCTTAGGGGCGGGTTCGGGTCATGACAGAGTGGTATCAGAGCACGAGTTAATAACTCACACACTTGTCCAAAGAGAGCAATAGGCGTCTAGATAAGATCTAGGATGCATTCATGAGGTAGATATGAATTTGGAAGCATTGACGGTATGCTTAAATGCTTGATATGAACTTGAAGACATCATGAACATGCTTAATTATTTTGATTTGTGTAATTGTGTGCTATAAGTTGTGACCTACTTGCGTTGCAAATTGTCTGGATATGTATATTCCTTGTTACGTACATACTTGTGTATCTCCTGTATGAAATATAATGCAAGTCTAATCAGATGGTGAGAACAAGAGGCGATGAGTTGGAGGAATCCTCTATAGCCAGAATAGACAGGATGGAAAGGTTGCTACAGGAAATGGCCGAAGCCTTGAGACAGCAACAGGAGTGGCAACAACAGTGGCAGCAACCACATCCACCACCTCCACCACCGGCACCTCCTGTGCCAGATAATCAGAACGATGACCGAATCATAGCCCTCACCAAAGAGTTCAAGAAAATGAAACCACCCCAGTTCCATGGTGGGTTAGATCCTCTGAAAGCTGAAGCTTGGGTCCTCGGCATCGAAAAACTGTTTGAAGTATTCCCATGTTCAGAGGCACAGAAAGTGCTTCTAGCCACCTTTATGCTAGAGGATGAAGCGAGAAGATGGTGGATGTTGATGCGGGAGAGTTACAAAGATGCTATTGGGCAAAGTTTTTAGAAATCTTTTATGACAAGTACTTTCCGCAGTGTGTTCGGGATAGAAAAGTGGCGGAATTTATGGAGTTAAAACAGGGCAGCATGACCGTAGCTGAGTATGAGGCCAAATTCACCGAATTGGCCAGGTTTGCGCCACATGTGATTGACACAGATTATAAGAAGGCGCGACATTTTGAAGGTGGGCTCCGAGATGATATTCTAGAAAGGGTGAACGTCTTGAAGTTGGAGACATACATAGGGGTGCTAGACAGGGCCATTATCTCGGAGGCTAATCTAGCCAGGCAAGCTAAACCAACAACAGAATGGAAAGGTAACAAAAGGCAAGGTTTCTTTTCGAAGAAAAAGTTTTCAAAGAAGCAAAATACTGGTTCCTTGAATACCTCCAATTCTTCCCGAGACGCAACCCCGTTGTGTGCCACTTGTGGCAATAGGCATCGGGGGATTTGCTACCGTGTGACAGGAGCTTGTTTTAATTGTCGTAAGCAAGGGCATATTGCCAGAGAGTGCAAACAGAACCGCGGAAAATTTGCTACTAGTTCAGCAGCATCAGTCCCAAGGCCGGGAAATGTTATGGGACCTGCCCCCACCGGAGATACCGTGAGACAGGGGAGAGTTTTTGCGCTTGTTCCGGGTGATACACGGAATGCCAATGCCGTTGTCTCGGGTACTATCTCAATATGTAATCAGGATGCTTTTGTATTAATTGATTCTGGATCAACGCACTCATTTGTGACATATGCATTTGCATCTAGACTGAAAAGACCCCTAGAATTGTTACCATATTTGTTATGTGTGTCTGCTCCATCGGGGGAATCTGTGTTATGTGACTATATATATCGGTTTTGTGACATGCATATTGAGGATGCTACCCTATATGTAGATTTGTTGCCCTTAAACTTTAGACACTTCGATGTAAATTTGGGCATGGATTGGTTGACCAAATATTGTGCCACCATAGATTGTGTGACAAAGAGGGTTGTGTTTAAACCACCAGAACAGAAAGAGATTGTGTTTGTGGGAAATGGGGTAGTGCCTCCACCATATTTGATATCTGCAATGAAAGCATGTAAATTGATCAGGAAGGGGTGCCAGGGTTATTTGTGTTATGTATTGACTGAACAATCCGCGAATGTTGAATTGAATGATATTCCCATTGTTAGAGAATTTCCAGATGTGTTTCCAAATGAATTACCAGGGGAATTGGTAGACAGGGAGATAGAGTTTACTATTGAGACTGTGCCAGGCACCCAGCCTATTTCTAAAACTCCCTACAGGATGGCTACCGCCGAAATGAAAGAATTAAAGGAACAGTTGCAAGACCTTCTTAGTAAAGGGTTTATCCGGCCTAGCACTTCGCCTTGGGGCGCGCCGGTGCTATTTGTGAAAAAGAAGGATGGTACTTTGCGCCTGTGCATCGATTATCGGGAATTGAACAAGGTAACGATAAAGAATAAGTATCCCTTACCCCGTATTGGTGATTTATTTGATCAGTTGCAAGGATCACAGGTGTTTTCTAAGATTGATTTGAGATCCGGGTATCATCAGTTGAAGGTTAAGGCAGAGGATGTTGAGAAAACAGCATTCAGGACGAGGTATGGTCATTTTGAGTTTCTTGTTATGCCATTTGGAGTAACTAATGCTCCGGCAGCATTTATGGATTTGATGAATAGAGTTTTTAAAACCTACCTCGATGAATTTGTTGTAGTCTTCATTGATGATATTTTGATATACTCTAGAGATAGACTTGAGCATGAACATCACTTGAGGATTGTTTTACAAGTACTACGGGGAAGAAAATTATTTGCTAAACTAAAGAAATGTGAGTTTTGGTTGGATGAAATTGTTTTCTTAGGGCATGTGATCAACAAGGAAGGAATTTCAGTGGACCCGCAGAAAATAGAGGCAATTGTGAATTGGCCTACACCCACTAATGTGACAGAAGTCCGTAGCTTCATGGGCTTAGCAGGGTACTACAGGAGGTTTGTGAAAGATTTTTCGAAACTAGCTGTACCTCTTACCCAATTGACACGTAAAGGGCAACCGTTTGAATGGAATGATGAAAGAGAATCTGCTTTTCAAGAGCTGAAAACAAGATTGACCACCGCACCAATTTTGACACTACCTTCAGGTACGGAAAATTTTGTAATTTTCAGTGATGCATCTTATAAAGGTTTGGGTTGTGTGCTAATGCAGAACGGAAAGGTTATTGCTTACGCCTCCCGACAATTGAGGCCACATGAGAAGAATTATCCGACGCACGACCTGGAATTGGCCGCAGTTGTTTTTGCCTTGAAAATCTGGCGGCATTATTTGTATGGGGCAAGATGCGAAATCTACACGGATCATAAGAGCTTAAAATACTTCTTCGCGCAGAAAGAGCTGAATATGCGTCAGAGAAGATGGCTGGAATTGATAAAGGACTATGATCTTGAGATTCAGTACCACCCCGGGAAAGCTAATACAATTGCCGATGCCTTGAGCAGAAAATCAACAGGGAGTATGGCTTGGTTGCTTACCGAACAGAAAGAAATCTTACAAGATTTTGAGAAGTCTGAAATTGAGGTAGTGATATGTGAACAGGGCGGATTGATAGCCGCTATTACAGCCGAGCCGGCAATTATTGAGGAGATCAAGCAGAAACAGAAAGAGGATGAGTTCCTCAGAAAAGTAATCAATGAATTTGAGACGAGTCCAAAAGCAGAATTTAGCATTGAGAATGAAGTGTTGAGATTCCGAAACAGAATGTGTGTCCCCGATATTCCGGAACTTAAGAAGAGGGTTTTAAATGAAGCCCACAGATCTGTATTTGCTATGCATCCGGGCAACAATAAAATGTACCGGGATTTGAAACAGACCTATTGGTGGCCTAAAATGAAGAAAGAGATTGTAGAATATGTGTCTAAGTGCCTTCAGTGTCAGCAAGTTAAGGCTGAACATCAGAAACCAGGCGGTCTACTCCAACCTCTCCCTATTCCTGAATGGAAGTGGGAACATGTGACTATGGATTTCGTTGTTGGCCTACCTCGGACTTCTCGAGGTATGAATTCTGTTTGGGTTGTAGTTGATAGATTGACTAAATCCGCACATTTTCTGACTGTCAAAACTACATTTACTGCTTACAGATTGGCTACTATTTATGTTGACGAGATCGTCCGTTTACACGGAGTCCTGGTATCTATAGTGTCGGATAGAGATCCGAAATTTGTATCTAGGTTGTGGAAGTGTTTGCAGGAAGCTATGGGAACAGAACTGAGGTTCAGTACTGCATTCCACCCACAGACAGATGGGCAGTCAGAACGAACGATACAAACTTTGGAAGACATGCTTCGCATGTGTGCTTTGGATTTTCAGGGGAGTTGGGAAGATTATTTGTCGCTTGCAGAATTTACTTATAATAATAGCTTCCACTCCAGCATCGGTATGGCACCATACGAGGCTTTGTATGGTAGGAGGTGTAGATCACCTATTTGTTGGACAGAGGTCGGGGATAGAGCTTTGCTTGGGCCAGAAATTGTGCAGGACACTTCTGAGAAAATCAAGACTATTCGCCAAAGGCTCAAAACAGCTCAGGACCGACAAAAGAATTATGCAGACGTACGGAGAAGACCTCTTGAGTATGAGGTTGGTGACCATGTGTTCATCCGCGTTTCTCCGATGAAAGGCCAAGTCAGATTTGGGAAAAAGGGCAAGTTGTCGCCCCGTTACATTGGGCCGTTTCAAATTTTGGAAAGGCTTGGTGCAGTTGCTTATAGAGTGGCGTTACCACCGGGATTCGAGCAAATCCATAATGTGTTTCATGTGTCGATGTTGAGGGGTTACCTCCGAGACCCGTTCCATGTGATTGATTATCACCGGGTTGCTATTGATGAAAATATGGAATATGCTGAATGGCCGGAACGAATTGTTGATCGGCAAGTGAAACAATTGAGAAGCAAGTCCATCCCAATGGTGAAAGTGGAATGGAAGGAACACTATGGGACGGATGCCACGTGGGAAAAAGAGGAGGAAATGCGACTACGCTACCCACATTTGTTTCCCGCGCGAAGGTAACTTAAGTTTGGAGGACCAAACTTCCTAAAGGGGGGAAGACTGTGATACCCCTGTTCTGTATTGTGCTAAAATGGTCCTTAATTTGTTTATGGTTATGTGTTTAGCATGATTTTGGGTGCCATTATGTGATAATATGTGATTTTGAATTCATATCTGTTCGCCGTAGGAATATCTATTTGGATAGTCCCCTTCGGGAATTAAATTGAGGGCCTTATCGGCCACAGAACCCAAAATTGATTACGCCATTGTAATTGGCATAATTTTTAAAGCCTACGGTGAAATTTAATTGAAAATTGATTCTGGTCAATTTAAACTGATCAAATTGGTTAATTAAGTACCCCATTATTCCATATTAAAATATTTGTTAGTGGGGCTTTTGTATATTGACATTGCACTCTCCTTTAGCTCTCTTAGAACTCAAAATCTGAGTTAGACAGTGGAGAGTGAGAGAGAGGCCGGCTATAGAGAGAGGAAGGAAGAGATTTGAGCAATTTTTGGTTCTAGCTTGGGGATTTGAAGGTTCAACTCAAGAATTGACTAGAGTTGGAAGATTAAAGCTCCTAGGTGAGTAACCAACCTCTAACTCATGGATTTGAGTTGTGATTTTGTGAATTGAAGATTAATTTGTGATCAAGAACATGAAAGGAGTTGGTTTTGATGAATTTGAAAACTATATATGCATGCATGTATGTATTGTTTTGAATTTGCATATTTGAGCTTGAATTACATGACTCATGTTGCAATTTTGGTTGAAATCTATGTATTCGACCCTCTTTCCATCATATGAGACAAGAATGAAGGTTATATGTTACATGCATGTATAATCCATGGAAGTAGAAGCTTTGAATGCATGAAATGGCTGTGTTAGTAATGGGTTTGGTGCAATTTGAGCCATGCATGTATTTATTTTGAGAAATCGAGCTTTCTAATGTTGTAAATTGGAGTTGGTGTAGACACCCCATTTTTGACCGTCCTCAAGACTTGGACGTCACCGTTGGAACGCTCGGTGATTATCCATGTTTGCGTTCGTTTTGAGTTCCCGGAGGTCCCGGCTGCGCGTTCATGCCTCAGGACCCCTCAACCGGTTTGTTCTGTGCTTGGTTTTACACCAAGGCTTGTGTGTTTTTGCATTGGAGGGTAGGGGGAGGCTTGTTAGCCATCCCTGAAGCCCACCGGCTGCCCCTGAACTCCACCGGCACTCCCTCTTAGCCATCGGCACTGTTTTCTCAAAAATATTTGGCTGGTCGGCACGATATACTGCCGACCGGCACTCTTTTGTGCCGGTGACTGTTTTGGCTGGTCGGTGTGACCCCTTTACACCCCCAGGGATGGTGCATGCCAGCTGTGACAGCTGGAGTGCACCATCACCACTCCCCATGCCCGGGTTTGCACCCTTGAACCCCTTAAAGCTTCTAGAAGCTTGACCCTTTGGCCAAAGCTTCTTGGAGAAGTTTGGCCAGCTGTCTTGGCTTCTCCAAGAAGCCTTGCCCCCCCCCCCCCCCCCCTTTGATCCCTTGAACCCTTTGACTCTTTTGTTTTGCTTAGCCACTAAGTCTTCTTGGCCTATATAAGCAACCCTTCTCTCCCTTTGCTAAAGGTTAGCCATTTTAGGTCAAAAACCAGAGCTTATATCTATACATCTGTGTGATACACTCTCTCTCTCTATATTTTCCCTCTCTCTCCTCTTGTGTGTGTGTTTTTGGGCCTAAAAGTGTAGTTTTACCTCATTTTTGCACCATTACACACACTATTACACCTAGCTCCGAGATTGAGGGACTTGGAAGGTTGTTTGTGGTGGTTTTGGACTGGTTTTGATCATTAGAGGAGGGCTGCTCCACCTGTTCTTCAAAGGATCTTCAAGGGTGAGCTTGTTACTTTAGTTTCCCCATTCTTGCACTAGCTTTTTACCCCTCTTGCTTTGTGTTTTTGGATTTGTGTTTAACATAAAAAAGACTTGTTTTTCCTTGCTTAAGAACATTCATCAAGGTTGTTTTGTGGTTTGGGTAGAGTCTCACCCTCTTAGGCCTTGTTTTGGCCATTTTGGAGCCTTTTCTTGAGGCCTTGTTTACTAGGTGTTTTTGGTCTTCTCACCACTGAAAACCAGTGGGTTTTCAGTGGTGAGGAAGGTATTTTCGAGTCTCATATAGGGGAGGGACACCCCTCTCCCCTTTGTCCCTTGCTTACCTTTGTTTTTGGGCTCAAATAATAGCATGTATGCATGGTTGGTTTTGGCTGCATTTCAGAGCATATTTGTGGTTCATATGACATGTTATGCCTCTGTTTTAGGTTGGTTTTATGGTCCTTAACATGCCTCTTATGTTTGCTTTGAAATGCTCTCTTATGCCTAGAAGTATGCCATGCTTTGAGGCCATGTTTTCTCGCATATTTTAGCTTAGTTCCATGGAGATACTAACATCATTTTGCCATGTATAAGGGCTGTGGGCCACTGTTTTTGTCACATTTAACATGCTTGACATGGTTGTTTTGCATGATGGCTTGTAGGCCTTGGGTAGGTGATCCATGTACATACATTGGATAGTCTATTTAGATGATTTGGGATCATTTGACATGCTATTTCAGACCCTAATCCATGCTCATATGTTTGTACTTGTCATCTCTTTCATGCTTTAAAGGTATGTCCTTTTATGCCTAAGAATAGGTCTTGTGTATGCTTCCATGATTAATACATTTTGGGGGTGCCATGTGAGGGGATTTGGGTGTCATTTTGCATACTAAAAATCTGTTTTTGGTTGTTAGATTCATGCCATGAGTGGTTGTGTAAGTGGTGGTAAGATGCTCTTTTTGGTGCCTTAGGTTTAGGCCCATGAACTTGCATGTTTGTATAACATTTTGGTCATCATTTAGGGCTTGTTTTGCCACTGTTTTGGGGTGGTTTGAGGGCTGCCCCATTGAAGTTAAGGCCACCATTGTATGTTCATTATATGCTTGATGCATGCTTGGTTCATCGAGTGTTGTAGTAGGTTGGTCCCATTGCTTGATTGGCCCATGTTTGCATGCCACTTATACCTTGCATGCTCTAGCATTTTGCATGCCTATTGTGATAGTTGCATGACACTTGGTATGCCTTGCATCTTAGTCCCATTGTTGCATCATTTGAGCTATGTTGCATACATGCATTCCATGGCTTGGCTTGGGGATTGTCAAGCCAAGCATAGGGCTGAGAGGAGTTCACACTTCGAGTGGTGCAACTCGTCTCAATTCTTGGTCACCAAGACCTTTGACTGACTCATGATAAGGCCTTGGATTTCATTTGTTTGTTTGCATGCATTGCCATTAAAATGCAACCTTGGTTCCTTAGGCCATCATGCGTCAAGATGCATAATTGATGGCCCAAGAACCAAGAGTCATGCCTCCTTGAGTCCCCAAGCATGATAGGAGGCATTGGCCACGCTTACATATGCTCAAAATCCATGCCATGCACTGCTGGTTTGTTGCTGCTGTCAAACTGTCCTCTGCAGGAACTTTCTGCCGACCGGCAGAACTATGTGCCGACCGGCACACTTTTTGTGCCGATAAACTCTACAAGAAGCCGATGGCCAATTTAAGCAGCCGGTGATTACTTCCTCCAGCCGGTGGGGTACTGCAGTTCATGTAGAAGGTATTCTGGGACTTTGGGAATTTTTGGAGAGGCAGGCAGTGAAACAGAGGCAGCAGTGGCATGGTGCGGGTTCTCCGGGCAAGTCGGATTCGAGCATGCATCATTCGCGCATCCCGAGGCAGGGGCTGTGGCCACCTTTCCTTTTTGCATTTAATTTGATAATTAGAATTCTGTATTAATTTATTTATTATTCGGACTGTAATATTTATTCGGTCTCTCCGTGTGAGGGCATATTTGTAATAAGTGTGGGTGAGTGTGTGTATGTCTTCCAACCCCCATTTCTTTCTTCCCTTTTATTTACCTGCTTATGATGGTAGATTAGGGCACGTCTATTTTAGCATACCTTATGCAACGCATGCGTGCATCCATGCATTTGTCTAAACATGCACCGGGCTCGGTACATCATACAAACTGCATCGTACTTTCAATTCCAAATTGAATACGTGATAGTTGTAGCATTTCACATGCCATGTCTAGGATAGCCGAGCCTGCCTAAATTACAACTTTGCATGTGTTGCATTAGACATTTCAGTATGCTTAGGTCCATGCATGGATTTCTGATAAGCTTCTGTTTTGGCTTGGAGTACTATGTAAGTATTTATGCTTTAGCATATCGCATGCGTGTGAATGTTGCCATGACAGTATGCTTACCATGCGGCTAAGTGCTTACATGAGATAAACTATTTGAATGCCTGTGGGTGGAGGTTGGATTGCTTGAGTTGGAATAACTCATTGAAATCCGTATTTTAGCCTACTTGCGAGTAGCAAATTCCAAAACGCTTTCAAAACAAACGGATATGCAATGTTTGTTTCCAAATTAGGCAATCTAGTCTATACTTGTTTGCTGTGCGCATAATATAGTAATTCTAGGCTAATAATTGGAATAAGAGCATGTAATGTTTTCAAAATCGAATATCACGGTTAGTAGAGGCCGGTCTTCGGACCGGGCGAAAGGGGGTGCTCATAGCTGACCTTCCCCGATCGTACCCAAGCTCCCGAGCCAAGACATTTGGTGATGACGGACACGTGGCCTTCGGCACCGAGTCAGGGTTTCCTAAATTCCCCCATAAAAAAATATTTAGGTGGCGACTCTGTAATCTGGCAAAGCAGTCCATGTTTGGCACTACTTTTCAAAAATCTATTTTTCTTCAAAACGATTTGCCAGAGTTGGACTCTTTGGTTCAGATTAGAACCGCGACACAAAAGGAGAGTTCGAGTTGTAGCGAGGTCCCCGCGGGCGCTGTTACAGTTTCTGGCGACTCTGCTGGGGATTTTAGAGAGCTTGACTCGAACTCGTGATATCCTGTTTTGATTTCGTTTATTTGTCTCTTTGCATTGCATGTGCATTGGTGCGCCTAGGACACCGTGTTTGCCATCTGCCATTCCTGAATGGTTTGCCGGAGGCTTGTCTTGTCAAGGCATGACCATAAGGCTGACCGGTTGGCTCTGACAGCATGGGAACACAAACCCCAGTTTTATCGGGGCACCCTTTTTGACCATTCGACCTAGTGCATATTCGGAATCCATAGTGACCATTCCAACTAGGACAGGTTGCTTACCCGATTTAGGTTGTTTGAAACCGCTGTATGCGTAGTGAAACCCTAGCTCCTGACATAGGGGTGTATTGGCTTTCATTATCTGCTATGTGCTTTTTAGAATGTATCTCTACAGGGAATGCGCATGTCAGTTTGCAAGTTTTTATCCGGCCTGAGGGCACCAGTAACAGTATTTTGGGGGATCAGTTATCTGTGGGTACAGGATTCAGACTTGGGGACAATGAATTCAGAAATAGTGATCAGTATTGGAGGGACAGTGAATCAAGTTCAGCGTGTTATCCAACCGTGTGTTGTTTATTTTATGCCGTTATGCTATCCGATTTTCTGTTATTTATACGCTTTATTTTTTTTTTTTACTAGGTAGTTGAGCACGATTGCTTCTGACCCAGTAGATACTCCCCGAGCACTCTGGACTAGAGGTCGTCGACTCCATCGATCTGAGGATCTGATAGACGGACAACCAGTGTACTGTTCACTACCCCCGGTTACTAGAGAGGTCAGTCAGACAGAGGACATCAGCACAGCAGTCAGTTCAGAGGGCCTTATCTACCCCACCTGTGTTCAGTAGGGATCAGGATTCCGTGTCACAAAGAGAGAGAATAATACCGGTATTTCAACCAGAGCAGGATAGCATGGCTAGTTTAGAGGAGATGGTGCGCCACCTTCCAAGAAAGCATGAAAGCAATGCAGCAAGATGCCGTCCGACAGGCAGATTTCGCCAGGCAACAGGCCACAGTTGTGAGGGAACAGGCAGAGACAATAGCCAGGCTAGAGCAGCAGACCGGAGCATCTGCTTCGCATCAAGTTCCTCCCCCACCAGGAGTTCCTAATGTCGGGGAGACAGCCAATGTTCAGACTGATACAGAACTGCCCACAGGACCACCCCACCTCCAACCCTACCTCAAATCCAACCTCAGCTATCAAAAACACCCACCAACCTACCGGACTCTCCCTTTGAGTTCGAGACTGATCCCACCACACTAAAGTTGAGCAAGCTTGAAAGCTGTTCAAGAGATCCCAAGGGGTCAAGACTATCCCCGATATTGAAGATGGATACACGGACGCAGCTGTGACGTTGCCCGACAGATTCAAAATGCCTCATATTGATCGATTTGACGGGTCCGGGGACCCGGGGACCCCATGGTGCATTTAAGACTGTTTTCAGATGTTCTAAGGCCGATGGGCCTCAGTAGGCTTCAGAAGTTGTCTTTGTTTGGCCGGACCCTGTCGGGTGTGGCGGCCATATGGTATGCCAAGCTAGAAGATGATGTCAAAGGAATTGGGACGAAATGGCTGAGGCCTTCATCGCACAGTATTCGTATAATACACAGATTGAGATTACGACCCGTGATCTCGCGAGACGACTAGGCAAGAGCCTAAGGAGAGTTTTTCAGAGTTTGTAACCAGATGGAGGGCCAAGGCTTCGATGATGACCTTGAGGCCTACGGACAAAGACCAGATTCGGATGATTGTGCGCAATCTTCAGCCGAAGTTGATGCAAAAGATGATAGTTCTCCCCTTTCCTACTTTTTCTGACCTACATGAAATGGGGGTGCAGATTGAAGATGCCTTGAAGCAAGGCTTGATTGATAACGACCGGAGCAACCCGACGAACTTTCAACCGTGGTAGCAATGCAGGCCCGAGTGGCGCTACTACTACGAGAGCCACCGAAGTAAGCATGGTCACCGCCAACCCCCCTTCAAGAAATACGGCAGCTGCACCATTCTCCGGCGCGTCCGGAAGCAACCCACAAACAACCAAATACCCACCAGAAACACCAGAACCTTCGCCCCACTATATATGCCCCTATCCAAAGCTCTGGGGTTTTGATCAAAAAAGGGCACCTGAAGCCCCTGGAGCCGCGGCCCTTACCAGAAAAACTCTCTCCTACCCATAACCCGGCCAAATATTGTGCCTTTCACCAAGCACGGTCACGACACCGATCTGTGCTTCCGGTTGCGTCATGAGATCCAAGATCTCATCGACAATGGGGTGATTTTGCCTCCCGAGAAAACCAATGTTACTACAAATCCCCTCCCCGCACATAACCAAGCTCCACCACCCAAAAGACTCAATTTCATCTATGCTGGGACCGTGTCCTACGATCCTAGTATCTATATCACCCCTACCCACCTGCCTAAACCAGAGGTGTTCCTCCCCGATTGCACCGACTTGTGCATGATGGATATCTCCATGACCCAATCCAAGCCAGCGGTGGTGACCACCAAGAACAAGAAAAGGGAGATCCCAAAGGAAAAACAGTTGTTTGAGTCAGAGTCTGCGGAATCTGGGAGTTATGTTGAGAAAACATATAGTCTGAGTGACTACATTTCATCAAAAGGCCAAGATGGGCCCGGAGTAGAATTGCCAACAGGGGAAGAGTTGTGTGTAATCCAAGGAGATAGCCTGGGGCAGGGAACAGATGATGTAACAGCAGTGGGGGAGGATCTTGCCGATCTCCAGTTTTACAATGACCAATACCCAGAGGATGCGGCAGTCGCATGGTTCGATTATGAGGATTCAGCGGAAGCTACAGGGTGGTTGGACGATCAGCCCGATGTGGTAGGAAAATTTCAGGGAGAGCAGAGTTCAGCAGGAATGAGACTATCAGCGACGGCCGGAAGGGTCGAAGAGCAGAACACATCGCCGGAGGGCGCCGGTGTCAAGAATTTCGCCCGAGATTGGAACATTTTGAGTACGGAGATGATTGAACAGTCAGTCACGTCAGAACAAGCAAGTTTTGAAGATTCCGAGAGAATCAGGAAAGCAAAGGCCCATGTGGGAGTTGAAACTGGTGTGCACAGGAACCGAGAATGTTGCAGGCATGTGGATGGAAGGCGCCAAGCACAAAAACAGTCATACCAGAGCCAGATAAGTGTCTGTCAGCCGCTGATGGAATGTGGTGGGAAGACGAAGACCTATGTCTTGCTCACACCGACGAAGATTGGGGGAATAACCAACCTGATAACACTTGGTACCTCGGAGAGGTTGACCACATGACGCGGAGTGGACGGTATTTCAAGCCCCCACACTTAGATCAACCGGAAGCCTCGGGAAAGGATAGGGAAGCCGAGAAGCAAAAGGAGAAGCAACTTGAGGAAGAAGCTGTACTCAAACAGCTGAAAAAGATACAAGCAGACATCTCCATTTGGGGACTGCTCATGGCATCACGGGTGCATAGAGAGGCTGTTTTATCAGCCATGGACAAAGCGAAGCTTTCAATAGAAACCACGCCAGAGCAGCTGGTGGGATTGGTCTTTCCGGGAGGAGTTCCCCGACATTGACCTTTTCAGACAAAGAACTTCCGCCCGAGGGCACAAATCACAATAACCCCTCTACATCTCCGTGGAGTGTAGAAATAAGTGGATACCGGTGGTACTTGTTGATACCGGGTCCGCCATTAATGTCTGCCCAGCAAGGACGGCATATGCGATTGGCTTGAAAACCGTGGATTTTGTACCAACAGCCCAGGTCATCCGGGCATATGACAATACAAGTAGAGAAGTAATGGGAACAGTTAAAATTCAGACAAAGGTTGGGCCGGGGCAGCACGAGATAGATTTCCATGTCTTAGAGGTCCCTGCAACCTTCAATTTGCTTTTAGGACGGCCGTGGCTGCATCAGGTGAAGGCAGTGTCATCTACTTGCATCAAATGGTGAAATACCCCTACGGGAAGGGAGTAGCCATTGTCTTTGGGAATTCGTCAATCCACCCACCACCAGAGGTATCCACGCCTGTTCTGGAAATTGAGCATGGCATGGAGGATGTATTCATATCAGGTTTTACCTTGGCCGAGGCTCAGGTTGTACAGAATATCATGGCTACGAATGAAGGGATATATGTCAGTGCCCAAGCAGTGTATCTCATGAACAAACTCCAATACATCCCTGGGATGGGATTAGGGAAGAGCGGCCGTAAGGGCATTGCAGCGTTGGCCGAAGTGCCGCACAATCCCCATACCTTTGGCCTGGGATATACGCCCACCAAGGAAGATTGGGTAAGAAAAGGAAAAGAGACGGCTGCAAGGGCCAAAGCAAAATAGATGGGAAAGCCCTTTGAATTGATGCATCGGCCCATTTGAGGTACCCTGAACGGACGCTTCGTCCGGGAGGGGGAGGATTTTCCATTCTGTGGTTTTCCGGAGCCGTGGTGGAATGCAGAGAGGAAGCGCGTGCCGGGGTTCGAAATTTTCTTTGACCTACAATTAGCTGGGGATGATGTTGTTGAGCAGACAGACCTGACAGTTGAGGCTGAGCATAGCAAGGAATCGGAGTCTGCGGACACAAAGTTTGAAATGGGGGTAGCACTGGCATGTCTACTTTCAGATCCTTCGATCGACCAGTTGTGCTTGGGGGGTAACTCCTCGGTGTCCATGATCGGAGATGAAACGGCCGCGAGCCCACCAGCAGCTATTTTGGATGCATCCATCGCACCCTCCCTCACCTGGCAGTACGAGGAGGGATTTTTATCTAGCAGCACCGGGTCAGGTAGTGAGCCGGAATCTGATTCCACCGAGTCTTGTGAGTCGGAATCAGGTTCCAGCTCGTCTGAGTCTGAGTTCGGTATTCCTGGGGGTGATAACCCGGATGCCACAGTCCTGTCCAGGTCGTCTTTTTCTTTCTCTTTTGAGTCTGTTGTAACAGAAGAATTGGACGGTTCGGAAGTATCTAATGAGAATGAGGTGACTGTGGTTTCTGAGTACTTTTCTGTGCCTTTGGTTTATTGCTTAAATCAGGACTTTCAAAATTTTGATGAAAACGACGAGGATGAAATTCCTCCGGTTTTGCAACGACTAATTGAACAAGAGCAGGAGAGGTTTGTTAAACCCTTAATGGATGAAATCACTACCGTGAACATTGGTACTGAGAAGGACCCGCGGCTGGTCCAGATCGGGTCCACGTTGTCTTCAGAGGAACGCGAGCGCTTAGTCGCTTTATTAAAAAATTTCAAAGATGTTTTTGCGTGGTCCTACGAAGACATGCCTGGAATCGATCCTGAGATTGTACAGCACCGGATCCCTCTTGACCCCGAGGCCCGACCTGTCAAATAGAAGCTCAGAAGGATCCGCCCTGATTGGGCCATTAAAATCAAGGAAGAGGTCACCAAGCAGATTGATGCAGGCTTCCTGCTGGTATCCGAATACCCGACTTGGTTGGCCAACATTGTTCCAGTACCGAAGAAGGATGGCAGAATCCGGGTATGTGTGGACTTCAGGGATTTGAACAGAGCCAGTCCGAAGGATGACTTTCCCTTACCGCATATCGACGAGTTGGTAGATTTCACAGCGGGGCATGCTTTGCTCTCATTCATGGATGGCTTTTCAGGCTATAATCAGATAGTAATGGCACCCGAAGACCGGGAGAAGACTGCTTTTACCACCCCGTGGGGTACATATTGCTACAGAGTGATGCCATTTGGGTTGAAGAACGCTGGGGCTACATATCAACGGGCTGCAACCACAATATTACATGACATGATCCATAAAGAGGTCGAGGTGTATGTGGACGACATGATTGTCAAGTCCAAAGAAAGAGAGGGCCACTACACAGCCTTGCAAAAGTTTTTCCAAAGGATCAGGGAATTTCGGCTGCGGTTGAATCCTCAGAAGTGTACATTCGGTGTTACAGCGGGAAAAATGGGATTTCTGATTACACAAAGGGGCATCGAAGTCGACCCTTCCAAAATCAAGGCCATCTTAGAAATGCCACCACCAATGACTGAAAAGGAGGTGCGAGGCTTTCTGGGTAAAGTGCAATTCATAAGGCGGTTTATCTCTAAACTAACCTTAACTTGTGAACCACTTTTTGGTCTCCTGAAGAAAGGAAAGAAGTTCCAATGGGACGGCCGATGCCAAGCTGCATTTGAACAGATTAAAGAATATCTACAGAATCCACCCGTGTTGTCACCACCAAAGCCAGGGAAACCGTTGATACTGTACCTGTCAGTGACTGAAACTACAATGGGCTGCATGCTCGCACAAGAGTCGGAAGATAGAGTGGAAAGGGCTATCTACTATCTGAGCAAGAAGATGTTGGATTACGAGACCCGCTACACTCCGTTGGAGAAGGCTTGTTTGGCCTTGGTATGGGCTACCAGGAAGCTGCGGCACTACCTGTTAGCTCACTCTGTAATGTTGGTTTCACGACTTGATCCCATCAAATATCTTTTCGAGAAACCAGCGCTTACGGGTAGGCTAGCTCGTTGGTTGCTGTTGCTCTCCGAATTTGATCTCAAGTATGTGACGCGCAAGTCAGTAAAAGGGAGAGAGCGGTAGCAGAGTTCCTTGCCGACCACCCGGTTGAAGGGGATGAAGCGGTTGAGTACCTGTTCCCAGATGAAGCCATTCTGCACATCGAAGATGAAACTTGGACGATGTACTTTGACGGAGCGTCAAATCAACACGAGTATGGGATAGGGGTGTTGCTAATAGCGCCTGACGATTCCCGTATCCCTTTAGCATTCAAGCTTCGATTCAAAGTCTCGAACAATGAGGCAGAGTATGAGGCATGTATTGCCGGTCTAGAAGCTGCCCTAGAACTAGGGGCAAGACGATTGGACGTCATTGGGGATTCGAACCTAGTTGTGTCTCAAGCTAAAGGAGATTGGAAAGTAAAAGAGGAAAAGATGATAATTTACCACCAGACCTTGGATTTGTTAATTCCTCGGTTTGAGAAGCTAAATTTCACTCACCTGGTAAGAGAGAACAACAGGTTTGCAGATTCGCTAGCAACTCTATCTTCCATGATAGACATCCCATCTGGGGTCCGGATGCGTCCAGTCATTATTGACCAGAAATTTGCACCTGCCTACGAGTCAATCTCTGCCATAGATGAAGTGCAGGATAACAACCCTTGGTATCACGATATATGGAACTTCTTGGAAAATGAGGCATATCCACCAGGGGCGAATGCCAAAGACAAAAGGGCAATTAGAAGAATGGCTGTTCAGTTTATCATCTGTGGGGGTAAGTTGTACAAAAGAGGTCATCTGGGAATGCACAAGCTGTGTGTGGAAACCGAAGAGTCGAAGCGCCTGATGGAGGCCATCCATGGAGGAGAATGTGGGGCACATATGAATGGGGTAATGCTGGCACGGAAGATCCTTAGACAGGGCTACTACTGGTCTACCATGGAGGAAGATTGTATCGACTTTGTTCGGCGATGCCACAAATGCCAGATTCACGCAAACCGCATGAACATCCCGCCGTCAAAGCTGTACAACATGACGTCGCCATGGCCATTTTCAGTTTGGGGGATCGATGTGATTGGAGCTGTTACTCCGAAAGGGTCGAATGGGCATGAATTTATCTTGGTAGCGATAGACTATTTTTCAAAGTGGGTCGAGGCCCAATCTTATGCCGTGTTGAAGGCTTCGCATGTCGCAAAGTTTATCAGAAACAACATTATCTGCCGTTATGGTGTCCCGAATGAGATCATTTCGGACAATGGTTCTCACTTCAAGAAGGAGGTGATTGATTTGTTGGAGAAGTACAATGTGGCTTTTCATAAGTCGTCCACGTATCGGCCGCAGACCAACGGAGCAGTTGAGGCCGCCAACAAAAACATCAAACACATACTGCAGAAGATGGTGGAAACCTATCGGGACTGGCCAGATAAGTTGCCGTTTGCTCTGTGGGGCTACCGAACTTCAATTAGAACTTCTACCGGGGCGACTCCGTATTCCTTGGTATATGGGATGGAGGCCGTTCTACCTATAGAGATTGAGGTTCCGTCTCTACGAGTATTGGCTGAGTGTCAGATAGCCGAGGCAGATTGGCAGCAGAGCAGATTCGAGGAACTCATGCTTTTCGATGAAAGGAGATTAAAAGCACTGTACCATGTCCAAGGATATCAACGCAGAATCGCCCGGGCTTTTAACAAGAAAGTCAAGTCTAGGAATTTGAAGGAAGGAGATTTGGTACTCAAAGACAACCAAGCTCCCATCCACGACCCAAGGGGCAAGTTCAGACCCAATTGGACCGGTCCCTATATCATCAAGTCTATCTGGTCAGGTGGAGCTGTGGTTTTGATGGACCTAGATGGCCTAGAGTTCTCCCAACCGATCAACATGGACAAGTTGAAGAAATATTACCCCTGAGAGGCTCGCTAGGCCGAAAACCCGAAAGGGCGACCTAGGCAAAAATTCAGAGCACAAAAAATTGGAAAGTATAAAAACTGAGCTCGCAAGGTTGAAAACCCGCAAAGGGCGGCCTTGGCAAAAGTTAGAGCGCAAAAGGAGAGCAAAAATACTCGAGTGAACCCAAGCCTGAACTACGTAAGGCTTGATTCCCATCATTGGGATACGTAGGCAGCTTCATTCCGAAGTTCAGCCATAAACTTTTCCCCAATCAACTTTGTCCATTTGATCATCTTGGTCATCTTTGTCCATCGGCATTTATCGTAATCTCCGGTACAGTGCTAGTCAGACTAGGGGCAACTTTCCGTTGCCGTACAGTGCCGCGGTACCATTCAAACAAGGGGCAACTTTCCAGTTGCTAGGATCCGGGGTTGTGCACCTCAGTGACAGATTTCAAGCGTGTCCAGTTCTGATCCATATCGAAAATAGTTTTGAAAGGTTTTAATAAAAGGTGACTTTGTTCAAATAAATCTTTTTATAACCAAGACCATTTCTGGACCAAAACGGAAAATTTTCAGTACCACAACCTTCAATTTCATTGATTTCAATACAGAGTTCCCTTGCTCTTGCGTACAATTGAAGTTGCTTTTTATTACATTCATAAAGAAAACTTGAAAGTACTGGTAAAGCAATAAATTCGGGGCATGGTCAAGTCAAATGTCCCTGCGCCCCCTCCCAGAGCTGGTCGAAGCCTCTGATGCGAAAGTGGGCCCTTCCTGTGCCTCTTCATTGAGCCAATCTAAGCACTCATCAGACAAAATGCAATTGAAAGTAGGGGCGGGGGGCAGGAGTTCTCTAGTCCTCCACGCGGCGGCCTGTCAGATAAGCTGCACACCTCGGACTGGAAATGTAGCCGGGTACTCTATCCCTTCCGGTGGACAAGTCTGGTCATGACCAAACTGGCGCAGGATACGGAATGGAAAATAGAACACACAGTGAGTTAGGCCAATCAAACGGATCCCAGTGTCCTGGAACATGCTATAGCTCATTGCCGGGAGATTGAGCCAAGGACAACGCCACGCAATGCAGTCTGCGGACAAACTGCACATCCACTCGAACCACCAACCCTCATCAAGGGCATCAACTAGGCGTTGCCGAAAGAAGTAGCCGCGAGCTGAGTAAGCAGGGCAAGAGTCCACAACCTGCAGTTTATCCATCAACCATACCTGGGGAGGGATGAAAAATGAGAGAATAAAGAATAGAGAGACGTATGATGAGAGAAAAAGTGAGAAAAGGGTTTTGTGAGAAAAACCGAGCGTGAGAGCCGAGTGACGTGAGCATATATATGCGAGATGGGGTGGGAAGCATTACCTGTAGTAGTAGCGGACTCCCCGCAAACCTGGTTGTCTCTCGACGATAAAAGGCGTCCAAGCCCATCAGTGTCTCAGCCAGAGTCATGGCAATGCAGCTCTGGCCCTCCTTCAAACCTTGGACAACCTCAATCAATCGAACACTAGATCCTCCAGAGCCTGAAGCAAGCAGGAAATGAGCTAATACACACAAGCAGAGGGCATGACGTCGAAAGCCTTGCCAATGATGGTCACTGCGGTCACCGGCATCAGAAAACCGATAAACCAGGCTAGGAATATCCAGCATTCCGTCACGAATCAGGGATCGAGCATCGTACATAGTAAGGCCACACATCCGTCCTAAGGCTTGGGCATGGCCGAAATTGAGTTGAGGCAAAATTTCCTCGTCACGTTCGCACTCCATTAGAGCTTGGAAATCTTCGAAAGTGGGACACACCTCCTGCCCGCTAAAGCTAAAGACGTGTGTCACCGGATTCCAAAACCTTGCCGCGGCATGAAGGAATGAAAAATGCAGCGGGGTACGGCGCAAAGTGAATAGTGCGTTTATGCCGAAAGCCCGAAAATTCAGCTTTTCCGAGCCATCCAAGTTGTTAATCCAAGTTGCGAGATTTTGGGCAAGAAATTCTTCCATTTGGAGCGAATTAGTGTGGAAATGAAGAGAACCACGAAGTTGAGACCCTTTTGAAGAAGATAAGGTTGAGTGAAGGACAGATGTCAACATTCTGCTGGTGCTGACAATTTAGTGCCGACCGGCCAATTATAGTGCCGACCGGCCATCTGTTTTGGCCGGTGGATCACCCTTTCGGCCGATGGCCATTCCTCAAGGCCGGTAGCCTTTCTGCTGGGCCGGTGGTGCTCACCCTTGCCCTCTGAGCTGTTTATGCTAGGAATTTGGGAAATCCCACCACTTCCAATACCCTCCAGTGATCAATTCTTACGAGGGCGCGCCCATTTGCTTATCGAGTTGTTGCATATTTGCTTATCGAGTTGTATTTCACTCTCTTTAAGTCTTTGTAATGTTTATCAAGGTGTACTCGCATTTGGCTAGTTTGCAGAGTCCCCCTGTTTTTGCTTATCGAGTTGTAATTGGTTTACTACCTGATTATTACGATGCGATGCTTTGTTTTCAAAACGCAGTTTCGATTTCAGTCACATTGCTGTGTGATACCTTGCGATGCGATGCATAGAACATGCAAATGTAACACCTTTTGAACAAACAGCTGTTTCATTTCCATCATATGTTTTGCAAAAAACACACGCTTTTGAGAAATAAAACCTGCCCGAGGCAGTGCAATGTGCTTAAACTCCTAGTAAAAAGGAAAATAAAGCAGAAGAATAGCAGGATAGCAGAGTGCTGGGTTTGACACCGGTAACTTCCCCCCCTTTCGGTCATCGTACCTTTCGCGCCCCTGTTCAGGTCAATTGTGTGGTTTGGCACCTTCATCACTCAAGGCAATACACGAAAATGCACTGTCAGAATGAAAGTGGACTTTCGAGTTGACCTCAAGTCATGACTTTTGTGAAGCGATGCTCGATACATGCGAAGGACGATCCTTCCCGTATCCTTTTATATCTTGTGAATTCCGTAAATCATTTCAATCATACAGCGCTACAACACGTTGCGTTTCGGCATCATGTTTTACCATGTTCAATTTCAAGTTCTTCCCTTTTATACACATTGCATTGTATGCGTGCTTTGCTTTACTGATATGTGTTCAAGTTCCCTTTTATACACATTGCATTGTATGCGTGCTTTGCTTTACTGATATGTGTTCAAGTTCCCTTTTATACACATTGCATTGTATGCGTGCTTTGCTTTACTGATATGTGTTCAAGTTCCCTTTTATACACATTGCATTGTATGCGTGCATTGCTTTACTGATATGTGTTCAAGTTCCCTTTTATACACATTGCATTGTATGCGTGCATTGCTTTACTGATATGTGTTCAAGTTCCTAAATACACATTGCATTGTATGCGTGTTTTGCTTTACTGATATGTGTTCAAGTCCCCTATATACACATTGCATGGTATGCGTGCCTCGCTTTACTGATATGTGTTCAAGTTCTCTTTCCATACACATTGCGTGCACGTGTGCATTACTTTACTCACATGTGTTCAATCCTACTATCTTGCTGTACACATTGCATGCATTGTCACGCACTTTCGACTGCATGGTTATGCATATTGCTAATGATGTTGTATCTGTCAAGTTTGCTTTCTTTGCAGGCACGATATTGTAGGGGGAGGCTTGTTAGCCATCCCTGAAGCCCACCGGCTACCCCTGAACTCCACCGGCACTCCCTCTTAGCCATCGGCACTGTTTTCTCAAAAATATTTGGCCGGTCGGCACGATATACTGCCGACCGGCACTCTTTTGTGCCGGTGACTGTTTTGGCTGGTCGGTGTGACCCCTTTGCACCCCCAGGGATGGTGCATGCCAGCTGTGACAGCTGGAGTGCACCATCACCACTCCCCATGCCCGGGTTTGCACCCTTTGCACCCTTGAACCCCTTAAAGCTTCTAGAAGCTTGACCCTTTGGCCAAAGCTTCTTGGAGAAGTTTGGCCAGCTGTCTTGGCTTCTCCAAGAAGCCTTGCCCCCCCCCCCCTTTGATCCCTTGAACCCTTTGACTCTTTTGTTTTGCTTAGCCACTAAGTCTTCTTGGCCTATATAAGCAACCCTTCTCTCCCTTTGCTAAAGGTTAGCCATTTTAGGTCAAAAACCAGAGCTTATATCTATACATCTGTGTGATACACTCTCTCTCTCTATATTTTCCCTCTCTCTCCTCTTGTGTGTGTGTTTTTGGGCCTAAAAGTGTAGTTTTACCTCATTTTTGCACCATTACACACACTATTACACCTAGCTCCGAGATTGAGGGACTTGGAAGGTTGTTTGTGGTGGTTTTGGACTGGTTTTGATCATTAGAGGAGGGCTGCTCCACCTGTTCTTCAAAGGATCTTCAAGGGTGAGCTTGTTACTTTAGTTTCCCCATTCTTGCACTAGCTTTTTACCCCTCTTGCTTTGTGTTTTTGGATTTGTGTTTAACATAAAAAAGACTTGTTTTTCCTTGCTTAAGAACATTCATCAAGGTTGTTTTGTGGTTTGGGTAGAGTCTCACCCTCTTAGGCCTTGTTTTGGCCATTTTGGAGCCTTTTCTTGAGGCCTTGTTTACTAGGTGTTTTTGGTCTTCTCACCACTGAAAACCAGTGGGTTTTCAGTGGTGAGGAAGGTATTTTCGAGTCTCATATAGGGGAGGGACACCCCTCTCCCCTTTGTCCCTTGCTTACCTTTGTTTTGGGGCTCAAATAATAGCATGTATGCATGGTTGGTTTTGGCTGCATTTCAGAGCATATTTGTGGTTCATATGACATGTTATGCCTCTGTTTTAGGTTGGTTTTATGGTCCTTAACATGCCTCTTATGTTTGCTTTGAAATGCTCTCTTATGCCTAGAAGTATGCCATGCTTTGAGGCCATGTTTTCTCGCATATTTTAGCTTAGTTCCATGGAGATACTAACATCATTTTGCCATGTATAAGGGCTGTGGGCCACTGTTTTTGTCACATTTAACATGCTTGACATGGTTGTTTTGCATGATGGCTTGTAGGCCTTGGGTAGGTGATCCATGTACATACATTGGATAGTCTATTTAGATGATTTGGGATCATTTGACATGCTATTTCAGACCCTAATCCATGCTCATATGTTTGTACTTGTCATCTCTTTCATGCTTTAAAGGTATGTCCTTTTATGCCTAAGAATAGGTCTTGTGTATGCTTCCATGATTAATACATTTTGGGGGTGCCATGTGAGGGGATTTGGGTGTCATTTTGCATACTAAAAATCTATTTTTGGTTGTTAGATTCATGCCATGAGTGGTTGTGTAAGTGGTGGTAAGATGCTCTTTTTGGTGCCTTAGGTTTAGGCCCATGAACTTGCATGTTTGTATAACATTTTGGTCATCATTTAGGGCTTGTTTTGCCACTGTTTTGGGGTGGTTTGAGGGCTGCCCCATTGAAGTTAAGGCCACCATTGTATGTTCATTATATGCTTGATGCATGCTTGGTTCATCGAGTGTTGTAGTATGTTGGTCCCATTGCTTGATTGGCCCATGTTTGCATGCCACTTATACCTTGCATGCTCTAGCATTTTGCATGCCTATTGTGATAGTTGCATGACACTTGGTATGCCTTGCATCTTAGTCCCATTGTTGCATCATTTGAGCTATGTTGCATACATGCATTCCATGGCTTGGCTTGGGGATTGTCAAGCCAAGCATAGGGCTGAGAGGAGTTCACACTTCGAGTGGTGCAACTCGTCTCAATTCTTGGTCACCAAGACCTTTGACTGACTCATGACAAGGCCTTGGATTTCATTTGTTTGTTTGCATGCATTGCCATTAAAATGCAACCTTGGTTCCTTAGGCCATCATGCGTCAAGATGCATAATTGATGGCCCAAGAACCAAGAGTCATGCCTCCTTGAGTCCCCAAGCATGATAGGAGGCATTGGCCACGCTTACATATGCTCAAAATCCATGCCATGCACTGCTGGTTTGTTGCTGCTGTCAAACTGTCCTCTGCAGGAACTTTCTGCCGACCGGCAGAACTATGTGCCGACCGGCACACTTTTTGTGCCGATAAACTCTACAAGAAGCCGATGGCCAATTTAAGCAACCGGTGATTACTTCCTCCAGCCGGTGGGGTACTGCAGTTCATGTAGAAGGTATTCTGGGACTTTGGGAATTTTTGGAGAGGCAGGGCAGTGTAAACAGAGGCAGCAGTGGCATGGTGCGGGTTCTCCGGGCGAGTCGGATTCGAGCATGCATCATTCGCGCATCCCGAGGCAGGGGCTGTGGCCACCTTTCCTTTTTGCATTTAATTTGATAATTAGAATTCTGTATTAATTTATTTATTATTCGGACTGTAATATTTATTCGGTCTCTCCGTGTGAGGGCATATTTGTAATAAGTGTGGGTGAGTGTGTGTATGTCTTCCAACCCCATTTCTTTCTTCCCTTTTATTTACCTGCTTATGATGGTAGATTAGGGCACGTCTATTTTAGCATACCTTATGCAACGCATGCGTGCATCCATGCATTTGTCTAAACATGCACCGGGCTCGGTACATCATACAAACTGCATTGTACTTTCAATTCCAAATTGAATACGTGATAGTTGTAGCATTTCACATGCCATGTCTAGGATAGCCGAGCCTGCCTAAATTACAACTTTGCATGTGTTGCATTAGACATTTCAGTATGCTTAGGTCCATGCATGGGTTTCTGATAAGCTTCTGTTTTGGCTTGGAGTACTATGTAAGTATTTATGCTTTAGCATATCGCATGCGTGTGAATGTTGCCATGACAGTATGCTTACCATGCGGCTAAGTGCTTACATGAGATGAACTGTTTGAATGCCTGTGGGTGGAGGTTGGATTGCTTGAGTTGGAATAACTCATTGAAATCCGTATTTTAGCCTACTTACGAGTAGCAAATTCCAAAACGCTTTCAAAACAAACGGATATGCAATGTTTGTTTCCAAATTAGGCAATCTAGTCTATACTTGTTTGCTGTGCGCATAATATGGTAATTCTAGGCTAATAATTGGAATAAGAGCATGTAATGTTTTCAAAATCGGATATCACGGTTAGTAGAGGCCGGTCTTCGGACCGGGCGAAAGGGGGTGCTCATAGCTGACCTTCCCCGATCGTACCCAAGCTCCCGAGCCAAGACATTTGGTGATGACGGACACGTGGCCTTCGGCACCGAGTCAGAGTTTCCTAAATTCCCCCATAAAAAATATTTAGGTGGCGACTCTGTAATCTGGCAAAGCAGTCCATGTTTGGCACTACTTTTCAAAAAATCTGTTTTTCTTCAAAACGATTTGCCAGAGTTGGACTCTTTGGTTCAGGTTTAGAACCGCGACACAAAAAGGAGAGTCCGAGCTATAGCGAGGTCCCCCGCGGGCGCTGTTACAGTTGGTACCATGTTAGCATGATTATATTTGAGATTTGAGCCTTTGCATGCAAGAATGGTAGCTGGGAAATCGATTTGAAGCTCAAGAACATGTTCTGGATTTTCCAGAAAATTGAGTCCCGCTCGAGCGGGGAGACTTCCGCTCGAGCGGAGAAATCGAGCTTCCAGCATATTTTTCTGCAGACATGATGCCCGCTCGAGCGGGTAAATTGGCGCTCGAGCGGGGAGCTATGTGACATGAAGTCCGCTCGAGCGGAGAAATGCACGCTCGAGCGGGGATTGGAGGCAACCAGTACTTCTGCAGACCTAAGGGTCCGCTCGAGCGGGAAAGTCTACATTCGAGCGGGGACCCTGTTTTCAGAAATTCTGTTATTGCATTTTGTGTTCTGTTTTCCGTTCTCTTTCACTTGTGAGCACTCTTAGGCATATGTTAAGCATTGTAAATGAGTTAATGAGATAATAATAAAGCCTAAAGAGGAAATGTGAATTTTGAACGGATTGAATTGTTAATGACCCTCTTATGTTCATGGCATGTGTAGGGTCGAGTTCCAGGGCGAACCAATCAACCGATCACTGTGAATAATATCTTGGCAAGATATTTGTAGTATGTTATTGTCTAAGTGCTACTTCTGTGGAAGCTTTGCAAGTTCATTAACTGATTGGTGAACAACGATGGAAATGAATAATTGGGCCAAAGGCCGATGGAAATGAATAATTGGGCCGAAGGCCGATGGAAATGAATAATTGGGCCGAAGGCCGATGGAAATGAATAATTGGGCCGAAGGTCGATTGACATGAATGATTGGGCCGAAGGCCGTTTGTTAAACTGTTCTAGTAATTGTTTATGTACTTGTTTACTTGATATTATTCACTGGGCATTCGCTCACGCTCATTCATGTAATTGTAGGTGAGCCAAGTGAGGACCAACCCCAGCCCCAGTGAAGTCAGCCAGGGACAGCAGGAGTTTTGGGAGAGTCAGCCTTGTGTCTCATGCACGAGACCGAACCTTGCCCTTTTGTTACATGTTTATATTCTGTCTTGTTGGCAAGGATCTGGTGTATATTGTATATAGTTTGCTATGGGTTGACTCAGTCTAGATGATCCTGTCTGTAAAGAAGTTTATGCTACTACACTTATGATGTGGGTTATTAACGTATATGAGTTTGGTTTGTTTTGTTTTGTTTTGGTGTGCATATAAGCACAGCTCTATGGACAAAGTTTTAAATTTTTACTTTCGTTTGGCCCCTTTACTCTGATGAGTTATGTCTGATTAATATAGAGGCCGTAGGTAATCCCAAGATTACTGGCCGGTTATGGCCTTAACCCTTAGGGGCGGGTTCGGGTCATGACAATTATAGTATTACTCTGTGAAGCATGGACACTTCTCTGAGGGCTCCGTACCAGTGTCAGACACGTGTCGGACATGGACACGCGTCGGACACGCAGTGGACACGTGTCTGACACGCAACAGAGAGTGTCTTATTTTATTTTTTTTTATTTTTTTTTTTTTTGCAGCCGGATACGTTCCGACACTTGCAAGACACGTTCGGGGGTCAATTTTAGAATTTATAAAACATCTTTAGGTTCGATTTGTAAAAAAAGCAAAATAGAACCATATCTGCCCTAAATCGAATTAGGAACAACAGAGAAAGAGAGAAAGAAGAGAACAAAAGAGAGAGAGAGAGAGAGAGAAGACGAAGAGAACAAAAGAGAAAGAGAGACCTGGTCAATTTTTGGTGGTCGCTCGTCGCTCCTCATTACTCATCATCCATTACTCGTTGCTCGTTATCTAAGGCACACCTGCTTCGATCTTCTTCGTTCTTCTTCTGCTTTAATTTTCTTCTTCTTCTTTTTCTCTAATCTTCTCTCAGTCTCAGTCTCAGTCTCTCTCTCTCTCTCTCTCTCTCTTTCTCTCTGTCTATCTCTCAGTCACCCTCTCTCTGTCTCATTTTATTTTATTTTTTCTTTTATTTTATTCTTTTGTTTATATACTGAGTGTAGTCTGTCTCTCTCTCTCTCTATCTTCTTTTTTTTCCCTAATTTCATTTTATATTTTCTTTTTCTCTCTGTGCCTCTCTCATTTGAGTATATAATTTATTTTTATTTTTTTTGGATTAGTTTTGTTAATTTTAATAATGTGTGTTTATTAATTTTATTATAGGAACAAAATTTTCATGCATTTTGTAACAAATGATGGTTGGTGGCTTCAAATGACATGTTATGTATTGATGGAATGCAATTTTATGTTATTTGTGAATGATATATATGATGTTAAATCAATTAAATGTTTTTTTTTTTTTTTGGATAATTTTAATAGTGTTATTTTGTATTTTTTATTGACTTTTAATGATTTTTTAAATAATTTTATGACATATAATAAGTAAAATTAATTATATATATTGAACGTGTTCCCAGCGTGTCGTCTCCCATTTTTTGAAAATTTGTGTGTTCACGTGTCCGTGTCGTGTCACGTGTCCGTATCCGTGTTTCATAGGTATTACTCCTAATTAGATTGATTTGATAATTATAACATGATTTTATCATCTTATCTTCAGAAAAATAAATTTCATTTCTTTTGAAAGCAAAGATGTCATGTTGTTATGATTATCAAATAAATTTGAATTTTTATGAATGACTTACCCACCGTGTTTATAAAATGAAAGGTTCAAATCCTCATAGTGGAATCTGTAAAATCCAAAAGGCCAACTGTTGAGAAGCCTATTCATTGTACAATGTTTCTACTTAAGGTAGTTTGGAAAGAAAATTGCTTTAGCAAAGAATTATTCATACAAAAGTTTTTAATGAGAACAATACCTATATCACTTTCAAAATTAGATTTACAGCAATAGATTGTCATTTCTTCAAAAATGTAACCTTATGAGTCACTGAACCTAAGATGAAATTTCGGTATGAAAAAACTTAAGTGGTATTTGATCTAACTGAACTAAACTCATCCCAGTAAGTTTTTACCCATTTCTTTGGGACTCAATTGGCATTCCTTTTAAAGACAAACTTTTTTCACTGAATTAGTGATAAAGAGTTTACTCTCAATGATTTTGTGTATATATATATATATATAGATATGAAACCACCTAATAAGACTTCATCTTGGCACAATTTCAGATTAATATGTTTGTACTATCCATAAATGTAATTAATTTTATAAATTTATGCTCCGTTTGTTTTGGTAAAATATTTTATGTGAAAAGATTTTTTTTTTTTTTTTTTTTTAAAAAATGTCATGGTTAGAGAATAATACATAGAAAATATTTTCCAATATTTAGTTAGAACTCTGAAATAACGATTAGTGGTCGTAGGATGTTGGGGAAGAAAAAAGAAATAACTAGTACAAACATATTGGTTAGAGAATTATTTGTGATAATTAAATCATCATAATTTGAACAAGATAAACTTACATTAAATTAGAGAATAAAAATAAACTCTTGTATTTGATATAAGATCAATTTATTTTGAACGTACCTGGCCAATGAAATGAATTTTGTATATAGTAACATGAAAATTGTACTATATGAAAAGAAAAATTGATGAATTCTGTCTAAAATTTGGCCAACCTAACAGTCTACTAATTTATCCTTGTTCAGGATCCCTCAAGCAATTTGAGGAGAATTGGACATACTGCAAAGGAAATTTCTCTCTTTAATACAATTTTTTCTTTGCTGATAAAAAATAAAAATTAAAATAAAAAAAAAACTATTTCTCTAATTCACACAAACAAATTCTGTAAACGACCAAAGAACAGAAAATACAGCCCTTTACTTCACACAATGAAATGGTTTAGCAGAGTGTTAAGCTTCTAAAAGGAAATAAGGTGAATTACACTGATACCCTCTACATTCTGCTATTTGTATCATTTTAGTTACACTTTTAATTGGCTCAATTTTAATACTTAATTTTTTATTTTGGGTTAATTTGCTTCAATTGATAACGTATGTTATTAGGATTTTTTTAACAGAGAATTATCACTGAGTTTATTGAGATTAACTTATTGAGTTAATCGAGTTTACAATTTCACCCTAAAAGCAAGACACACGTCTTTCATGTGTGTATTTTCCATTAAAAAAAATGCTAACAATTATAATCAATTGGACCAAATTAGGATAAAATCATAATTCCGGATAAAAATCAAATCGGTTGAAATTACAAGAATCAAAATGACACAATAACCAAAATATATGGACTATCAGTATAATTTGTCCAAAAAAATATTATTTGGAAGGCCACAAACCAAATATAAATATATTCACTAAAAATTTAAAGATATGAACCTAAACAGATAAACCCACAGTATATTTATCAATAGGATGAAGAGGCATTTGGTGCAATGTTTTTTTTTTTACTTTTACTTTATTATTATTATTATTTTTATTTTTATTTTGTGTGTATAGCAATAATGCATACCTTTTCTGTGAAGAGATTGGCGTTGCACCGCAGCAAATGGTGAATATTACTCCTCTTCCACAACATAACCTGCATGTGGCAAGTATCAAATGATTAGTAAAACTAAAAATATATATAGCTAACAATCAACACCACCTCTCGAATCGAATATCATTTATCAGAGAAGCGATTTAATTATTAGGTCATTTAAATTATCACTTTTGACCCACAATGAAAAGAAGAAAAAAAAATTATCTAACGACTCAACTTTTTAAAAATAGATTGAGACTTCGAGCGTCAATCACCACACTATATTTATGCTTATATAATCGTATAGATAGATAAATTTTTAATTTTTAATTAATCTTCTGCCAATTGGCAAAAAAAAAAAAAAAAGGACAAAGATAACTAAATACATACTTTTGTGTTATATTTGAATCATAAATTTGGATAGAGATAAAATGAAAAGGTAAATTGAAATAGATAAAAAATAAAAAATAAATAAATAAAAAATTAACCTATATTTTCATTCACATTTTACTCTCTTCTTTCTTCCTTCTTTCTTTTTCCCTTCTAAATCTCTATCCAAGACTATGATTTGTGTTTTAGATCATGAATTCAGGTAAAGATTTGGAAATGAAAATGAAAAATGTGAGAATAATCTAAATGAAATATGAGTTAATATTTTTTTAACTTTTCGTTTCCAAATCCTTCTCTAAATAACCAAACAGAGCATAAGCTAATGAGTTAATCTATTGCTAACCAATACTATATTAGTTACAATCACGTTTGTTAGGTTTTTATTCTTGGCAACCCCGTTTGACAAAACTCCTTTCAGATGTATTTATTTTCGCACTTTTATTTCAGTGAGGCTATGAGTTTATTAGATGCAAATCCAAACCCGAATCGAGCCATGCAGAGAAGTTTGTGATGTTAATGCTTTCAAGATTGCCACTTCACTGATTATTACGGGGGTCGAGCTGCCCGGTCAGCTCGCGGCCGAAGCAAAATGCAAAATTGCATTCAAAATTGCATTCAAAATTGCATGTCTGCCATTGGTCGCTCGAGCCAAGAAGAGCTCGCTCGAGCGAAGGTTTGCTCGCTCGATCCAAGGAGTTCTCGCTCGAGCCAAGGATTGCGGCCATACAAAAATCTGAAAGAGTGTATTCCTCGCTCGAGCCAAGGATTCGTCGCTCGAGCCAAGGAGTTTTGTCAAACGGGGGACCTCGCTACAGCTCGGACTCGATTTTTGTAGTCACGGTTCTTAATCTGAACCAAAGAGTCCAAATCCGGCAAATCGTTTTGAGAAAACAGATTTTTGAAAGAAGTGCCAAACATGGACTGCTTTGCCAGATACAGAGTCGCCACCTAAATATTTTTTAAATGGGAAATTTAGGAAACCCTGACTCGGTGCCGAAGGCCACGTGTCCGTCATCACCAAAGTTGCCTCGGCTCGGGAACTTGGGTACGATTGGGGAAGGTCACTTCGTGAGCTCCCCCGCTCGCCCGATCAAAGATTGGCATCTACTAACCATGATACCAAGTTTTGAAAACATTGTGTGTTCTTATTCCGGTTATTAGCCTAGGTTACTACGTGATGCTCGCAGCAAACAAGTATAGACTGAGTCGTCTGAATTGGAACAAAACATTTCATGTTTATTTTCGAAAGAAAGTTTGCTACCCGCAGGTAGGCTTAAAATGCAGATTTTGCCACCCTCAGGTGGGCTTAAAACACTTGATGAATTGTTCCAATCCAAATAACACAACCTCCACCCACAGGCATTCAAGGCAGTTATATCACATAAGCAGTTAGCCTCATGGTAAGCATGCTATTCATGGCAGTCACTCACACGCATGCAAGGATGCTAAAGCATAAAACTCACCGAGTACTCCAAGCCAAAACAGAAGCTCATTAGAAATCATGCATGATCCTAAATATACAGAAATGCCTAATGCAACACATGCAAAGATGCAACTATAGCAGGCTCGGCTATCCTAAACATGGCATATGGAATGCTACAACTAACACGTATTCAATTTGGAATTGAAATACAAATGCAGTTTGTATGATACGCCGAGCCCGGTGCGTGCAAAACAGATGAATGAATGCAAACATGCTGTCATACTGTATGCTAATCGAAATATGCCCTAATCTAACCATCATAAGCAGGTAAATAAAAGGGAAGAAAGACGTGGGGTTGGAAGACATACATCACACTCACCCACACTTATTACAATTGTGCCCTCGCGCAGAGGGTCCGAATAAATATACAGTCCCGAATAAAAGAATAGTACAGTCCGAATATTACAGTCCGAATAATATACAAATTCCTAATTAATTAACAAATTAACTAAGAAAATAATAAAACTGGCATGCAAGCCAGGGACTGCCTTGATTCTGCTCCGGATGATGGAATGATGCATGTTTGGGCTGCTTTGCGCGGAAATCCACTGGGATGCCCCAATTAGCCTCTATTTGCAATGTTTCTCGAAATACGTGCCAAGTCCCGAAAAGTTGCTGATTCTTCATTTTGCTGCAACAGAGAGCAGGAAAGGGGCATAGCAATGTATTTCACAAATATATGCATGCCTCGACCCTCGTGCCACCAATCACGCATATCGATGCATGATGGCCGAGGAGCCGAATTGCACAACTCAATATAGAACGAATGCATATGAATGCTACAACAAAACCTAACTCCATCATGGATAATCCGGAGTGTCGGTGACTTGGGAATTGAGACCCGTTCCGTCGCTCGGAGTACGAAACGTGCCTCGTTTCCCGTGCCCGGGCTAACTCCTATCCCGAACATGATGCAATATGCATGATATGCATGAAATGTAGCTAATATGCAACCCTAACATACACAATGTCATGGAATGGCATACACGCTGCACCAGGTAATACACAACCGGGCATACACAATGCTATGGATGAAATGGCATACGCAATGCAATATGGGCTTACACCAACATGAGAGAGCCTCAGCTACACTCACACAGGAGGCCATCAGATGAAAACAAGACACCTCGAAATGCGTGCACGCGGGCACGCAAATGGAGGACAGACCCTCGGGCACTGAAATGCCACTCTAATGAGACATGGCAAAGACATGGAATATGATATGCAAACATGCAAAAATCAGTGGCAAAATGAGGGGCAAAACAGCCCTGAAATGAGGCGAAATAATACCCGATGCATGAAATGATCCCGAAATGCGAAGATAAGTGCACGAAATGGCTTACAGCTATACAATACATGCATAATTGATACATGACATGAAAAAGAAGAAGCAAGGCAGCCCCAAAACTCACATTTTCACAGTACGAAACATGGCCAAACAGAAATCACAAGTAGGGCTAAAATGGCATACAAAAATGGCTCCGCAAGGGAGGTCATGAAGCAAGTGGTAGATGCAAAGCCCAAATGGAAAAATACCCTTCTAGAACACTGGAGAGGGACTAAAAATATGAACATTTACAGTAGATGACAAGCCTCAAATCAGTATGCAAACATGCTCAAAATGCAATGCAGGAAATAGGCCAACATGAGGCTATAACATGAGGTATACAAAGAATTCACCAAAAAGCCAAATACCCTTAATGAGATATGCCAAGAAGGTCAAAATATGGCCATTTTCAGTTCTGATGATGGCCTAAAAACAGAAGCAAGACAGGCCAACAAAGCATGCAAAAATGGGGGCCAAAGAGGGGTATAATGGTAAGTGCTACATGGAGGCCCCCAACAGTGTTGAGCCCTTCTACAATGTTGTAGAGGGGCTCAAAATAAGCCAACTCACAGTTTATATCATGCTCAAAAAAATATCACACATAGGCTAGAAATATCATGCAAGATTATGGTATTTAAGAGGGTATTGAAGCAAGTACCAAATGGGGGGCTCAAACAGGGTTGAGCCCTTAAACAAACATGAAGAATGGCTCAAAAAAATGACCCTTTCAGTTAGGGTCGGAGCCTAAAACAGTGAGCAAATAGGCTAGAAGAATGGTGCAAAAAAGTGCTACAAAAGAGGGAAAATGGTCTTACCCTTGAAGATCACTTCTTTGCTACCTCTTGGACCAAGGAATGTTGCTTCTAAGCCTCTGAAAAACCCCTCCTTGCTGCTGGAAATGGAGTGGTGATGGTGGTGCTTGGTGGTAGTGAAGAAATGGAGTTGGAACTTGAGAAAATGAGAGAGATAGAGAGGGATGTGTGTCTCTATCCTTGAGAGCAATTTTTCAACCCTTGAGGGAGAGCTAGAGCTGCTGTTATGTATGCAAGAATGGAAAAGAAAAGGAGGAAAAATGTGTAGAGAAAATGGGATTAAGTTTCCCTCCTCTACAAAAGTCCCCCGAAATCAGATATTTTGGGGGAAAAAGCTATACAGCTGTAAAGCACACATCCCAAGGAACATGGCCGGCCACCTATTTTGTGTTGCAGGTGGCCGGCCGGCCACCCCCTATGGCCGGCCGGCCAAGGGTCAAAAGGCTCAAGAAGATTTTCTGGCCGGCCACCAGAGAAAGGTGTCCTCCCAGGTCTTCTCATCACAACCCTGTGGTTCAAAATTGGCAACTCTAAAACAGGAGAGAGAATAGGCCACTTTTAGGAGAGGTTCAAAAGGTTCAATTTGAATTACTGGCCGGCCATAGACTTTTAGGGTCCTCCCATGTGTGTACAACACAAATATGTGGTTTGGGGTTGAAGAAAATGGCCCTAGGGTGGTCAACATTGGCTCGGAAGTGAGGAAAACGGGCGTCGGAGGGCGCCGGAGGAATATAACTGGTTGCTGAGACAATTGCTGGCCTCCCACCCTTCAGTGACCTTCCTGGTGATAAAACAGAGGCACCTGCCAAAATGAACGAAAACCGATGCAAAACGAATGCTCGGGGGCCAAAACACGCAGTTCGGGGTCCCAAAAATAGGCTATTAAGCACCGAAAGTGGCATTCGACCACGAAGTGGGTCTCTCAGACCTCAGTGTCCCTCAAAAGGGAGTAAATAAGATGTATACCAAAAATCGGAGGAATCGGAGATGGTTAGACGGTCCCGAACCGAGGCACACGGCCTGACGGCTCCGAAAACTGGGAACCGGGCTCTGAAATGGGCAAAATGGCCTACGGCCACAAAATGTAGCCCACGGCCACTGAGAGATGGTCTACGGGACCTCTCCCTCCCTTCAGGAAAAGAAACAGAGAAAACCGAGTCTGGTTCGCAAACCGAGCAAGGTACAGAAGAGGGTTCGGAAGTCCGGAGGCAGGGCTCACGGCCGTGACTCTGAGACTTCTGAACGAGCACAATATGCAACATCACCGAGCGCTCAATCGGTGACATCTGAGTCTTAAGGTCGGTCAAAAATGGGGTGTCTACAAACACCCTGTTTTTATTGTCATCATTGTATAGCATGGTCATATTCGCCCTTATGTTATAAGTTGCATGGGAGAGGTCTCAAAAGGGTAGAAATTCGAATTCTTTTGGGTTAGTAGACAACCTTACATGTCCAGGCAGAATACCAAGATTAATGAGGGTGTTCACAACACCACGACATTTACCAAGACCGCTAGATCTAATTTTGTTAAGACAAAAAGATTTGGGTGAGAAAACTTAACTTGTGTTAATGTGTTTACTCTGTTTAGTTTTTTGGGTCTCTGTGTGTTTTTTTTTAGGAAAAAAAAAAAAAAATGTGTGCATGTTTGTTTTTTTTCTTCCTTTGGTTAAAAAAAATAAAATAAAATAAAATAAAAATAAAAAATCAAATCCAAAAGATTTTCTTGTGGGGTTTTGCAAGCTTGAAATTTTTTGAGTAGTCCTTGGTGCATATTGGAATTGATGAGAATATCCATTACATGTCAATATGTGTGTGCTTTCTATGGTCATTGCTCATTTTGGAGTGTGTGTTCTTTGATTAGTATGTCTCATTCTGTACACACTCTTGGATTAGCAAATATTAGAGTCTTCCGCCTTAGTGATTATTTTTTCTTATGGACTTCTGGCATTGTATCTTTTGCTTTTCTAGAGGAATTGACCTATACTAGCATATCATGGGTGATGTTGAGTCTCTTAACCACCTTCCATCTTGTTGCATCACCATGGCTTTCCCCTCTATTCTTTGTAGTCCAGGCATGAGGAAAAGGCTACCTCAGAGTCACCAACCAGGCCATCCTTAATATATCCATGCTTCTCTAGTTCGGTTTCCATACTCTTGAGCGTGTCAGCCGCCAATGAGTGTGCAAAAGTAAGAAAAGAAAAGATGTGCAAAAGAAAGAAAAAAAAATGTGCAAAAGAAAGAAAAGAAAAAGATGTGAAAAAAAAAGGAAAAAAAAAATAAAGGATTCATTGTTTGAGGGAGAGCCTCCGCCTTTACTCACCAAATACCCCTTGATTCCTAGTGGTTTGACTTTCCTTAGTTGTGCTTAGATTCTCTTGTCAGAGGTCCAGCTTTCATATCACTACCAGGATTTGCATCTAGTGTTTGTCGAACTCCAAGAGTCACACACACACTTTTTCTCATGGGATCTATGCTTTTCACATAATGCATCACTTTCTTTTATAAGGAATCTTCTAGAGGTTGTGCACATTGTGTTTTCTTGTAATTGTTCTTCTTGGATAATCTTGTGTGTTCTAAAGTACAAATCTGAGAATTCCTTGCTTGCTCCACCATATTATTTGTTCACTGTTTTCAGTATTTGTGGTTGCTTTTAGTGAGGGGGAGTTTGGTTTATCATTACAAGTGTTTCTTACCATGACCACTTTGGTTTGTTTGGAAAGGGAGATTGGCTATAGTTGTTTTGCATGTTGCTATGACTGTTTGTTCATTATTTACATCATCATATCATTGCTTGTGTGATTTATAATCTTGCTTTAGTTATTTGAGTTTTTTTTGTTAATTCGTGACAAACAGGGGGAGAAATTTGTTTTTCATGTATTCATGTCATGTGTCGGGTGCATATATCTTAGCTTTCAGCTTTTCATACTACATGTTCTTAAAATCTCCAAGTTGCATCTATTCATGTTATTCATGTTTTCCATCTCATGCTTCAAGATAATCTTGTCATATGTTTATTGTTTTTTTCATATACTCTTGTGGCACTAATAGTTGTTTTGCAGATTGTGGCACTAATAGCTGTTTTGCAGATCATGACCTTGAGAAAGAGAGTTTGTTTTTGTTAGATGAAATGGGTTGGGGTGATTAGGTTTTTATTTGTTAGATGTGTTTTGTCACGGCATTGCCAAAGGGGGAGATTGTTAGGTTTTTTCTTGGCAACCCCGTTTGACAAAACTCCTTTCAGATGTATTTATTTTCGCACTTTTATTTCAGTGAGGCTATGAATTTATTAGATGCAAATCCAAACCCGAATTGAGCCATGCAGAGAAGTTTGTGATGTTAATGCTTTCAGAGTTGCCACTTCGTTGATTATATACGGGGGTCGAGCTCGCGGCCGAAGCAAAATGCAAAATTGCATTCAAAATTGCATTCAAAATTGCATGTCTGCCATTGGTCGCTCGAGCCAAGAAGAGCTCGCTCGAGCGAAGGTTTGCTCGCTCGATCCAAGGAGTTCTCGCTCGAGCCAAGGATTGCGGCCATACAAAAACCTGAAAGAGTGTATTCTTCGCTCGAGCCAAGGCACTAGTAGAAATCACGAAAAATACACTCCTCGCTCGAGCCAGCAAAGCTTCGCTCGAGCGAGCCTCAGAATCCGAGATTTCTCAGGAGTTTGTTTTCTTCCCAATCTAGAATTATTTTTGGTTCTCTATAAATACTTGGTTTTTCTCCAAAACTAAGTGATTCATTGAATTCCTCCAGATCTTCTTTTTGGTTCTTGAAGGTTTATATCTGGGGATATTTTGTTATTTTTCTTTGATGTTTTATTGAGTATTCAACTCATGGTTTAAAGAGAGTACATCAAAGGTTGTTTGTTATACACAAAGAGAGAGTTATTCTTCAGTTGTGGATTCTGAAGAATTCGAGCCTGAAGCTTTGGTGGAATCCGGAGTGACTCATCAGAAAGACAATTCCGTGGTGAAGATGGGGTTGGAAGAGGCACATAGAGGTTGATTCAATTAGGCGTTGTGGATTCGCTAGGTAATTGAGAGTATACCTGTGTAATTCCTTTAATTCTTCTTAGTGGATTGTCTTATGGCAGTTGCCCGTGGTTTTTTTATCACAATTGGAGGTGTCCAATTGTGGTTTTTTCACGTAAAAATCATTGTGTCGATTTGTCTTGATTGTTTGATTGGGATTTTTATATTCTGCTTAAAATTGATACATAATCACAAATCAACATCTAAGAGGTTTCTAGATTTTTTAACGTTATTAAGAAATCAGAGTATACACAATGCTCAAAATCTGGAGGATATATTATTAATTTCCGAAATATACCAATTGTTGGAGACAATAATTGTATCTTAAGATTAAAAACATGCACATAGTTTACTAAGAGTTCAGCTTCTCTCAAATTAACCATCTCAACTCAAGGATAAGTATTTTTGGAGACCTTATTATTATTATTAAAGCAATGCTATATGTAATTTCATTTCTGGTCTCTTTTTATCATTCCTAGACACACAAAAATGAGATTCATATTCATAAATGCATATAGAATCCATTTATTTGTGTATGAGAAAATGAGATAATTAGAAATATAATTATATGTAGCATCTTCTTATTATTGTTAAGACAAATGAAGCCAACAGGTTTGATCGGATGTAACCGAACCATGGATGACAACAGCTAAATCGTGAATTTGAATGCTCTCTAGCACTTTTCCATCCAACAATTCAACAATTAACCATTATCACCAGTTGTGGCTTTTGAATCAACTATTGAATGATGAATGGATAAAGAAAATGTTGGAGAGAATCTTCTTTGAGAGGGTAATTTGTAAACAAGTTGGGCCGAGCTATGGAACCTATCTACGAGACCGAGCTACGGGACCTAACTACGAGACCGAGCTACAAGACCTAGCTACGGGGCCAAGCTATTGGACCTAGCTACAGGACCTAGTGGCGGTCAACGCTATGGCCGAGTTACCAAGCAAGGTAGTCAAACAGAGAGAAGAGCCGAAGTAACTTGGTTGACCGCAATGTTAGCCGAGGTAAAGATATCAGCCGAGGTAAAGGGGTCAGTCGAGGTAAAGATGTCGGCCGCGGTAAAAAGGGCTTAGCAAGTGGATCGCAAGTGTTAGCTCGGTCCAAGTGTAGTGACGGTCACCACGGTCGGAGTGAAGATGGTTAGTTCGGTCATAGTATTTTGAGCCGAGGTATGATGGCTTCTCATGGTGGACCTCGGTTTGGTTAGCACGGTCGTAGCGCGCCATAGTTACTTCGGTCCAGGTATGAAAAGGGATTGACAAGTGTTACCACGGTCCAAATATGATTATGGTCACCAGACGGAGTAAAGGTAGTTATCTCGGTCGTGGTATTCAGAACCAAGGTATTTGGGCTTCTTGTGGTGGACCTAGCTATAGATTAGCTCGGTCGGGGGTTTACTACGGTTAGCACGGGAGTAAGTAAACACCACAGTTGGAGTATGTCAAACCGAGGTACACGCAGTGAATGTAAGAACCGAACTAGTGGTAGCTCGGTCTAGTCTGCGGCTTTAGCATGGTGATGTTATTTCGGTCGTATTGACATCCAACCGTGGTAAAACCATCTCACTTGGTTTAAGCAGTGAGGGGGGTGTTGAAGGATAAGCGTTATCCTTCAGGAGTATGAATCCTAGGAGGACTCTACGCAAGGAGGAGTAAGAGTCTACCAGGATTGTGCTACGCGAAACCTATATAAGCTCACCAATATCACCTTTGGAGAGGTAACACACTTTTGCTCCCTGATTACATTGAGCTTTTGCCTACTTGTCGCTTTCTGACTTAGGCATCGGAGAGGTTTCCGGCACACACCCGCCGGCCAGCTCACGTTTGTGTTTTCAGGTGACAAAGCGACGTCGTACGGAGGAACGCAGACTTGATCAACAGGATTATACGAGAAGGTATATTTCTTTCCCGTACAATTGGCGCCGTCTGTGGGAACTCAGACAAGAACAACCTCTTGGTCAAGCTTTCTCTCGAAGATCAATGGCGAACAACGAAGAACTTCCTCACTCCACCATTGACGGACTAACCCCAGAAGGGGGTGCAAGGCGCGAAGGCCTACCCTTGGTCGCTCCCATGGCGAGTCTGGAACCACAAGGACAAAATTCCAGAAGGGATGCGAGGGGACGAAGACGGAATAACAGCCCTCATCCCTCTCGCTCGCAAAGCCCAGAAAGACAAAGGCGCAGGATTGATCCTCAAACTCTAGAGGATCGCGTCAGGGAACAAGATGAATTAATTCGCAAGATGGCGGCAGACATGGAGTCACTCAAACGCCAGGTGAAAGGAAGAGAAGTGGCGACAGGAGAGGGGCGCAACAACAAGACACCCCCTCGCCACTCGGAAGGGCGTAGTAGGAATTCTACACCCTCCCATGCAGAGAACAGAAGCCTCAGGACAGGCGATACACTATCCGGATCTTCCAGAACTCGTCGCTCCAGGTCTGAGAGGACGAGATCCGAAAGGTCGAACACGGAAGGAAGCACATATTGGCCCTCGCATACGCACCAAACAAGGTCCAGACAGACGAAGTTGCCCAGATCGTCCGACCTACGAACCGTGTTCAAAGAGAAGGCACGATGGAAGGAGGACGCCAGGGCGCGCGATCCACACAGAGTTTCTGCATTACAGCGGTTGGCTCCTCGGACGCATGGAAGCGTCGAGGTTGGAATGCCACTACCGCGCCCTGCCTACGAACCGACGGACAAGGCATTAGCGAGGCTGCAGACCTCACCGTTCGTTCCGGCGATTGAAAACGCACCCCTACCATCAGGCTTCCTTCAGCCCAAATTCACTACATATGAGGGGAAGACGGACCCTTACTCACACTTGAGCCACTTTCGCCAGGTCATGGCTGTATACCGGCGAAACGAGGCTCTGATGTGCATCCTCTTCCCATCTAGCCTTGGCGACCTAGGCTTGACTTGGTTCGAAAAACTCCCAGAAGGCAGCATAGCCTCCTGGGCGCAATTGGCGGAGGCTTTCGTAACAAGGTTCAGAACAAACACTAAAACCCCGGTGGAGATCGACCAGTTACTCTCCATCGACATGGGTGACAAGGAGACCCTAAGATCCTACAATAGTCGCTACTGGGAGACCTTCAACCAGATTGGGGACTGTCCCACCAATCTCGCCATCGCACAGTACAATAGAGGTCTTCCAGTCGGAAACAGGTTGAGGGACTCAATTACCATGACGCCACCCCTCACGATGGAAGCCTTGATGGAAAGAGTACACCAACATATTCGCGTGGAGGAAGATAGCGCCCGCGCTAAAACAAAATCTGGCACAACCGCAATACCAGATAAAATGACCACGGCGAAGGTCAACACGGTAGAACGTCCAAGTAGAAACGGGCAAGGCAGGCGGGACAACGGAGAGGACCAAGGCAAAAGAAGGTTGAGAGTCCACACTGCCATGACCACGGTGTTCAAAAAACCAATCTACCGAATTCTCAGCGAGATACGCGATGAACCTTTCGTCCGATGGCCTGCTAAGCTGGGAGAAGCGCAAAAAGACTACGACGAGAAATCGCGGTGCACCTTCCATGATGAACAGGGGCACCGCACTGAAAATTGCACGCCATTAAAGCAGCATTTGGAAGAGTTAGTGGCAGCTGGGCACTTGGACCAATACATAAAAGGAAGAACTTGAGAGCAAGGAGCTGTTCGCAGATGTTAGCGAGGTAGCTGAACAGAAGGTAGTGGGAGACTTGGTACAGGAAAAGATAGATGTAAAGAACCCAGAGAAGGAAAGCTAGGGCCCAATTGGGATGGACCATACAAAGTGGTTGGTTTAGCTGAAAAGGGGCATATCACTTGGAAGATAGAGCCATCAAGGCTATCCCCAGACCATGGAACACTGCCAATCTCGAGCTATTTTTTCGATAGGGTACTTGTAATTTACATTTCCTCAATAAAACAAGTAGTTCCCTTTTCAGCATAGAATATTTTCTTCTGTAAAAGTTGTTTTGGTAAGCTAGAGGCATTGAAAGCAGAGTTGGATGGAAAAACCAACACTTACCTCTCCTAAGCCGAGGTAAGGACTTAGGCTAAAGGTGGTTGGCAGGTTTGACCAACAAAACTCTTTTGCACCCTTTAGCCGAGGTAAGGACCTAGGCTAAAGGTGGTTGGCAGGTTTGACCAACAAAACTCTTTTGCACCCTTTAGCCGAGGTAAGGACTAGGCTAAAGGTGGTTGGCAGGTTTGACCAACAAAAAATTTTTTGCACCCTTTAGCCGAGGTAAGGACCTAGGCTAAAGGTGGTTGGCAGGTTTGACCAACAAAAAACTTTTTTGCACCCTTTAGCCGAGGTAAGGACCTAGGCTAAAGGTGGTTGGCAGGTTTGACCAACAAAAAACTTTTTTGCACCCTTTAGCCGAGGTAAGGACCTAGGCTAAAGGTGGTTGGCAGGTTTTACCAACAAAAAACTTTTTTGCACCCTTTAGCCGAGGTAAGGACCTAGGCTAAAGGTGGTTGGCAGGTATGACCAACAAAACTTTTTTGCACCCTTTAAGCCGAGGTAAGGACCTAGGCTAAAGGAGGTTGGCAGGTATGACCAACAAAACTTTTTTGCACCCTTTAAACCCAGGTAAGGACCTAGGCTAAAGGTGGTTGGCAGGTTTGACCAACATTTTTTACTCTTCGGCCGAGATAAGGATTAAAAAGTGGTTGGCTGGAAAAACCAACACTTGGTACTCTTCAGCCGAGATAAGGATCAAGGCTGAAGAGTGGTTGGCAGGTATGACAAGATAGATTGCAAGGTTAAGACCGAGATGAGTATATCGGCCAGAGAATGTCATACTTCATTCAAAACATAGCGGAAAATAAATGCAAGCATGGAGCAAGCCGAACAAGCAGTTGAGAGAACTGAAGATTTCATTCCAAAAGTGCATTACAAAAGGAGGGGCCGTAGCCAGGTTACAAACTCCTTTGGTAAACAGAAGAAAAATCATGCATAGAGGTCATTTAAATCGACATCCGAATCAACCCTGGCTTCACCTAAAGATAGCTTGGTCATGACAAGCACACTTTGGTTGAGCTCGGTCGAAAGCACCGCATCACACAGCAGGCAAAGGTGGGATGGAGACCACAGGAGTTGGAGAGTTGGACTGGCGACCGAGCTGGGCGTTATTATCAGGCTTTTGGGATACATCCCCTTCCTCAGTATTGGAGAATTTTTTGCTGAATGGCATTTGCATACTCCACCATGGAGTTCGGTATACAATATGGAGGAGGGTTTAGAAGACCTCGGTCTCTTGGCTATGACCGAGTTGCGCCACAGCTGCTTTCCACCCACACTTGAAGAAGAGGTCTTTGGCAGCCTCACATTGCAGGATATAGTATCTCGGTTAAGCGTGCAAAGGCGTGTCTGGCCAACCTAGTCAGTCTGCAAAGTGAAAAGGAAAAGTATTAAGTACAGATCGTTGGACCGTGCTAAAAGAAACAAAGGCGAAATAAATTGAGTCCTCGCTCGGCCAAGTAAAACGAGGGATTCGCAGCCCGGTTGAAGTTTATGGTGCAGCATTCTTAGCTCGGCAGAGTGGGGCGTTCTTAGCTCGGCTGGAGGAAAAATAATCCCAATCATGCTATGCAGATGGAATTAAGGGGCAATTGAGAGGGTAATTTGTAAACAAGTTGGGCCGAGCTATGGAACCTATCTACGAGACCGAGCTACGGGACCTAACTACGAGACCGAGCTACAAGACCTAGCTACGGGGCCAAGCTATTGGACCTAGCTACAGGACCTAGTGGCGGTCAACGCTATGGCCGAGTTACCAAGCAAGGTAGTCAAACAGAGAGAAGAGCCGAAGTAACTTGGTTGACCGCAATGTTAGCCGAGGTAAAGATATCAGCCGAGGTAAAGGGGTCAGTCGAGGTAAAGATGTCGGCCGCGGTAAAAAGGGCTTAGCAAGTGGATCGCAAGTGTTAGCTCGGTCCAAGTGTAGTGACGGTCACCACGGTCGGAGTGAAGATGGTTAGTTCGGTCATAGTATTTTGAGCCGAGGTATGATGGCTTCTCATGGTGGACCTCGGTTTGGTTAGCACGGTCGTAGCGCGCCATAGTTACTTCGGTCCAGGTATGAAAAGGGATTGACAAGTGTTACCACGGTCCAAATATGATTATGGTCACCAGACGGAGTAAAGGTAGTTATCTCGGTCGTGGTATTCAGAACCAAGGTATTTGGGCTTCTTGTGGTGGACCTAGCTATAGATTAGCTCGGTCGGGGGTTTACTACGGTTAGCACGGGAGTAAGTAAACACCACAGTTGGAGTATGTCAAACCGAGGTACACGCAGTGAAAGTAAGAACCGAACTAGTGGTAGCTCGGTCTAGTCTGCGGCTTTAGCATGGTCATGTTATTTCGGTCGTATTGACATCCAACCGTGGTAAAACCATCTCACTTGGTTTAAGCAGTGAGGGGGGTGTTGAAGGATAAGCGTTATCCTTCAGGAGTATGAATCCTAGGAGGACTCTACGCAAGGAGGAGTAATCCTAGAAGGACTCTACATGGAGGAGTAAGAGTCCTACCAGGATTGTGCTACGCGAAACCTATATAAGCTCACCAATATCACCTTTGGAGAGGTAATGCAACTTTTGCTCCCTGAATTACATAGAGCTTTTGCCTATTTGTCAAGCTTTCTGACTTAGGCATCGGAGAGGTTTCCGGCACACCCGCCGGCTAGCTCACGTGTGTATTTTCAGGTGGAACGACGTCGTACGGAGGAGCGCAGACTTGGTCAACAGGATTATACGAGAAGGTATATTTCTTTCCCGTACATTCTTCATTAAACCGCTCCCATTTTGGGAGATGTCGGTGTGGCAAGTATATGAGGTAGTGAAGTTGCTTTCTTGAGAGAATTTTATTTGGAAAACCTAGAACAAAATAAGCATATTTGCATGGAAGTATGATTAATTAGTTACCTCGATACTTGGGGCAGAAATCTACACGCAATTTGGAGATACGAATTTGGGATTTTGGAATTCCAATACACACGAGACTAGGAAGGTTTTCAAGTTCCACACTGAAAATATTGATTTTGCCCCTTTCATCATTATCGTTGTCATCGTCATTGTTATCATCTTCTTCTTCTTCTTCTTCTTCTTCTTCTTCTTCCCTGGAGACAATCTTTTCTACTTTCTCACAATTTTCAATTCTTAGACATTTTAGATACCCAAGGACCTTGACCATGGAAATTGTGAATATATATCTCAGGTTGTCACACCTCTCCACTTCTAGGGATGTTAGATTTTTGAAACAATGAGTTTGTTGAGAAACATTCTTCCATATATGCTTCAACTTGGGAAAATACATCAATTTCAAATCTCGAAAGTAAGTACTAGAGCATACCGACCCTTGGAGGTTGAATATTGTTTCAAGTGAATCACACCACCATACCTTCAGCCGTTCTAGACGTCGTAGTCTTTGCATTAAATTTGACGAGATCACATTTGATCATTTCTCACAACATTGGACCAACATGAATCTCACTTTGTCAAGGCGGTCAACTTCAAGTTGGTTGTGCCTCATCTCTGTTGATCCATTTATGTCTGTGATAGTAAGTTTTTCAACGTTGAACACAGACCAGTCACTGAAAATAAACTGCAAGTCCATTAAACTTAACTATTAGTGTTAGTAACATAATTATTTTACCAAAGACTTCATTTTATTCAAGAGTTTTGGGGATAGTTTGGAAATAAAATAAAATTTTAAATGAAATTTTGGTGTCATATCAACAACTTTCATTTGATCATAGACTGCAATTAATGGTGGCGGTAAAATTAATTCAAAATCAATTGATATTATTAAAAGAATAAATGTTAAATTAATTTTTGAGTAATAATTTGATGACAAAATGATATTTTCTGCCCTATAAAATACTTGCATAATGTAAGATACCCAACAATGGTTAAATCTTTCTTGGTAAGTCAACATTTAAAAGATTAAATCATTAGTATCATTGACGCTGCTTTTTGGATTATGAATTTAGATAGGAATTTAAAAAGGTAAAAGAAAGAAAAAATTAACTTATACTCAATTCACATTGTCCTCACCTTTTTTCTTTCCCATTTCAAAATTCCTACCTAAATTCCTAATTCAAAACACAACCTTACTGTTTGAACAATAGCTAAGGAAAATGAAGCGTTTAAACTTAGGACACGACTTGTTTTGTGCATGGAATTTAATAAAATAAAAACAGCAACATCCAAATAGTCTTATATTGTGTTTGGTTCATCGATTTGAGGAGAAATTTGAAAAGAAAAGAGAAAATATAAGTAAAATATAAATGAAATATAATTACATTTTATCTACATTTCTCACATATTTATCATTTTCCTTTCTATTTTCAAATCTCTATCCAAATTCATAAACTAAATACAACCTTAAAATAAAATAGTCAGACTCAATATGGTACAAGAGCTTGTATGGAATCTGAAAATGAATTTTAGAATACAGTAGTTTGTCATCTAGAAAAACTATAGTAAAGCAGTGCTTCAAGCCAAAAATTAAATAGAGAAATCGCCCTTTCTATTTAAATTTTACACATCCTCCCCTAACATCTGTTAGACAGTTACCATTCACTCTGTGAGTATTATAAAAAAGGCAAAATTACATATTAGTCCCTAAATTTTGCTACTCCTACCTAAATTTTTTATGAGTTTGTATATATAAAAAATTTATTAATAAATATTTTTTATTTTTTTTTTAATATCATAGTTAAGACTTTCATAGCTTTTATTCCCTCCCCCGGGGCGAAGAAGGCTCCACTCATTAAGAAACAAGATCCAATAAGTCATTGTCACAATATCACGAGTAACAATATAAAATTATGGACTTTAGAAAATCAAAAAAAAAATATTATGCACTTTGAATGGAGAATTTGAATAGGGATAAATCAGTGAGATTAAAGAGACTTAAAAATCTTTAAGAATAGATCAAATTAGGGTAACGTTTTTATTCAGTTGGCAAAATTAATTGAAGGTGTTGTTGGGATTCTAGGCCCATCACGAGGCCAACCTCAATGATCTGAGCCATTCATATCGAAGAACCTATCGAGAAAATCATCCTTGTAAAAAATCAGATTGTTTGGACAACTATAATTACATAGTTAAATTACATTTGTCATATAGAAATGAACAATAATTATAATTTTATTATATATTGTTTATTATTTTGAAGACAAATATAATATAATAATGTAACTATAATATTCAAATCAATTTAATTTTCTATAAGAATGATCTTTTCAACTTGTCATAATTTTAACGAATACGGCAAATGGGCTTTGACAAAAATACCATAGGACACATTTTATACATTAGACAAAATTAACACAAATTGAGTGCATGGCATGAAAATGAATTTGTTCATACAATAAAAAAATACGCGAAATAGGATTCCTCTAATATGTAAAACTTTATATCTAAAAAGTGTAATGATCTCACCCAAACTAATAAGTCTTATTATTCTATATCAATCAAAATATGTGTTGTTTACACATTCAAAAAATATGTGAATAAAATCGGAGTAGATGGATATTGATTGACTAATTAGACATCTCAACTAGGTCTAGCCTAGTTGGCCACCATACCTTCCTTAGGGCTTAGTCCCAAGGAAGTTATGGGTTCAATTCTCTTTAGGGAGGTTGAATTAAGGGAGTGTAAACACTTAGGTGTTTTGCCAAGAGTGGGGAGATTTTCTCCCATAGTTAACAACTAACAACTAACATTTGTCGATAAAAAAAAAAAAAAAAAACTCAACCCGTTCAAATCGTATGGGAGTTATGATCAAATCACGGTGGGGAATTAACACAATTTATCATCCCATATATTATCAATATATTAGTTTAATAAAGAACACTCTGGTCAATCATTTAAATTTAAATTTAAGATTAAAATTTTGGGGGCAATTGTGTCAAATTATATTTTTTTTAATCCATAATAATAACAACAATTTGAAATATCATATAACATTTACCTATCCATCTATCTATTTATTTACAAATATGTCATTTTGTCCACATGCCATCTATGTGTCCATTTATTGTTCATCAATAAACTAGAATAGAGAACTTCAAGAATTGATGTTTACAAATTTGTTTACCTAATAAATCTTTGTTAAAAAAATTGAAAGAGTGGTTGGGCTAGGTAGGGCAGGGGTATACATTTATCACAAGTCTCACTTTGGTAATTTAAATCGTTTATTTTTATAATAATAGTCTTTGTGTATAGATCATAAAATATAATAATAATAAAATAATCATATTGATTTGATCATTAAAACAATATAATTTTATCATCTTTATCTTCAAAAAATGGATTCAAAAAACTGGACGATCTTCCATTTTTTTGAACATAAATATGATAAAATTACGGTGAATTTTAAAGTTAATTAATGTACCTTTCCATCCAAGAGATGGTGTTAAGATGAGGTTGAAAAGTCTGCCTTTTGTTGGTCTAGCTTGTGCTAAAATGTTGATTGGAGTATCTTCATTTTGGGACAGTTGGTTACTTGTATTGTTTTCAACAAAGATCCCTCAAACGTACAAGCCTCAGAGTAGAAACTCCTAAGGTTTGGCAATTCACTGAGTTTGAGACTACTCAGTTGAGGAAACATGATCGTACTTGTTATCACTGCATCATCTGTATTTGGTTCATTTCCAATGATTGATTCCATCATACCACATTCATTACCTCTATTTCTCGTAGTTTCACAAGAAGTTTGGCTAGAGAGTATGAGAACAGATTTCTTAAACTGTCACAATCATTTACTACTAAGGATATTAGATTCTGAAAGCCTTGAATTCCTGCTAAATTGTCCTTCCAAACATGTGTCAAGTTTGGTAGACAGCTTAATTTCACCTTTTTTAATGAAGGGAGCGGCATATCTAATATGCCTTCCCAAACAAGTCCTTCAAGGTCAAATGCTACTCCAATAGATCGACAGTCACGTACTTCAAGTAGTTAAAGATTTTGCATGCCCTTATTTGAATTGGATAGGAAAGAATGTTTGAGAGCCCATGACATTTGTCAACTGTTATCGTTCTTAGTTTACCTTGAAGTTGTCCAGGCCAAATCTCCATCAGATTCTCCATGTCATAGATTCTCAATTCTTCAATGGCAGTCAATTTGACCTGTGAGTCCATTCACATGCTTAAAAACTAAATTAAGCACAACAAATGTTATTCCCATTAAACATCATCCATTTAGTTTTCAAATTAATATACTTCATATTTGACTAATTAAACATAAAACAGTTCTTACACATCAATTACAATACATTTTTTGATCCGAATTAAGCTAAAAAGTCCAACCCATTTTATTATATTCTTAAATTTACCAAATATAAAAATACACATTAAATTTCATTTTGGTATAGTGGAGGGTGATCAAGGTGATGGGGAGTCAAATCAAACAATAGATAATGAAGTACAAGGATTCTCATCATGGTTATCATAATCTTACTATTTTACGATTTCAATTGGGTCAAATGATTCAAATCACAATAAGATCTTAAATTTATTAAAATATGGAAGTGACTAAGATCAGGGTCATAGGAAAAGGGTGATGGGATCACCCTACCAAAAAGCCTTGAATTATTTATTATTTTTATTTTTTGTGACAAAAAATTTTTTGATAACTAATTGATCCTATTTAAAAAATAAGAGACCCTATCATTAGAAACCAATACTCAATAGGAACCTAGTCTTTCTCTATTATGTTTTTGTTCTCAACACTCAAATCAAATGAAAGATCAATGGTTGAACGGTTACTTGATTACGTGTATAAAAAGAGGATATGTTTGACACTATTGACAATGAAAAGGGATACAGATTTTTTTTTTCTTCTTCTGGTAAGCAACACTAGAACACAGAATAAAATTGAAGGAAGAAAGTAAAATTATAGCAAATTGAACACAGAATAATATATGATTAATTGAAGGAGGAAATGAAGAAAGAAAAACCTTTGAGATTTTGTTCCGTCTCTTACAGATAAAAAATGCACTGCATAATCATTCGCCTGTAGTGAAGAGTAAAGCTTTTGAGAAAATCAAATAGGAGAGCATCAAAAGCCAAACAATGAACTCTTAATTGTTGATGCAGACTAATTATACTCGAAAGAGGTTTGCCCTTTTGAGATAATACGATTAATCTTATATTTTGACATAACTATATTAATTTATTTTTTAGTATGGTTAAAACTATTAAAATTAATATCAATAATAGTTAGACATTGAAATAAATAATGGTAATTAAATATTTTAGTATGAAAGAAATTATAATCACCTTGCTTGTTTCCACTTTTCAAAAAACACTTTTTAGAAAATTATTCTTTCTTATTTTTCGTATTTTTTTGTTTTTACTGAATTTTTAAAATATTTTAAGCAATTTTTTACGTTTTAGACACACCTAACATAAATACACCTAAAAAGTAAAAAAATTGTAAAAAAAATTATTTAAAAATTCACTAAATACCAAAAATACAAAAAAAAAAATATAAGAATTCAGTACATTTTTTGTATTTTTATGTATTTATTAATTTTTTAAAATATTTTTTCACAAATTTTTTACTTTTTAGATACATCTAACTAAGGTGCATCTAAAAAAGTAAAAAAATGTTTAAAATTTAAAAAATATTCACTAAAAACAAAAAAACACAAAAACCAAAAAAATCAGTTTTCAAAAAACTTAATCCAGAAAACTCAAACCAAACACACTGAATATCATTTTTTTAAATTTATATGATGAAAAAGTTAATGATAAAAAATAACTTAAGTGTTATGTGAATTAAAATTTTGTGAAAAATTAATATAATTATGTCAAAAGCGTATAATTAATTGTATTTTTTTTTCAAATCACATGAGAGGTAAGTATAATTTATTTTACATACATAAAATAAAGCACAAAGAATAAAGTGCATCTTGCCTTAAAAAATGAGGAAAATATTGTGACTTTTTAAAGTTTTTTTTTAGAGTTAGCTAAAAATTAAGCCTATAAAAAAAATCAATACTAGAATAATTAGTTTGTTTTGACATATTATAGTTTGGGGTCAGCTTCCGGATTTGATCGTATTGTTTTTGTTCGTGGAGTCTATCAGGATTCCGTTTAAATGATTTGAACCGTTCATTTTTTAGACTACAATATATCGATCATTCATAAAAAAAAAAAAAATAAGGTCAATCCAATAATTATAAGCACATTAGTTTATTACATTTGTTTCCTGAAAAATAAATGATCAAGTTTTTAAATATTATTCGTCGTTTATTTTTGTCATGAACTAATATAGTTATAATTATCGCGGATTGATTTAATTTTTTTTATGAATAATTTATATGTTATAATTTAAAAAGTAAACCATTCAAATCATTGAGACGTGACAAATCCCCATAGCCCAAACAGTACAATCCAATTGAAGCCTATTGTTTGTGTTTTGTTTTTTGTTTTTGGGGCGGGGGGTTTTAATTTTCTAATTGCCTTTATAATGGCTAAGATGAGTTTTTTAATGGGAAATAGATGTTTCAAATGAGTTCATTTTTTATTTTTTTATTTTTTTTGAGTAAAATGAGTTTTTTTTAGTCAATAAATAGCTGTGAGAAAAATCACTAAAGTTGTGTGTTTATTTTCAAATGTAAGATGTGTAAATCCTACATGGACAAAATTGGGAAATGATCCCGACCCCAGCACTCCCACACTTTTGAGAGAGAGGGGGAGGAGAGAGGGGGAGGAGAGAGAGTGGAGAAAAAAAAACATATATATATATATATATATATAATGTGTGGCCACAAATCAATTGAAAGTTGCGGGGGTCTTAAGTATTTTCCGACAAAATTATAGATGCACCATTTAACTTTCACATTTATTTATAATTTGGATTATTTGGTGCAATATTTTTTAGTTGTTTATATATATATATATATATATATATATTTATATTGTAAGAGACTATATTACACTGTTTGATATAACTTTTATTTATAATTTATTATTCAAAATTTAGTTTTTATTTTTTTAAAGCTAAAAGTTAATTGAATTATGAAAGAAAAAAATAAAATAAAAATACTTGTCATTTAAAGGAAGGGCATTTATGCTTCAATGGACCCCAACAAATACTGCAAACGAGCCGAACCGAACTTTAGTATCTTTAGACTTCATTATTAAGATTTTAACGAGCTTAAGCTGAGTTGGGTTGGACTTGACTCAAGCTCGAGTCTATTCATGAGCCTTAACGAGTTAAAAAAATTATAAATTCATACTTGAGTATAAGATTAAAGTTACAATTAAAAATTTAATTATACAATTATATATACAATACATATAAATATACTAAAAAAGAGTCACTATATTATCAAAATAGTAATATCTACCACTACTATTATATAAATATATTATCTATAATTAGCTATTATTTACATATAAATAACTTTAGCTATTATTTACATTTGTATTATTTAAATATATAAAATATCGTCAAATTAGTACACATTAATGTGTGTTTGGAGAGGAAAAAAATTAAATACACACATAACCTTTGACATAGTGTACAAAGTAGTTGTCGCAAAACTTAAACTCAACGTCGAATTTATTAGGCCAAGATTTTACCATTGAACTAATGGTCACCTCTATTTTTAAATATATTTTTATATTATTTAATATATAAATAATATATTTATTTTATTATTTAAATAATAAATATCAAACGAGTCAACTAACGAGCTTGACTTTAGTTGTTTGAATTTATTTATTAAAATTTTAACAAATTAAAGTGCAATAAAAATTTAACAAATGAACTGAACTTGAACCCGGATTCAAGCCTATTTACAAACAATTATGCTCATTTGAAACCCCAATCCAAGCCCAAAAGCCCATTGAGGGGAGTGGCCGACTTTGCTTTTGCTTTTGCTTTGGTTTTTGCTTTTGCTTTTGGACCATTTATTAATGACAATAGAATGATGCACCTCTTTAATCTCTTTAATATGAGAGTTTTAGAAAAGCACTAATAATATAGAATATCAAAAAAAAAAAATTAAGGTCAAAACATCAAATCACATGGAATCCACACATCAATTACAATTGTTAGAACTCTTAATTTAGAACTCTCAATCCTTTTCTAATAAGAAATAACATATCAGTTGAAAAGGTGAAGGAAAAAAAAAAAGAAAAAAAGCAGACGACTGGATAGTATAGTTAGGTCCGTAAGGTAAAATTTGAATTTTTTAATATATAAAATTTATTGAATATTTCATCTATACAAAATATTACATTAATCGATTACCGATAGCCCCTCAATCAGATCATATTTTTGTCAATAGTAAATATAATCTTTTGGTTATGTTGAGTTGAATTGTTATCTAAAAAAAAATATTAACAAGTTGTTGTATTATGTTCAAAATTTGTAAGACTTTAAACCGCCAAACCGATTTGCATCCATCCGCCAATCCGCTAAACCGCTCAATCCACATCTGTCAATCCTGTGGACGGATGCAGATTGATTTTTTCCAACCTGCCAATCCGGCGGACGGATGACAGATTAGAGGTTTCCCGACCGCAACTGAACCACGAACACCCTAATTCTTGGGTATCTAAAAATAATGTAGTTTTTAGAATATCATCTTGTATATTAATCTTATTAATTGATTTAAAAATAATTTGTTTAATTCTTTCACAATGGTCTTTTACTTTATCTTTAATGAGTCAAATAATTTCATAGGGAAGAATTGTTCTTATTTTTTCAAAAAGACAAATTTTTCTAATTGTTTCAAAAGAAAGATCTGAATATTCATGGTTTATGAATTTAGAAATTTGAAGAAAAGTATTTATTTTTTCAAATTTACAATCTTGATCCCAATTCATTTGTTTAATGAGTTGGAAACAAAGTTTTTGTAACTCATTTATTTTAATGGTTTGTTCCGCTAATTGAAAGATAAGTTAGACATATGTAATCTAAAACTTTTTTTGTTTTCAAAAATTTGGGTTTTCCACACACCATTGAATTAATTATAAATTTTTCTGGGAATACCAAGATTAAAAAGGTCTTCAATTTCAGATTCATCTGGTTTAGATTTCTGAAATTCAAAGGGGATTGGATTAGTTTGCTGCTGCTAAAAAATAGGCATTGATGGAGCACTATAGAAAGCTTTTTTAACTTTTGGCTATCATATGCTTGATAGCAAACTTTAGGGAATCCCACAACTTGAGTATTGCAATCTTTCCAATTTGTGTAAATTCCAGGTTGTCCTGAAAAAACAACATAAACTTTTTCTGTCTTGGGGATTGCTTTTTTGGAAATTGTCATACATTCTTTATCGAACTCAACGGGCTGTTTACCTGTGTTCATGGCTGAAAAAAGAAAACACTTGTTTAGTGATTCTAGCTTAAAAAATTTACAAGAAAATTATTAATTCCTTTCAAATGTTTTCAAAAGCATATGTAACAATTTTATTATACCATCGAAGTCGGCGGCCTTCTTCAATATTTTTCTTATTAACTAAAAAATCTTTTACTTCTTGATTTTCTGTTCCAACAATAAAGCATTTAAGAGCAAGATATATGTGGAATCTTTTTAAAACAAGTTTTATGGCTAAAAGTTCTTTTTCAAAAATAATATATCTTGTTTCAACAGGTTTAAATTTGCTAGAATTATATCCACAAATTAATTTATGTTTCTGAGTTTTTATGAAAATAGGTTTTTTTCCTATTTTTAATTCCATAACTATTTGTTTCTTCAGACTTGGTCCAGAATTGAGAAGGTATTGCTTTTAATATACATCCCCAACATAATTTTAAGGCATCCGTTTCAAAAATAAGTTTGTCTCTTTTTTTAGGTAAATAAGTTGTAGGCATGATTGTAATACTTTCTTTAATTTGTTTAATTAAATTAGTATCTCTTTTGACCAGCAAAATTATACATCTTTCTTTAATTTTGCTAATAAGGAAGCTCTAATTTTGCTAGATTTTTTATGTAATTTCTCCCATAATTAAGAATTCCTAAAAAACTTTGAAATTGTTTTTCATCTGAAAATTCTTTTACTTTTGAAATAATATGTTCTTGTAGTTTTAATCCTATTGATGTAAGGATTAATCCTAAGAACTCTATTTCTTCTTTCTTTACCTCTATCTTTTTAGGAGAGAGAATAATTCTATATTTTTGGAATTTATTACATAATTGTCCAAGATGATTCTTGTGTTTTTCCATTGATTTGGAAAAAATATCATCTATATATACTACACAAAAATCTTTAAGTTTATTTAAAATAGAATCCATTCATCTTTGAAAGATTCGTGGTGCAATATTTAATCCAAATGGCATAACATTCCAGTGATAATGTCCTCTTGGAGTACTGAAGGTAGTCAATGGTTTTGACTCTTCTGTTAATTGTAATTGCCAATATCTTGACTTACAATGAAATTTACTAAAGACTTTTAACCCCTGAGTTAAGTTTATCAAAATGTCTTTTCTTGGGATATAATAACCATCAAATTCTATCTGTTCATTAAGCCTTTTATAGTTAATTACATGCATAATTTCTAACCATAAATGCAGGGCATGAATGAGGACTAGTGGTTACTTCAATGAGATTTTCCTCAAGAAGTTCATTAGTTTGAATTTTGAATTCATAATTATTATATTAGGGTTTTTTAATTTTAAACTACAATATCGTGGAGTACGATACCACAGTTTGAAAAGATTGTCACTAAAATTTTCAGTTAAAATTATATAAATCCAATGAGATTCATTAAGAGTATTTTTATATGGTGTTAAGTCACCAAGCTTAGTTGGCATGAACTCTTGATCACATATATAATGATGTTGTTCCAACAAAGAAATTGTTACCAATTGCTGGTTGAGAGTTGTGTGAGTGATTTTCCGATCACACTGCCCAACTCAGTATTCAGCTAGAGAACACTGGCAGAATAGATGACACCTGGCTAACCTGCAACAGAAAGAGAAGATTCCGGCAGTGGCTCGTCCACCCGGGGGCACTCCGACGATCAAGTCAGTATATCTCTCAAAGATAATCAATAGTATTAAAATCACTATTCAGAATATAAATTGCGTACCTTAGACCCATGGGGGTGCGTTTCTTTTATAGCCAACACAATCCTAGTCCCAATAGAAACCTAGCTCTAATGGACTTAGAATTACTGCTAATCTTGGACTCCCAGTAGGATTGGGATAAACTCTCTAAGAGTCTTATCCTTTCCTAACTGAAGTCTTCTTCTATGCTAGGACTCTTGTCCCCTATCCGCTTATCCCGGACTCCGATATCTTCGGAGATAATCTCGGCGTCTTGGTCAAGACACGTGGCACCTCGGCTAAAATGTCGGCGTCACCTTACCACGTGTTGATATCTTGAAAATATATCCCCACAACTGCCCCCTAGATTCTATTACCTCGACATTCTGAGGTGATGGAACCTATATATAGGTACTTCCTTCCAGTACGTCGGTTTACAGTATCTCAGGCGAGATCATTATGTTGGCCGACATGTCTTCGTTAAAGAACAAGAATTTCAAGAACCCTTTCACGCGTATGAGCTGTCATACACAATAATTCAATCCGTTTACGACACGCGTCTTTCCTATATTGGATCGTACCAGCGACGCGCCTGAAAATCGTCTCGCGCCTGCGTGCGCCGTCTGACAGAACCGTCCTTCTAGGCGCATTGATGGCCTTTTTGCCGCCGTTTCCAATTTTTAACAAAATTTGTTTCCGTTTTTTGCCCTTTCACTTTTCATCGCCTCTGTTGCTCTCTCTCTCTCTAGCTTTTCTCTCTAAATCCTCCATTGTTCAAGCTGTAACGCCCTCAAAATAATACATAAAACCCATCTATTAAACATGCATTGATATAAGATAAATCAACCATTTCTATTCATCAGAGTAGTTCTTACAACAGTATTACATGTTAACAACAAAAGCAAATGCCCTATGGGCTTACAGCTTTCCAAGTCAACACTTGGTTTCACAAAAGAAGAGTACTAACTCTGTACAGAATAAGCCCTTGGCTTGATATACATGCAATACAAACAAAATAAACAAAAAAGAGTCTTCAACCCTCATCAACATCCAAGCTATGTCCTTGGAGGTGGCATGCTACCTGTACCTGAAAATAATGTCCCATATAGGGTGAGCCAATGCCTAGTAGAGATATGCTAAACACAATATGGGCAATAACTAAGACTTTAGGGGTTGATAAATGTTCAATTCCCATAAATCAATTCATAACCACTGGGTTCATGTTTCATTTCTTTTCCATTTCTCATCTTACAATAGATAAACATACTAGTTGTATCAACATCTCGACAGATAAGCATACAGGCTGTGTCCACATTTCAACAGATAAGCATATTAGCTATATCAACACTTCCAAAGATAAGCATATGAGCTGTATCAACACTTCCATAGATAAGCATATAAGCTATGTCAACACGTTAACTGACAAGCATATGAATTGTATCAGTGGAGTCCATCCCCTATCTCCTCCCAAGCAACATCCGGTTTAGAGGTCCATCCCCTATCTTCCCCCTAAGCCGTGGAGTACATCCCCTATCTCCTCCCACACACACACAACGTATATACACATAGGTCATATACTCAATCAATCAATACATAACGTTAATGTATCCTATCAACCGTCATACTTTATGACACATCCAATTGATTTGTTTTAGTTTGCCTAATCGTCATGCATTGTCTACAACAATCAAAACTACCCTCCACCGGTAGCCCAAGCAATTATTTCTAAACAGATAATAAAAGCTCCAACAGATAAAATATCAATGTTTTCAAAAGTGACCAATTAATAAATCAAACTCCACCGTTTCACAATACAATGAATCAATTTCATTATTCCCAACTTAATTCCAAATACCAACGCATTACCCAGATTAATTATACCAATTAATCTATACAACAAATTTGGGTTTTCTACCCCTTTTTCCAATATTAACCCAATGGTCCAAATATCAACAACCAACAACAATATCATCATTTTGAAACCAAAGTACACGTTTTTAGAATCAAAATAACAAAACCCTCTTTTACCATTTTGAAACCCTAAGTCCAAAAATTACCCAACTTCAACACTTTATCAAAACAACCAAAAATCTATGTCAAATACCATAAGAGTGAGTAGGAATCCCTATCTCAAAAGATGAAACCCAACGAAGGAGATGACGAAAATGAAGATGCTCCAAATCCCGAGATTCTTGGATCACAAGATAGCCCACGATGATCAACAACTTTTTTGTAAAGACCAAAGGTTTGGAAAACACTCTAGCTAGATCAACACTTAGAGAGAAGTGAAGACTTTAGAGAGAGAAGCTCTCAAATGGCGTTTTTGAAAAGTAAGAGAGAGAGTGTGAATGTAAAAAGTGATTTTAAAAAGCCTATCTGCCTTCAGTTATACGACATTCCCGCTCGAGCGGAAAACACAACGCTCGAGCGTAAAGAACAAATAACTAGGTCCGCTCGAGCGCGAAAACCAGTCCGCTCGAGCGTAGATTTCCCCCTTCCAGAACATGCACAAGAAATGTACTGCCCGCTCGAGCGCCAATAAGACCGCTCGAGCACAACCCGCTCGAGCGCAGGAAATCCGCTCGAGCGTAGAAAACACACCTGCAGAAGTTTTGCAGGGACACAAAATACTGGAAGAGTGCAAACCCCGCTCGAGCGCAAGAAGACCCGCTCGAGCGGACCATCCAAAACTGTGCATCAACAAAGGGAGCCAAAACTCTACCAACCTGAATCAACCAAGCCCAACACATCCTAAAACCCAAACGGATCGATTTAAAGGATGACGACAAGACAATCACAACTAACAACTTCACGGAACCGAGTTCGGAATACAACTGAACAGTAAAGGGACAACCGGGATCGCTATAACCTCCCCCCCTTAAAGAATTTCGTCCCCGAAATTAAACACAAGTTTTTCAAAAACAAGTTTTCTCCATTTCCAACAATATTACAGCATAATATTAAACATTCTGACCCATTACCGGTCAATTCTATCTCTTTTCAAGAGGCATTTCACATTATACATAACAACCTGCATTATCAACATGCATTCCTTTGAAATTTACCAATTTCAACTCATTTTCCACAATTCCTTAACACATGCAACATTAATATCATGCTTGCATTTTCACAATATAATTAACATGCATAATGTTAACATAACTTCCATTTACCAAAACATTTACAATGTTTTACAACTTAAGACACACATGATGTTCTTAAAGTTCAATATTATTACAGAATTTCATTACATGATTACACATCAACAAACATGTCCGGATACTTCTCACGGACTTCCAACTCACGTTCCCAAGTGGCTTCCTCCACTCCGTGATGCTTCCACAAAACTTTTACCAAGGGAATGGTCTTGCCTCGCAAGACTTGATCCCGCCTATCCAAGACCCGAACTGGTCTCTCCTCATACGAGGCATCCTCATCTACCTCCAAATTGGTCCAATCCAACACATGGGATGGATCCGGCTCGTACTTTCGAAGCATACTAACATGAAACACGTCATGAACCCCGGACAACTGCGGTGGCAAAGCCAAATGATAAGCAACTTCCCCAATCCTTTCAAGGATCCCAAAGGGACCAATAAACCGAGGGGATAACTTCCCACTCTTTCCGAATCTCATCAAACCTCGCCTCGGTGATATTTTCAAGAAAACATGATCACCTACCTCAAATGCCAAAGGCCTCCTCCTACGGTCGGCATAACTCTTTTGGCGACTCTAGGCTGTAGCAAGCCTCTTACGGATAAGCTCAACTTTCTCTGTCGTCTCCCTAACCAACTCCGAACCCAACAAAGGTGCATCACCTACCTCAGCCCAACAAACTGGAGATCTACACGGTCGGCCATACAAGGCCTCGAACGGTGCCATACTGATACTAGACTGAAAACTGTTGTTGTAGGCAAACTCCACTAAGGGCAAGTGCCTCTCCCACGTTCCACTAAAGTCAAGGACACAACCCCGAAGCATATCCTCAAGAATCTGAATAGTACGCTCGGACTGCCCGTCAGTCTGAGGATGATAAGCTGTACTAAAGGTCAACTTAGTGCCCAAGGCACTCTACAAACTCTGCCATAACCTAGCAGTAAAATGAGGATCTCTATCTGAGACGATCGTCACTGGGACCCCGTGCAATCTCACTATGTCCCGAATATACAAGTCGGCGAGATGATCTACCGAATCTCTCACGCGCATAGGAATGAAGTGCGCCGGCTTAGTCAACCGGTCCACAAGCACCCAAATAGCGTCACTACCCCGCTGAGTCCTCGGAAGACCTACAACGAAGTCCATAGTGACATGCTCCCACTTCTACTCGGCAATAGGCAAGGGTTGCAGCAAACCTGCTGGCCTCTGATGCTCGGCCTTCACTTGCTGACAAGTAAGGCACTTCGATACAAAAACAGCCACATCTCTCTTCATACCCCGCCACCAAAACTGGCGACCCAAATCCCGATACATCTTAGTGCCTCCCGGGTGCACCGCAAGACGTGAATGGTGAAACTCTCGGAGTACTTCCTCTCGGCAAGACTCCGGCACAAACAAACGGTCTCGGTATCTCACACTCTGGTCGGGATACACCGTCAAACCCTTCTCAACCTTCCCACTGGAGATCTTCTCTCGGAGGGATTCTACCTCAAGGTCACCTCTCTGTGCCTCTAACACTCGAGTCACAAGGGTAGGCTGTGCAACAACAGAAAACAAGGCCGCAGCCTCTACAGATTCACCTAGAAGCAAATCAAACTCACCAAGTGCACCCAACATTTCCCACTCCCGGATGGCTATACAAGCTACATCACTAATGGATTTCCCACTAAGGGCATCGGCCACAACATTGGCCTTTCCGTGATAGTGCAACTCGAAATCATAGTCCTCAATGAACTCCATCCACCTTCTTTGCCTCAAATTCAAGTCCCTCTGTGTAAACAGATACTTCAAACTCTTGTGATCCGAGAACACCTCGAATCTCTCACCATAAATGTAGTGCCTCCAGATTTTCAAGGCAAAGATCACTGCTGCTAGCTCTAGGTCATGCGTAGGGTAATTCTTCTCGTGTATTTTCAACTGACGTGAACCATAAGCTACCACTTTCCCCTCTTGCATCAACACACAACCCAAACCCTCTCGTGAGGCATCACAATAAACCGCATAACCCAACCCTCTCTCCGGAATAATCAAAACCGGAGCGGTGGTCAATCTAACCTTCAACTCCTGGAACGACTTTTCACAAGTCTCATTCCACACAAACTTGACCCCTTTCCGCGTCAACCTAGTCAACGGCGAAACTAGCCTGGAGAAATCTTTCACAAACCGACGGTAGTACCTAGCTAATCCCAGAAAACTGCGGATCTCAAACACACTCTTAGGCTGTACCCAATCTTGCACTGCCTCAGTCTTGGATGTATCAACAGACACCCCGTCCCCGGATACCACATGGCCTAAGAATTTGACCTCTCCTAGCCAGAACTCACACTTCCCAAATTTAGCATAAAGCTTATGGACTCTAAGCAATTCAAGCACCACTCTCAAGTGTTCTTCGTGTTCCTCCTCAGAAGGCGAATAGATGAGAATGTCGTCCACGAAAACAACCACAAATCGATCTAAGAATTCTCGGAAGATCCGGTTCATCAAGTCCATAAAGACTGCCGGTGCATTGGTAAGCCCAAAGGGCATCACCAGAAACTCATAATGGCCATACCGCGTACGGAATGTCGTCTTCGGAATATCCTCCTCTCTGACCCTCAACTGGTAGTAACCCGATCTCAAGTCTATCTTAGAGAAACAATGGGAACCCTTCAACTAGTCAAACAGATCATCTATACGGGGCATAGGGTACTTATTCTTAACCGTAGCCCGATTCAACTTCCGATAGTCGATACAAAGTCTCAAGGCACCATGTTTCTTTTTAGCAAAGAGGGCCGATGCTCCCCACGGTGAAACACTAGGGCGAACAAATCTCTTATCTAGCAATTCCTGGAGGCTGAATCTTCAACTCACTCAACTCGGCTGGGGCAAAACGATAAAGTGTCATAGAAATCGGCGCCGTCCGGGCACTAAATCAATGGAGAACTCTATCTCTCGGTGAGGTGGCAAACCAACGAGATCCTCGGGAAAAACATCCGAATACTCACAAACCACCCTCGGTAATACAATCTGGGTCTCATCACACTCACCACTCATGAAGCTAGCAAGTAGCCCACTAAGCTCACCCTGCCCTCGCGGATCATACATCGGTGGCAACACACTACCAACCCGATCCCCCAAGAAATAGAAACACTCCCCGCTCAAGGTACAAACTGTAACCCTCTGGCAGTAGCAATCAATAACAGCCCGATATGACGATAGCCAATCCATACCCAAAATAACATCAAAACCCTTCATGGGCATAACTACGAAAGGAAAAGGAAGCCTATGGTCGGCGATCTCTATATCACAACCTCTACATCCATGTTTCAAAATCAATTCGCCCCCAACAGGCGATACAACACATATAGGAGATGCTAATAATGCCAACTCCAACTCCAACACAGATGCAAATGCAGCAGACACAAAAGAATGGGACGCACCCGTATCAATCAACACACTAGCAACCGAGTTGCAAAACAGAAAGGTACCTCTCACTACTGATGGAGCCGGTACTAGGTCCTGCGCGGTAACAGCATACACGCGCCCTGTAGGCCCCTGATCCACCTGCTCACCTCTAGGAGCATAAGACTGCTACACAGACTGGGATGACGAAGCTCCCGGATTGGCCCTCGAGGCCTGCACAGACTGAGCTGGCTGATAACTCTGCGTCTGCCTAGAACCAGACGCTCCCGAAGTGGCACTCAGCTGTGGGCAAAACCTCTTTAGGTGCCCAGGCTGACCACACTGATAGCAAGACAAAGGCTGGCCCCTGCCCTGACTCTGGCCTGAGGTCTAGCTGAAGAAGAAGCAGCTCGCTGACCCCCTCCCTTCTGCGGGCACACCAAAGACTTGTGACCCAGCTGGCCACATGCAAAACAAGTCAAGCCTCCCTGACTACCTCTCCCAGCACCTGCACTCGGCACTGGAAAGGTCGATCTAGGCAAACCCCCTTGAGACTGCTGAGGGTTGAAACCCCTCTGTCTCCTGCCATCACCCTGGCCCTCTTGGAGCTGCTATGCTTCTCCTCATCCTCCTCCTGCATCATAATTTCCATATGAGCTGCAGCATCAACCAAACGTATGTACTCCCGAATGAACGATCCTCCAACCCTCAACTTGAGCCCACGCCTCAATTTTCGCTCAAATTCAAAGCAACGGCGTTCTTCGGACGCCACAAGTTCAGGTGCAAACCTGGACAAACTAGTAAAAGTAGCCTCAAACTCGGCCACTGACGAACCCTGTTGTTTAAGCCGACAAAACTGATCCCTCAGCTTCTCCCTAGCAGCTGAAGACAAGAACTTCTCCTGGAAGGCAGTCACAAAAGCCTCCCATGTACCACCCATATTGCCTTTCTCGTACTTCCACCATTAACCCGCATCTCCCTTCAATTGGAAGGATGCCAAGGTCACCTTTAAACCCCCGTCCTCGATGCCAAGCATCTCGAACGTCTTCTCTATCTGTTCCAGCCACTCGTCAGCCTTAAGTGGCTCTTTCGAATCTCCAACAAATTCGTCCGGGTTAGACCGGAAAAATTCCCTCTTCAAGAAAGAAGGCCCTGCCTCTGCAACCTGATGCTCAGCTCTGAGAATACCCAAAGCTCCCGCTATCTCTCGGGCCAAGGCACCCATAACCTGCTGACCCACTGGCTCGGCCACATTGGCCTGACCAACTCCCTCCTGCATTGCCGGAACGTCATCCGGTAAAGGCACCTCCTGCCTCCTAGGCCTACCACGCCTACCACCTCGTCCTGACATCCTATTAAAGGTAATAAATACGTTAGCACATTCATAAATGTGCTGAAACTAAACACCCGCGTCCTAATGCATGGACAACTGTAATTCACTCCACGTAAGCACATAAACACATAAGCACTTACGAATTTCATTCCCGGATAATGACAGTCCCAAGGCGTTACTAGAGTTCCAGTTAGAAACAGCATTGATCAAGTGCTTTTCCAACAAGACTCACAGAAATCCAAGGATCCAATCGATATCCCAGAAATCAAATCCCATACCCAAGTAGTCACATGAGCATACTATCATATAAGCATATAACATTACATCTGAGTCCCTAACAAGCGAGACAAACCCATTGTGATACTAATCACTTCCCACGTACCCAAAGTATTCAAACCCGGTACGCTCTGATACCAAGTTGTAACGCCCTCAAAATAATACATAAAACCCATCTATTAAACATGCATTGATATAAGATAAATCAACCATTTCTATTCATCAGAGTAGTTCTTACAACAATATTACATGTTAACAACAAAAGTAAATGCCCTATGGGCTTACAGCTTTCCAAGTCAACACTTGGTTTCACAAAAGAAGAGTACTAACTCTGTACAGAATAAGCCCTTGGCTTGATATACATGCAATACAAACAAAATAAACAAAAAAGAGTCTTCAACCCTCATCATCATCCAAGCTATGTCCTTAGAGGTGGCATGCTACCTGTACCTGAAAATAATGTCCCATATAGGGTGAGCCAATGCCCAGTAGAGATATGCTAAACACAGTATGGGCAATAACTAAGACTTTAGGGGTTGATAAATGTTCAATTCCCATAAATCAATTCATAACCACTGGGTTCATGTTTCATTTCTTTTCCATTTCTCATCTTACAATAGATAAACATACTAGTTGTATCAACATCTCGACAGATAAGCATACAGGCTGTGTCCACATTTCAACAGATAAGCATATTAGCTAATCAAACACTTCCAAAGATAAGCGTATGAGCTGTATCAACACTTCCATAGATAAGCATATAAGCTATGTCAACACGTTAACTGACAAGCATATGAACTGTATCAGTGGAGTCCATCCCTATCTCCTCCCAAGCAACATCCGGTTTAGAGGTCCATCCCCTATCTTCCCCCTAAGCCGTGGAGTACATCCCCTATCTCCTCCCACACACACACAACGTATATACACATAGGTCATATACTCAATCAATCAATACATAACGTTAATGTATCCTATCAACCGTCATACTTTATGACACATCCAATTGATTTGTTTTAGTTTGCCTAATCGTCATGCATTGTCTACAACAATCAAAACTACCCTCCACCGGTAGCCCAAGCAATTATTTCTAAACAGATAATAAAAGCTCCAACAGATAAAATATCAATGTTTTCAAAGTGCAATTAATAAATCAAACTCCACCGTTTCACAATACAATGAATCAATTTCATTATTCCCAACTTAATTCCAAATACCAACGCATTACCCAGATTAATTATACCAATTAATCTATACAACAAATTTGGGTTTTCTACCCCTTTTTCCAATATTAACCCAATGGTCCAAATATCAACAACCAACAACAATATCATCATTTTGAAACCAAAGTACACGTTTTTAGAATCAAAAAACAAAACCCTCTTTTACTATTTTGAAACCCTAAGTCCAAAAATTACCCAACTTCAACACTTTATCAAAACAACCAAAAATCTATGTCAAAGACCATAAGAGTGAGTAGGAATCCCTACCTCAAAAGATGAAACCCAACGAAGGAGATGACGAAAATGAAGATGCTCCAAATCCTGAGATTCTTGGATCACAAGATAGCCCACGACGATCAATAACTTTTTTGTAAAGACCAAAGGTTTGGAAAATACTCTAGCTAGATCAACACTTAGAGAGAAGTGAAGACTTTAGAGAGAGAAGCTCTCAAATGGCGTTTTTGAAAAGTAAGAGAGAGAGTGTGAATGTAAAAAGTGATTTGAAAAGGCTTATCTGCCTTCAGTTATACGACATTCCCGCTCGAGCGGAAAACACAACGCTCGAGCGTAAAGAACAAATAACTAGGTCCGCTCGAGCGCAAGAAGTACCGCTCGGCGCCAAGACACAAGAATAAAGTACATCCGCTCGAGCGTAGATTTCCCCCTTCCAGAACATGCATAAGAAATGTACTGCCCCCTCGAGCGCCAATAAGACCGCTCGAGCACAACCCGCTCGAGCGCAGGTGTAGACACCCCATTTTTGACCGACCTTAAGACTCAGACGTCACCGATTGAGCGCTTAGTGATGTTGCATATTGTGCTCATTCTGAAGTTTCAGAGTCTTAGCTGCGAGCCTTGCCTCCGGACTTCCGAACTCTTTTGTGCTTTGCCTCGGTTTTCGAACCAGGCCCTATTTTCTCTGTTTTCTCTTCCCGAAGGGAGGGAGAGGTCTCGTAGACCATCTCTCAGTGGCCGTAGGCTACGTTTTGTGGTCGTAGGTTCCGGACTACAAAGACCTATCTGAAGCTATCTGAAGCTATTTAGGTTCCGGACTGCAAAGCAAAAGAAAAGAGGGAAAATTTGGAGCATCTTAGCATGTTTCAATCTTAGCAAAATTCGAGACTGCACTCCAGGTGCATCTTTTCAGGCCTCGCCATTTCTCTGGAGTATGAGTGTATCTCGACCCCAAGTGTAAGCCTGCTTCAAGTCAGAATAGCAGTCCAAGCAGCACCCGAGGGTTTCACATGCAGATGTTATCTCTCGCCAATATGAACAGGGTGTGCCCTTTTTGAGCTGAGTGTGTTGCAAAGTCCTCTAAGAGGTAAATCAGAGGCACCAGAGTACATATTTGATGCTCCTCTATTGCATAGAATGTGAACTTTCATATATACACTGTTGTTGCATGCGTGCCGCGCATCGTTATGATTCATGCATAGAATACGCTTGCTTTCGATTCCTCATAGAATATGCTTTGCTTGATTCATGCATAAAATATGCTTTCAATGTTGCAGAGAATGTGCTTCCATACTTGCATAGAAAATGCTCGTATCTTTTGCATGGAAAATATCCCTATACTTGCATAGAAGATGCATTTTATCGCACTTTCTTGTGCATTTTATCTCGCTCACACTGTCTTGTGCACTTACACTTTGTATCTCACTAGCACTGTCTTGTGCATCTTGTGGTTGTATCTCACTCGCACTATTTTGTGCATTCCAAATCACTCGCGCTGTTTAGCGTATCACGCTGTTTAGCGTATCGCACTGTCTTGTGCATTTCAAATCAATCGCGCTGTTTAGCGTATTGCACTGTTTTGTGCATTTCTAATCACTCGCACTGTTTAGCGTATCGCGATGTTTAGCGTATCGCACTGTTTTGTGCATTTCAAATCAATCGCGCTGTTTAGCGTATTGCACTGTTTAGTGCATTTCAAATCATTCGCGCTATTTTGCGCACCTCAATCGCACTGTTTTGTGCAGTTTATCATTCGCGTTATTTTGCGCTCCTCAATCGTACTGTTTTGTGCAGTTTACATTCGCGCTATTTTGCGCATCGCACTGTTTTGTGCAGTTCATCATTCGCGCTATTTTGCGCACCTCAATCACACTGTTTTGTGCAGTTCATCATTTGCGCTATTTTGCACACCTCAATCGCACTGTTTTGTGCAGTTTATCATTCGCGTTATTTTGCACTCCTCAATCGCACTGTTTTGTGCAGTTTACATTCGCGCTATTTTGCGCATCGCACTGTTTTGTACAGTTCATCATTCGCGCTATTTTGCGCACCTCAATCGCACTGTTTTGTGCAGTTCATCATTCGCGCTATTTTGCGCACCTCAATCGCACTATCTTGTGCATTACATTCATCGCGCTATTTTGCGCACCTCAATCGCACTGTCCTGTGCTTTGCATATCACATCGCACTATCTTGTGCACTTCAAATCAATCGCGCTGTTTTGCGTATCGCACTATTTTGTGCATTGTATCATTCGCGCTATCTTGCGCGTCCTACCTACAGTTGTTAGTGCATTACATTTCACTCGCGCTATTTTGCGCATCGCACTATTTTGTGCACCTTACTTGTTAGTGCATTGCATCGCGCTATCTTGCGCACCTTATCTGTATCGCACTGTTTTGTGCACCTTTAGCTCGCACTGTCTTGTGCACTCACCTGGTCTAGGAGACCTTAAATCCTCTAAAGGTGCAATTCCTTTGGTGTTTGTCGTGCCCGAACGACTTCCGGTGGTCTGGTATAGCCACCTGCCTGTGTTTGCGGTGAGTTCCTAGGAGACCAACTGAGACGGTGGAAACTAGAGTTCGAATGGCTCATGCCTAGAACGCAAAGGTTCGGGATTTCCGAGACTAAAGTCTGGTTTAAATACCCAGGGGTATATCCTCGGCTTGAAATCTGTATGGCAGCCCCATAGATTGAGATAGCATCTATATGCGCCTCAATTCTGGATACTGATCCAACCTAGTCTGTCACCCTGTTGGAGAATAGGGAAAGCTGCAACCATAGTCAGGGAGAAAAGTAGCACATGTGGTTCGACCAAAAAGAAGCGAGAGATCCCCAGCACCATGAGGCACGATATTGTATGTACGGTTCATTTGAGGCTGGTGCGACCAGACGAACCGCGCAGGTATTGTATCTTCTCCGTGTGAGACGTGACGAGAATTGAATAAATTCTCCTCATTCTTAACTGCATGAAATGGAGTTGTTGCTTTGCATTCTTGCTTAAAACTGTTGCATCTATTGTGAATATGTGCTTCATTACAGCTTGCTGCATTTGCATGATCATTGAGTCACCTTCGGCGTCTTGCATTGCCAGTTGCATTTTCACCCCCCCTGCCTGCGGGCACATCTCTGTTTATCTCACCTGTTTGTCTGAGTCTTCGGCCTTGTCAAAAATGGGTCGTCTCTGGGCTTTGACATTCACTCCCGTCATTCTTATGACTTTCGAGTTCTGTCAAAGAGGGGCAACTGTAGACACCCCATTTTTGACCGACCTTAAGACTCAGACGTCACCGATTGAGCGCTTAGTGATGTTGCATATTGTGCTCGTTCTGAAGTTTCAGAGTCTTAGCTGCGAGCCTTGCCTCCGGACTTCCGGACTCTTTTGTGCTTTGCCTCGGTTTTCGAACCAGGCCCTATTTTCTCTGTTTTCTCTTCCCGAAGGGAGGGAGAGGTCTCGTAGACCATCTCTCAGTGGCCGTAGGCTACGTTTTGTGGTCGTAGGCCATTTTTTCCGTTTGGAGCCCAGTTTTCGATTTTCGGAGCCGTCGGCCGTGTGTCTCGGTTCGGGACCGCTTAACTACCTCCGTTTGCTCTGGTTTTTGGCGCATACCTTGTTTTCTCCCTTTTGAGGACACTGTGGCCTGGGAGACCAACTTCGTGGTCGTAGGCCATTTTTCCCGTTTGGAGCCCAGTTTTCGGTTTTCAGAACCGTCGGTCGTGTGTCTCGGTTCGGGACCGCTTAACTACCTCCGTTTGCTCCGATTTTTGGCACATACCTTATTTCCTCCCTTTTGAGGGACACTGTGGTCCGAGAGACCGACTTCGTGGTCGAACACCACTCCCGGTGCCTAACAGTCAGTTTTCGGGGCCCCGGGCTGCGCGTTTTGGCCCCCGAGCCTTGCTTGCAAGCGTTGTTGGGCTCCGACCCAAACTAGAAGTAGTCATATTTTCAGCTCCTTTTCATGTTTGATTAAGGAACTTTTGCTGTTTGAGATCTCCTCCTATCACTTGTTTCTTTAATGCTCTTTTAGGCCTATTTTTGCACGGTATTTTAGGCTTACTTGTGAGCTGTTTAGGACTTGGTCATAAACTACAAAGTGTCTTGTTTTGAGCCCCTCTTCAACTTTGTTGAAGGGCTCTCGGCCATTTGGGTCCAGCAGCTACCACTTGCCTTTATATCCCACTTTTTGGCCTTTTGGGGGGGAAATTTGAATTTCAATTTCCCCCCCATTTTTCCCCCTCTTTTCCACCTCTTTTGCTTATAAAACCAGCAGCTCCCAGCTGGTTTAGGGGTTAGAAAATTTTGGTGTGGAGCTCTCACATTAAATCTCTCTCTCTCTACATTCTAACCATCAAAACCCTTTGATTCTTACACCATTTTTACACACCAACTCATAGCACAAGACCTCCATCCTCCATTCCAGCACTTTGGGACTCTTTTGAAGAGGTTGAAAGCTCAGATTTTTGGACCAAGAGTTGATGAAAGACTAGTCTTCAAAGGTGAGTCTCATTTTCCCTCTTTTTGCTCTTTTCTTGGTCTATATTTTAGCTCCTTATGTTTGCATATTTGGGCTCCGACCCTAACTAGAGATAGGCTTGTTTTGAGCTATTTTTCATGTTTTATTAAGGGCCTCTCACTGTTTGAGGCTTCCTTTTTGCACTTACTTCATTATCTCTTTTGTATGCCTATTTCTTGTGTAGTATTTTTGGCCTATGTATAAACTGTTTTGAGCTCTGTTGTAAACTGTAAAGTTTCTTATTTTGAGCCCTTCTTCAACATTGTTGAAGGGCTCATCACCGTTTGGGGCCTCCATGTGTCACTTGCCATTATATCCCACCTTTGGCCCCATTTTTGCATGATTTGTTAGCCCCTTGTGATTCTGTTTTTGGACTCTGGTCCAAACTGAAAAGGGTCCTATTTTGACCCCCTCTTCATGTTTTATTAAGGGTCTTCTACTGTTTGAGGCACCCTTTATATACTTTGTGTTATAGCTCTCTTTTAGGCCTCATTTTGCATAGTATTTTGAGCATACTTGTATATTGTTTTGGGTCTGATCATAAATGGTAAAACATCATATTTTGGGCCCCTCTTCAACATTGTAGAAGGGCCCTTCTCTGTTTAGGGTCAGCTGCTTGCACTTGCTTCATTATCTTGCTTTTGGGGCTGTTTTTGCATGCTACTTTAGCCCCATTTGCATTCGCTGTTTGGCCTTGTTTAGAACTGTAAATATGCTTATTTTTGGGCTGTCTTGATTCTGTCTTCACACTTCATGTTCAAATAATGCATGCATTGCATAGCCATAGGTCATTTCGTATGCCTAATTTCATGTTTCGGGACTCGTCCCATGCATCGGGTGTCATTTTGCCATCTTTCGGGGCTGTTTTGCATCTCATTTTGCCTCTGAAATTTATATGCTAGTATGCCATATTCCATGCTTTGCCATGTCTTGTTAGAGTGGCATTCCGTGCCTTAGGGTCGGTCCTCGGTTTGCGTGCACGTGAGCACGCATTTCGAGTTGTCTCATTTTCATCTAATGGCCTCTTATGTGAGTGTGGCTGAGGTCCACTTGTGTTAGTATAAGTCCATATCGCATTGTGTATGCCATTTCATTCCATAGCGTTGCGTATGCTAGGTTGTATGTTAGCGCATTGTGTATGCCATATTACCTCGTGCATCGTGTATGTCATTTCATAGCATGTTGCATGTTAGGTTGTATCTTAGTTGCATTTCATATATGTCATGCATATTGCATTGTGTTCGGGATAGGGGTTAGCCCGAGCACGGGAAACGAGATACGTTTCGTACTCCGAGTGACGGAACGTGTCTCAATTCCCCAGTCACCGACACTCCGGATTGCCCATAATGGAGTTAGGTTTTAGTTGAGTTTTCATGTGCATTCATTCCATATTGAGTTGTGCAATTCGACTCCTCGGCCATCATGCATCGAGATGCGTGATTGGTGGCACGAGGATCGAGACATGCATACATTTGTGAAAATACATTGCCATGCCCCTTTTCTGCTCTCTGTTGCAGCAAAACAAGAATCAGCAGCCTTCCGAAGCTTGGCACGCATTCCAAGAAACAATTGCAAACAGAGGCTAATCGGGGCATCACAGTGGATTTCCGCGTAAAGGCAACCCGGATATGCATCATTCATCATCTGAAGAAGAGTCAAGGCAGTCCCTGGCTTGCATGCCAGTTTATTGTTTTCTTAGTTAATTTGGTAATTAATTAGGATTTTTGTACATATTTGGACTGTATTATTTATTTGGACTGTATTATTTTGACTGTACTATTTATTCGGACCCTCTGTGCGAGGGCATAATTGTAATAAGTGTGCGTGAGTGTGATGTATGTCTTCCAACCCCACGTCTTTCTTCCCTTTTATTTACCTGCTTACGATGGTTAGATTAGGGCATGTTTCAATTAGCATACAGTATGATAGCATGTTTGCATTCGTTCATCTGTTTTGCATGCATCGGGCTCGGCGCATCATAACTAACTGCATTTGTATTTCAACTCCAAATTGAATACTTGATAGCTGTTGCATCTCATATGCCATGTTTAGAATAGCCGAGCCTGCTATAGTTTGCATCTTTGCATTTGTTGCATTAGGCATTTCTGTATACTTAGGATCATGGATGGATTTCTAATTAGCTTCTGTTTTGGCTTGGAGTACTCGGTGAGTTTTATGCTTTAGCATCCTTGCATGTGTGTGAGTGACTGCCATGAATAGCATGCTTACCATGAGGCTATGTGCTTATGTGATATAACTGCCTTGAATGCCTGTGGGTGGAGGTTGAGTTATTTGGATTGGAACAATTCACCAAATGTTTGTTTTAAGCCCACTAGACAGTGGCAAAATCATGTTTTCTAAGCCCACCCGAGGGTGGCAAAATCCGCATTTTAAGCCTATTTGCGAGTAGCAAACCATTTTCACAAACAAACATGAAGTGTTTTGTTCCAATTCAGATGACTCAGTCTATACTTGTATGCTGTGCGCATCACATAGTAACCTAGGCTAATAACCGGAATAAGAACACACAATGTTTTCAAAAATAGATATCATGGTTAGTAGAGGCCGATCTTTGATCGGGCGAGCGGGGGTGCTCACGAAGTGACCTTCCCCAATCGTACCCAAGTTCCCGAGCCGAGGCAACTTTGGTGATGACGGACACGTGGCCTTAGGCAAACGAGTCAGGGTTTCCTAAATTTCCCAAAAAATAAAATATTTAGGTGGCGACTCTGTATCTGGCAAAGCAGTCCATGTTTGGCACTTCTTTTCTAAAAATCTGTTTTCTCAAAACGATTTGCCGGATTTGGACTCTTTGGTTCAAGATTAAGAACCGTGACACAAAATTGAGTCCGAACTGTAGCGAGGCCCCCCGCGGGCTTGTTGCAGCAGGAAATCCGCTCGAGCGTAGAAAACACACCTGCAGAAGTTTTGCAGGGACACAAAATACTGGAAGAGTGCAAACCCCGCTCGAGCGCAAGAAGACCCGCTCGAGCGGACCATCCAAAACTGTGCATCAACAAAGGGAGCCAAAACTCTACCAACCTGAATCAACCAAGCCCAACACATCCTAAAACCTAAATGGATCGATTTAAAGGATGACGACAAGACAATCACAACTAACAACTTCACGGAACCGAGTCCAGAATACAACTGAACAGTAAAGGGACAACCGGGATCGCTATACAAGCTCTCCTTGCTCTGCAACTAGTTCCGTTCATCCCTTCCGGCAGGTTTTTTACTGTTTCGCTGCCTTCACGACCGTCACCTGATTTCGGCAATCCTCACACCGGCTTCATTTTTTTCTAGTAAGCCACTATTCCTTCTTATTTCAGTTTCTTGATTTCTTCTTGAACTTGTCGCTATTACTGCTTTGCTTAAACATTCGATCTGTGAATCATATATCTGAATGTGCTTCTATTTCACAACCTTGCCCTTTGCCCATGACTTAAATACACGCACTGTTCACAACATTGTTTGCACTTTGGCCACTGTTCTTACCTTTATGCCCTTTCACACACTTTGTCACAGTGTTCTTGGTAGTTCCCCCTTGTTCTTGATTCTGAAACGCGCTTTTGCTTTCTGTTTTTCTGTGTCTTTTCCAGATTCGTGCCTTTGATCTTTGCTTCCATAGATCTAGGTTTGGGACTTGTTTGTAGAACTCAAAACACTCTTCTTAGGGAAAATTGAAACGATTCCCATAGATTTTAAGCTTTAGCCGAGGTCCCTAAAACCCTTCAAAACTCCTTTCTTTCTGAAATCCAACTCTTCTAATTCAGGCCGACATTATGAATATGTGGAAGCATAGGGTAGACACCCCAACCAAATTAGATCACTTTAGGACAGAGTTTGAAATCCATGCCAATGTCCATCTAAGGCTGGCTGGGGAGGACGATTCTATTATGCCCACAGCTGATTCCATGCCTGTTCCTGTCATAACTTTCATTGAGTGTGGACTTCAACTCCCACTCAACATTCTTTTTCGCGAGATTATGCATTATTACAAGTTAAACCCAATGCAGCTGGCCATCAACTCCTACCGAATTATTAATGGCATCATAGCCTTAGCAAAACAAGACAACGTTAGGGTCACTTTAGCTGATATCCAGTATTGTTATACCATGTGTGGCCTAAAAAAGGACACGAGCTATGTTTACTACCTCAAGCCGAGGTCAACGGAGTACAAAATCGTTGCCGACCTCCCAGACTCCAACAAGGGAGGTGGAGATGATTACTTTATTACTTCGGGAACTGGGAATTTGCTCCAGATGAGGACCTTCACCTCTACCCTCTTCCTCGGACAGTGTTCGTAGAGGGCAATGGTAAGAGCCCTGTATTTCACATTTACTTGCTTTCAAAATCTTTAATACTTCAAATATGCTGATGTTTGTTTTTCCTTGCAGCTCTTCCAAAACCAGGAAAAGACTTCCGCAAGTCTTTTTACCCAAGTCCAGGTTTAAAGAAACTACTGGACCTTCCTGTTCATAAGCGAAGGGCCCCACTGGTACTAAATTTCATCCCGACGTACAAATCAGCTCTTCCTGACGTTCCTAAGAGGAAAAAGAAAAAGTGCTTATCTCCTCCCTCTGCCACAACTCCTTCAGTTGCTACCTCGTCTCAGCCAGATCAAGGATCAACTTCTGATCCAGCAGAACAGCTGTCTACTTCGGCTCCATACCTGATCCCACCATCTTAACGAAAACGTCATCGACGACTTGTTCTTGTTGCTGAGATGGGCCGCCCAAAACCGGTTCCTAAAGATCTCTTAGCCAGCATTCCCTCTGACGTTGACGCTCAGCCAACACAAACCCAGCCTTCTCCAAAGCCAAAACGAATCAAAAAGGCTCAACCAAAGGCAAAGGTGCCTCAGATCGATTCTGAGGATACCTTGCCAAGTTCCAAACTGGCTCCAAGTGAGAAAACTGCCTCTGTCCCCGTGAAGAGGTCTGCTGAAACACTTCCATCCGAATCTACCAAATCCAAAAGGCCGAGGTCATCTTCTGCAACGACCTCGGGGTCTAAAAAGCCTGATGCCCCCTGGGCCCCCCAAATCACTCTGGAAGATAAGCCTGTTATGGCTAGTGATAGCGCCGATGACATCAATGTCGATGTTGCCCTTAGTACTGCTCTGCTTCTTCCAGGCGATCTAGAGCGAAACGCTGAGTTCAGCGAGTACGAGAACTATGCTCTGATGCTTCAGCACTCTGTTCAAGTAAGTGTTTTTGCTTGGTACTTTTTCTTTCTTTCTCTTCATTTCATACTTAAAATATTTTCTAATACTTCTATTTTCTTTTAGGCCATCTAGCATGCCCACTCTTTCTCAATGCAATCTTTTGAGAACCGTGAGAAGCTAGCCGAAAAGAAGAGGGAGGTCTCCAGCCTTCAAAAAACCAATAAAAACTTGCAATCCAATATGAAGACCCTGGAGGATCAGGCCGAGGTCGCTATTAAAGCAAAAGATGAAGCGGAGGAGAAGGTTGGTGCTGCAGAGGCGATAAACAAAGTCCTTTAAGCTTAGCTGAAGGAGGCCGAGGATAAAGTGGCCCAGGCCCAAAAAGAGCTTCAAGACGCCTTGGCCACCAAAGAGGCCGAAATCAAGGACGCCGACAAGAAGGCGTATGCCCAGGGCATGGCTGATGTCACGAAGGCCTATGAAAAACAAGTCAAGCAAGCATGCAACAAGGGTTTCTCCCTTGGTTAGATAACTTTGCTGAAGAAATTTGATGTCCATGAGGACTCCTCCTTGAGGAACGCCGATGCCATTCCCCTGCCATTCCCTTCAACTCCACCTCCCAGTCAATCTGACAACGAATTTGATTTTGAGGATGAGGCCGAGGAGGAAGTTTTGGTGAGGAAATCAAAGGAGACTACTAGGACCAAGTCCCCTTCTCTGAATGAGCAAGTCCTGGACTTGACTCAAGATGAGGAGGGTGAAGAGGTCCCAAAAGATGCTGCGGCTGAGAAGACATCAGCCATCGTTCCCCTTGCCGACAAGAGCCTAGATGAAACTCTTGCAGAAATTGACGCCGAGCTCGCGGCGGATAAGGCTGCTGAGATGTCTTCCCAACAATCGTCTGAACTTCAAACTCAACCAACTGCTACTGCTGAGGAGTCTTAGCCTTATGTTTTTCCCTTCTTTTCCTGTATTTTGTTTTTCTTTTTTGAAGTATTGTAAACTTCTCCACATTGCCGATGTGTTTTTAATATAACAACTCTTTTTGCTTTTGAATGCTTGCATGCTTACTTTGTATGCCTCCATACTTGGAATATTTTTGCATATCTTTAATATATACTTCAATCCTCATGCAATCTTCTCAGGATGACACACCTCGGTTATACAAACTGATGTTTTACCTCGGCAAGTACCCAAGTACTTTTCTTGGCATAAACTTGGTTTCATCTTGTAAATTTTTTCATAAAATTTCAACAAGTGTTTAACCTTGGCTTAACTTTAACTTGTAAATTGTCCACAAATTTCAACAAGTGTTTAAGCAATGATTTCGGTTTAACTTCAACTTGTAAATTGTTCACAAATTTCAACAAGTGTTAAACAATGATTTCGGTTTTAACTTCAACTTGTAAATTGTCCACAAATTTCAACAAGTGTTAAACAATGATTTCGGTTTAACTTCAACTTATAAATTGTCCACAAATTTCAACAAGTGTTAAACAATGATTTCGCCTCTCTCTGCCCCCTCATGTGAACCTAAGTTCTACTTGGGTTCTCATTATACATGTATTCTAGAGACAATGTCAAGTATCTTGAAAAGAAAACCAAGCTGAATCTTTATTTATTTACTTCGGCAAATGACAAAAGAACAAAGGAATTCTAATGATAGAAAAATTTCAAATTGCAAGTGTTCCAAGGCCTTGGCAACTCTTTGCCCTCATTATCTTCAGGCCGATAAGCCCCATTACCCAGTACCGAGATTATTCTGTAGGGTCCTTCCCAATTTGGGCCAAGCTTCCCCTCTCTGAGATCCTTTTTGTTGCCGACAACTTTTCTCAAGACCAGGTCACCGACTTGGAACTTCCTTGGGTTAACCCTCTTGTTATAAGCTTTGGCAAGCTGCTGCTGGTATGCTGCGAGCTGAATTGCAGCTTTCTCCCTTCGTTCTTCTAGAAGATCTAGATCTCGGGCTAAGAGTACATCATTAGTTCCGTTCTCTACTCCCTGGGTTCTGATTCCTGGGATGCCGACCTCTAGCGGAATAACTGCTTCTGTGCCATAAGCCATGGCAAAGGGGGATTCCCCTATTGATCTTCTCGGCGTAGTCCGATATGCCCAGAGCACATTGGGCAACTCGTCCACCCACTTTCCTTTTGCTGCCTACAGTCTCTTTTTTATCCCGTCCAGAATTACTTTGTTAGATGCTTCTGCTTGTCCATTGCTTTGGGGAAAGCTTGGTGTTGAAAAGTAGTTCTTGATCTTGAACTTTGCACAGAAGCTCTTAATTAGCTTACTGTCAAATTGTATTCCATTGTCTGCAACTATTGCTCTTGGAATCCCAAATCTGGTGATGATATTTTTCCAAATGAATTTCTTTACATCCACATCTCGGATTTTGGCAAGGGGCTCAGCTTCTATCCACTTAGTGAAGTAATCAGTTGCCACCAGCAAGTACTTCCCTTGCCCAGTTGCTTGGGGTAGTTGCCCAACGAGATCCATGCCCCATTGGGCAAATGGCCAATGACTGGATACAGGGTTCAGGTCTGCTGCTGGTTGGTGTATCAGTGGTGCGAATCTCTGGCACTTTTCACATTTCTTCACATATGCTTCTGCGTCCTTCTGCATGTAAGGCCACCAATACCCCTGGGTAATGGCCCTATGGGCGAGTGATCTGCCCCCAGCATGGCTTCCACAAATTCCTTCGTGAATTTCATATAAAAAATCTTCAACTTGTAAAGGATGTACGCACCTTAAAAGGGGTCCAGTGAAGGACCTTCTGTAGAGATGCCCCTCTGCTGTCAGACTGAATCTTGCCGACTTCAATCTGATCTTGTGTGCCTCTTTGTGATCGTCTGGCAGCTTCCCTTCTTTCAGGAATGCAACAATTGCGTCCATCCAGCTTGGTCCCATGTCCACGCACATTGTTTCATGCTCTGTGGGCAATGGCTCGCGCGCTCGAGCCCGACAAATAGTCGATCATTATTGTTAGGGGTGGGCGCGGATCGGTTGCGGCCACGAAACCTCCAATCCGCCATCCGTCCGCCAAATTGGCGGATTGGTGAAAATCAATCCGCATCCGTCCGCCAATCCGGCGGATGCGGATTTGGCGGATTGGCGGATGAATGTGAATCGGTTTGGCGGTTTGAAATTTTACAAATTTTCAACATACAAAAAAAAAAACCCAAGAAAAAATTCATTTAATATCACTGAAATAAATAAAAAAAAACGAAGAAAAAACCCAGGAAAAAATTCAATTAACATCACCCCACTTTGTTGTTTTGTGTGTATATTAAATATTCAAATCTGCCATTCATCTTCTTCACAATATGCAGCAAATCTGCCATTCATAAATCTGCCATTCAATTAACAATATGCATGCAGCAAATCTGCCATTCATCTTCTTGCAGCAAATCTGCCATGCATGCAGCAGATACATTATAGGTAATAATACATTCTACTAAATCCAGGTTGATGGAACTAACCTTGTTAATGTTTTCTGCAAATAAACTTTTCAAAAGAGATTGTAATGTGGGCTATATAGCCTATAGGGATAAGGAACCTTCTTTGCCTGCAATAATCAACAAGCAAAAAGGCATATAAATAATAAACAATTCAAAGTTTAGGTCATTGCTCTTCTTTTCTTATCTTCATAAATAAGTAATGTATATATATTACATATATTACATGTATGTTATTTTGGATCTACCTACTGTTAAATGCTAACTTTGTATAGCACAAAAAATTTAAAATTTTTTAAAAAAGTTAACTTTGTATCTTTACTTGAGACAGGCTTGCATATTTATGTTTATAAGTTCTCCATCAAAATTTGAGTTTATTACATAAGCCAAATCATATTTGTAAACAAACACATCATATTTATAAGTTATAAACCATATTCTCACATCATATTTGTAAGTTATAAGCCAAACATTAGATGTGAGACCAAAAAACTCAAACTCAAATTATATTATAAGTTAGTTATACTTGGCATATCCATATTCTATATAATTATATTATAAGTTATACTTGGCATATCCATATTCTATAGATTTCAAGCTAAGCCATCATACATACATTAAACAATCTTGCTTAGATGTTCTTCTTTAGATTATTTTCCTGGGTACATATGCTTCCAGCTATTGGACTCCTTTCTTTCAAAAAACAAGTAATGTTTTATTGATGGAAAAAACATTACAACAAGAAAGAGGAAAGAAAAGGAAGCATTCTGAATCTGAATAAAAAAAAATAAACCAGATTCTGAACAGATTCTGAATCAAAAAAAATAAAACAGATTCTGAATAAAAAAAAACAGATTCTGAATCAAAAAAAAAATAAAACAACAAAATAATAATAGATTAGACTCAACAGATTAGATTTAGAAGTTTAGAACTGGAACCAAAAACAAAAAAAAAAAACCAGTTAAGAAGAAGAAGAAGAAGGTGAGAGAGAGAGAGAGGTACCTCACTCAGTTACAGTCAGTGTAGATCGATCAATCTAACCATCTATTTGTCTTAGAACTGGAACAAAAAAAAAAAAACCAGATTAGACTAAGATCATCAGAGAAGAGAAGAAAAGAGAAGAAGAGGACAGCAGAAGAAGATGAGAAGAAGAGGAAAGTAGAGAGAGAGAGAGAGATACCTCAGTGACTGTGTATGATCGTCGACGCCGTGTATGTATAGATCGTCGACAATGATCGCCGACGCCGTGTATGTATAGATCGTCTGACGATGTGTAGGGTAGAAGAGAGAGAGAGAGAGAGAGAGAGAATGAGAATGTCGAAATTTTAGGGCAAAATGAGATCAGAAACGAAAGGGGGGGGAAATGAAATGAGCAGAGGCAGGCATATGTCAGCAAAAAATAAATAAAATATAGCCATCGTGGTCGGGGTCGGGTCGGGTCTGCCGACTAAAATTGCGGATCACCCGCCACTGACCCGAACCCGAAAAAATATAATCTAGGCCCGCATCCGCCCGCCACGTGTCACGCATCCATCCGTTGCTGGTCGGGTCGGGTCGGGTCGGGTCGGGCGGGTGTGGCGGGTCGGTGGATCCGCTGCACAGCACTAATTATTGTCCTTGCTTTTCCAGGTTGTACTGTACTAGCTAGGTAGGCTAACGCATCGGCGTGGCTATTATCATCTCGGCTAACCTGAAGTAGTCGGCAGTTCTGAAACAAGGCTGCCAGCCTGATGACCTCCTTTGCGTAGGCCGACATCCGTTCATCTCGGGCAGTAAATTCGCCCGTTGTCTGGTTGAAAATGAGCTGGGAGTCACAGAAGACTATTACCTCATCTGCCTCTGCTACTTGCCAGCTTCAGTCCTGCAATCATCAATGCTTCATACTCTGCTTCGTTGTTTGAGGCTTTGAACCCCAAACGAATGGACTGTTCCACTATCTGTCCTGAAAAAATTATGGAGAGAGTAATTGACAGAGCAAACAAGCTCTTTGTTTTCAATTGTCTTAATCCTTACGGGGAGTCTCCATTTTATAGGAGTGATTATACAACATTTGCAAGACAACATAATGAAAGGCTACTAGACAACATAATGAAAGGCAATATAAAACTAAAGGAGCCGAAAGCAATGGCACTAACTAAAGCAAACTAAGGCATCTGATGACTACTAATGGCACACAAATATAATATATATATATATATATATTATATATTATTAATAATGACAAAAGACGCTTGATTTCAAACACTCCCCCTCAAGCGGCGTTGTAGATGTTAATCATTCCCAATTTGTCCGTCAGATCTTCGAAGTTAACTCGAGCAAGAGCTTTTGTGAGAATGTCAGCCGTTTGGCTCTTTGTTGGAGTGTAGCTGACTTGAAAAACTCCTTCTTCAATCTTTTCCTTGATGAAGTGTCGATCTATCTCCACGTGCTTAGTGCGATCATGATGAACCGGATTCTTAGCGATACTGATGGCAGCTTGGTTGTCGCAGTATAAAACCATGGGATGCTCAGATGGAACCCGTAATTCTTCTAACAGTCTGTTCAACCAGATTCCCTCACAGATACCTAGGGCCATAGCACGAAATTCTGCCTCAGCACTACTACGGGCTACCACTGACTGTTTCTTGCTTCGCCATGTAACCGCGTTCCCCCAAACAAACGAACAATAGCCAGAGGTTGATCTTCGATCAGTCACTGAACCTGCCCAATCTGCATCTGAAAAGATCTCAATTTTTCTATTTGTTGTTCTTTGGAAGAAGAGACCCTGTCCCGGTGTTTTTTAGGTACCTCAATATTCTGGTCACAGCAGTCATGTGTTTTTCGGTTGGATTATTCATGAATTGACTGACCACACTAACAGAGAAGCCGATGTCTGGCCTTGTATGAGAAAGATAAATGAGTTTTCCCACAAGACGTTGATATCTCCCTGTATCACTTGGTGCACTACCGTCACTTTCTTCTAGTTTGATAGTTGTGTGTCCATAGGAGTTTCTGCCGGCTTGCATCCTAGCATCCCTGTTTCATTCAGTAAGTCTAGAACGTATTTACGTTGTGAGACTGCTATACCTTTCTTTGACCTAGCAATCTCCATTCCAAGAAAGTACTTAAGATTTCCAAGATCTTTAATCTCAAATTCCGTTGTTAGGAATTTTTTAAGTAAGCCAATTTCCTCTTCATGATCACCTGTTAGAATTATGTCATCCACATAAACAATGATAATTGCCAATTTCCCTCCTAGGGAGTGCTTCACAAATAATGTATGATCGGATTGACATTGAACAAAACCGTACCCTTTCACTGCCTTAGTGAACCGTTCAAACCAGGCCCTGGGAGATTGTTTGAGACCATACAGGGATTTTCGAAGTCTGCAAACTTTGTTGAAATTTGATGTCGTCTCAAGTCCAGCAGGAATGTCCATGTAAACTTCTTCCGCTAAGTCACCATTGAGGAAGGCATTTTTTACATCAAGTTGGTGAAGTGACCAATCGAGATTAGCTGCCAAGGATAAAAGTACACGAACAGTGTTGAGCTTGGCAACTGGAGCAAAGGTTTCTTGATAGTCAATGCCATAGGATTGGGAGAATCCTTTGGCGACCAACCGAGCTGTATAACGATCACACTTACCATCTGCCTTGTACTTTACTGTGAAAATCCACTTACATCCAACTGGTTTCTTACCTCTTGGAAGATCAGTAATTGCCCAAGTACCATTCTTTTCTAGAGCCCGAACTTCTCTCATTGACTGCCGCCTTCCACTGAGGAGACTTGAAGGCTTCCTGAATATTCCGAGGAATGAGTATCTCGTGATGCTAGAGTGAAGGCACGCGAACGAAGGTGATAGCTTATCATAAGAAATAAAGTTCCCAATGGGATGTTGAGTACTGATCTAACTCCTTTCTCCAAGCTATGGGCATATTAAATACTGTTTTCTAACTCAGAATCAACAGTACTATCTGTGGTAGGAATATTGTTACCTGAAATGGTTGCTTGGATTAGAACCCGGTTCAGCCTCATGGGATTGTTGAGAAAGTGCTCCTTCCTCCGTGTCCTCTTGGATGGGCTCATTATCCCGCAAGTCAACAATGAACTCAGAATTTTCGGCAGGTAAAGATTGATGAAATGACTCCTGAGGTGTGTGAGTTTTGGTGGTGATGGATGGCTCACTAAATGACTCAAGGGTCCAAAATTGATATTCCTGGTTTGAGTCTCCCCTGAATGACGATTTTAGGATAGTAAGACTGGGTTTCAAAAAATGTGACATCCATGGAATTGTAGAATTTCTTTGTGACTGTGACGTAGAGTAACACTGATACCCTTTTTGATGTGACGAATACCCAATGAAGATACACTTGAGCGACCTGGGATCAAGTTTACTTCGATACTGGTGATGGATATGAACAGACAGAAGCACGCACCCGAAAATTTTTGGTGGGATGGTGGAGATGAGGCGAGTAGTTGGAAAGGATTTTAGGAGGAGTTGACAAGGGGTTTGGAAATGTAGTACCTTAGATGGCATCCTATTAATAAGGTAGGCTGCTGTAAGAACAGCTTTCCCCCAGAAGAATGAATTGTGGAACATTTGTGGAAAACATTAGCGATCTAGCAACATCTAACAAATGCCTATTTTTCGTTCAGCGATGCCGTTTTGTTTGTGGGTGTGTCAACACATGAACTTAAGTGAACTATCCCTTCTTTTGCTAAAAATTCTCCTAGAATGGAGTTGAAATAGTCCCGAGCATTATCAGACTTTAGAATTTGTATTTTTGACTGGAATTGTGTCTGAATCATAATGTGAAAATTTTGAAGATTTGGGTTGTTTCAAATTTGTCTTTCATGAGGAAGATCCAGGTTAATCTAGTATGATCATCTATGAATGAGACAAACCACCTAGTACCAGTTACATTTTTTATTCTGGATGGACCCCAGATATCACTATGAATTAGTGAGAATGGACGACGAGACGCTTTATAGGATTGAATGGGAAAATGGGACCGTACATGCTTAGAAAATTGACATATTTCACAATCAAAAGGTTTTGGATTTTTTTAATAAAAGAAGGAAATAAATGCTTGAGATACATAACATTAGGATGACCTAAGCGATAGTGCCACAACATAATTGCTCTATCGTTATTTTGACACGAAACTGAAAAAGAACTACCACAAATTGCCGTTTGAGGTGTTCCTGTGGATAGTGGCGTTCCTTAAGGATGTAGAGTCCAGAGCATTCCTCAGCATTGCCAATCGTCTTCCCCGAATCCAAATCCTGAAATTCACAATGAGTTAAGAAAAAATTAGTAACACACCTCTTTTCTTAGTGAGTTTTCTAATTGACAATAAATTACAGTCCAAGTCAGGAACAAGGAGAACAGAGTTGAGAATAAGATTCCTAGACACACACAACTGAACCTGTACCGGTAACCTTTGATAGTGAACCATCTACTATTCGGACCGTTAAATTATTTTGACATGAGCTATATGTATCAAAAAATTGTTGCATCTCCCGTCATATGATCAGATGCTCCTGAGTCCACAATCCAAGGTTTTTTACATTTCTTTACTAACAGTAAAGGCGTTCAAAGAATTACCTTTGTGAGCCAAGGTTCCGGATCCTATATATGTGGTTGGAAGACGAACCAGATTGTGACTGTAGAATAGGAGACATTAGTTTCTGGAGCATCTCCATTTGCTCCTTGGTGAAAGGGCTTGCTTCAGGTTGTGGTGATAGTTCATTGGTACCTGCATGATTACCTCGTCCTTCTTTCTCAAGAGGCTGACGTGGCTTCCAATCTGTTGGCTTTCCATGAATCTTCCAGCAAGTTTCTCTCGAGTGACCCGGCTTTCTGCAATGATCACACCAAGGCCTACCTCCTTTATTTTTCTGACGGTTGTCAATAGGAGTGAATTGAGTCTTAAGAGCCGAGCTTTCTGCCATATTCAGTTGTTGATGGGATCCCATCATGAGTTTTTTCCGACTTCTTCGCGACGGACTTCAGAGAATGCCTCTCTAAGACTAGGTAGCGGTTTTACTCCCATAATTCTTCCTCTGATTTCATCAAGATTTGTGTTCAATCCTAACAAGAATTTAAACACACGCTTCCCTTCGACAATCTTTTTATACAACAAACCATCAGCAACACACTGCCAGTTATGAACCTCAAACGTATCAAGTTGACGCCATAGACGAGTAAGGGTATTGAAATATTCAGTTACCGTAAGATTGTCTTGACGTAAATTGTGGAGGGAGCTTTCAAGCTGGATGATTTCAGATGTGTTTTCCTTGTCCGAAATGTTTCTTTCGCCATGTCCCAGATCTCTTTGGCAGTATCAAAGGACAGAAAATTTTCGCCAATGTCCGTGGTCATAGAGTTGACGAGCCACGACATGACCATATTATTTTCGGCTATCCACTTTTGTAGGTTGATGCTGTGGTTCTCTGGTAGCGCTGAGGCTCCAGTGATGTAGTCATCTTTCTCCTTTCCCCGTATAAACATTAATATGGATTGAGACCATTGCAAATAATTTTGCCCATTCAGTTTATGGGCGAGTGATCGGAAGATGAGAGGTTTCATTTGATGAGAGGATTGAAGATGATGAGATGATATATCAGAAGAAGAAGGGGATGAGTCGATAGCCATTCCAAAAGCTGGACCGTATTTAGGCATGAAATAGAAGGATAGATTGAGTAGAAGAGAGAGACAAAAATTTTAGAAAAAAAACAGAAAACTCGGAACTGGCGAAAAAATAATGAGGCAGGATTACACCTGCTCTGATACCATGAAAAAATTATGGAGAGAGTAATTGACAGAGCAAACAAGCTCTTTGTTTTCAATTGTCTTAATCCTTACGGGGAGTCTCCATTTTATAGGAGTGATTATACAACATTTGCAAGACAACATAATGAAAGGCTACTAGACAACATAATGAAAGGCAATATATAAAACTAAAAGGAGCCGAAAGCAATGGCACTAACTAAAGCAAACTAAGGCATCTGATGACTACTAATGGCACACAAATATAATATATACATTATATATATTATATATTATTAATAATGACAAAAGACGCTTGATTTCAAACATGTCCATCTGGAGATATCAGCACTACTCCTGCCCCCGCTCCCTGTCGGTTTGAACTCCCATCAACTAACAGTCGAAAGGAGTCGTTGATGTAAATGCTGCAGGGTCTGAGTTTTTCCTCTTTTCTTTGTTCTTTCGCCTTTGGCTGAGCTTCTCCTTGCTTCTTTGGACATCGTTCACCTTGGCTTAACGGAGCCCGATGTTCGATGGATTCTGGCGTGAACTCGGCCACAAAGTCGGCCAGAACCTGGCCTTTGATTGTTGTCCTTGGCCTGTACTCTAGGTCATACTGGCCTAGGGTGACTGCCCACCTGGCTATTCTTCCTGTCAGGTCTCCTTGTTGTAGTAAGGACTTCAAGGGGTGTTCTGTTAGCACCACAATTTTATGGGCCTGGAAGTAATGGTTCAACTTCTTTGAAGCCATTACCAAAGCCAGTGCCAATTTGTCTAAGGGCAGATACCTCGTTTCTGCATCGGCCAGGGTTTTGCTTACATAGTAAACAGCCCTTTGTTCCCCTTTGTCTTCTTGGACTACTACTGCGCTTATCGCATGCTCTGAAATGGCTAAGTATAAAAGCAGCTCCTCTCCAGGTTCTGGATTTGAAAGGACTAGAGCTGTTGTCAGATACTTCTTTAGGTCGGCCAAGGCGGCCTCGCATTCTTCGGTCCACAGGAAGTCTGTGGCTTTCTTCATTAAGTTGAAAAAAGTTCTGCACTTGTCTGAGCTTCTGCTGATGAATCTATTCAGGGCTGCGGCCCTTCCAGTTATCATCTGCACCTGTTTTGCCGATGCCGGGCTCTTCAGTTCTAGGATGGCCTTGATCTGATCTGCGCTGGCCTCAATGCCCCTTCTGGTCACTAGGTATCCCAAAAACTTACCAGATCCAACTCCAAATGCACACTTCGAGGCATTGAGTCGGAGCCGATATGTCTTAAGGATTTCAAATACTTCTTTGAGGTTGGCCAGATGTCCTTCGGGTTCCTTGGTCTTCACGACCATGTCATCGATGTAGACTTCCACCGTTCTGCCAATTAGGTGTTTGAACATCTTGGTTACCAACCTTTGGTAAGTCGCTCCCACGTTTTTCAACTCAAAAGGCATCACTCTGTAGCAGTACAGTCCTTTTGGGGTGATAAACGCAGTCTTCTCTTCATCTGGGGGGTACATGACTATCTGATGGTACCCCCTGTAGGCATCCAGGAAGCTAATCCTTCCATGCCCCGAAGTGGCGTCTACCAGCTGGTCAATCTTGGGTAGAGGAAAGCTGTCTTTGGGACAGGCTTTGTTTAAACTGGTAAAATCTACATAGAACCTCCATTTACCGTTCTTCTTCTTCACCACTACTGTGTTCGATAGCCATGTCAGGTAATTTACCTCTCGAATGGCCCTGGCCTCGAGAAGTCTGTCTACTTCTTCTTCCACTACTTCGACATGTACCAACGTCGGTCTTCTTGCTCGTTGAATTACAGGTTTGGCCGACCTGTCAACGTTCAGCTTATGGCAAGTGACCTTGGGGTCAATGCCTGGCATTTCGTAAGGCGTCCACGCGAACACCTCAATGTTTGCTCTCAAAAAAGCTTCCAATTCTTTTTTCTCTTCTTCGGCTAAGCCCGAGCCGAGAAGAAAGAAGTGTTCTTCATCCCCTTCCTAGACGAGGATTTTCTTCAGTGCTTCTTCACTCTTCTCGGTTGGCTCCTTGCCGACATCTTCTAGGACCTCCACGTCCTCGTCTTCGATCTCTGCTTTTTCTGGTTTCTGAATGCTGCAGGTGGATTTTATTGCTGCCATGGAGCAATTTTTTGCCTGCAGCTGATCTCCTCTGACCTCTTCAATCCCATGCTCTATTGAGAACCACAATAGTTGATGTAGTGTTGAAGGAACAGCCCCCATTGTATGCAACCATGGCCTTCCCAAGATGATGTTGTAAGGGGAGGGTGTGTCGATTACGGTGAACTCTGTTGTTACCTTCCTGGTGCCTGCCTGCACTTCCAAGCTGGTTGTTCCCAGTGGCCATGTCGACATTCCATTGAACCCGACCATTGGGCTATTGGATTGCTCCATATCATCTGGGTAAAGGCCAAGCTCCTTGTAACATCGAACGTACATGATTTCGCAAGAGCTGCCTTGGTCAATCAGGATGCGTTTTACTTGACACTCTCCAACCTGGAGGGATACTACCAAGGCATCATTATGCGGACGATGTACCATCTCAAGGTCGGCTTCTGAAAAGGACACTACTGGTCCTTGGCGCTCCTCTGCCCGATGTCTCTTCTCCCCGACTTGGTAGACATGTTGCAGGTGCTTTACCTTCTGGGTCTTCCCCCTAATTTCGTTCTTGTTGAACTTCAAGTGAATCACATTGACTACCCGAGGTCCTCCTGCCTGAGGTTGTGGTGCTGGGGGAGGCGGAGTTGCTGGCGCCTGAGGCAATCCTGCATGTTCTTCCCTTATCCTGGCCTCATCGATGAGGTCTCTCAGATGGCCTTGCCTCACTAGTTCTTCCAAGTGTGTTTTCAGGGCTCTATAACCCTGAGTCGTATGCCCATCTTCATTGTGGTAAGCACAATGTCTGCCAACGTTCCTTCCCATAAACTCTCCTGGTGCCTTCGCTGGTGTTCTGAAATAGGGTTGGTTCCGAATCCGGTCCAAGACTTTGGGAATCGGGATTCGGAACACAGTTGTTACTGCCTGTGTGGCCCTTAGTTCTGTTTCTTGTTTGCTTGATCCATTGTTACCTCGGCCTCGCTTCGGCAAGCCGTTTCCTTTCTCTTATTTTATCTCCTTAGTCCCCGACATATCTTCTTCGGCTCTGGCATACTTCTCGATTCTCGCCATGAGCTCTTCCATACTTTTTGGCAATGTCTTTGCCAAAGACTTTCATAGTGGACAGTTGTCTTTCAGGCCGTTCTTGAAAGATACGACCGCCACCTCTTGATTGCATTCGGGTATTCAGTTGAACACCTCATAGTATCTTTTTGCATAGGCCCTAAGGCCTTTATCCTTGCTGATTTTCAGAGCCATCAATGCGTCCACCCTTAATGGCTGCAGCTTGTTTGTCATGAACCTGGCCACAAACATCTCGACCAGGCCTTCCCAAGTCTTCACGCTTCCCTTTGGTAATTTATGGAACCAATCTGATGCAATCTCCCCGAAAGATGAGGGGAACACTTTGCAGAGCAACGGCTCGTTCCCACTATACAATGCCATTGAGTTCAAATATAGTCCAACGTGGAAGTTGGGGTCTGACTTACCATCGTATATTTGAAACCTCAGCATACTGAATCTCTTCGGTGCCTCAAACCTGTCCAATTCCACCGAGAATGGTGTCCTCGGCTTATCTAGGGAGGTTACCTCGGTGTAGGAATTCTGTTGCTTCCTCTTGAGGTAATCTCTTAAGTCCTCCTTTGTCCACCCAGGAGCTCGGTTTTCTCCTGCTTTCAGTCTTTTTAGTGCACTACTTTCAGCTTCGTGGTGAGTCCTTTTCGACCCTTCTCCATGAGTTGTGTCGAAGCACAGTGCCTGCCCCTGAACATGCCGATGTCCTTTGGGGTCTGCTTCCTTTGTGCGATGCGTCCTCCATGATTCTTCTATTCTTGACTCTCTTCGTCTGACTTCCCTAGAAGGTCGGTGAGAGTATCTTTCACTCCTGTTGTGTTGAGGGGCTACGGGGATTGTTTTCTGCCCTCCCTTCCAGGCATTGGCCGCTGGAATCGGCGTGTCCTGCAGCGGGAACGGTGGCTGCATGACGTTATTTTGCATCATGAAATTGACGACCGACTGCAGGTCTGTCAATTTGTTTGCCATCTCTTTTACCTCTTCGTCCCTCCGTAGGCACCTATCCTTCCATACCTGGAGGTCGTCCTCGTTGTAGTATCCACTTCGATCTGTTTTTTTTTTGTGCGTCGCCAGTCTGGCCGACGTCTTTTACTCCGTGATTCTGGTCACGAGTTTCTGCGTTGCATTCGTCTCCTTCGATATCAAGGTCAATAGGTCTCCCACTCTCAAGAGGAGTGTCATCCCCAATCTTTTCCTTCTGTCCGTTACTGGCCATCTATCCTTCTTTTCTTTCCCACAGACGGTGCCAAATTGTGTGAGTGATTTTCCGATCACACTGCCCAACTCAGTATTCAGCTGGAGAACACTGGCAGAATAGATGACACCTGGCTAACCTGCAACAGAAAGAGAAGATTCCGGCGATGGTTCGTCCACCCGGGGGGCACTCCGACGATCAAGTCAGTATATCTCTCAAAGATAATCAATAGTGTTAAACTCACTATTCAGAATATAAATTGCGTACCTTAGACCCATGGGGGTGCCTTTCTTTTATAGTCAACACAATCCTAGTCCCAATAGAAGCCTAGCTCTAATGGACTTAGGATTACTGTTAATCTTAGACTCCCAATAGGATTGGGATAAACTCTCTAAGAGTCTTATCCTTTCCTAACTGAAGTCTTCTTCTATGCTAGGACTCTTGTCCCCTATCCGCTTATCCCGGACTCCGATATCTTCAGAGATAACCTCGGCCTAGCCGAGATCATCTCGGCGTCTTGGTCAAGACACGTGGCACCTTGGCTAAAACGTCGGTGTCACCTTGCCACGTGTTGATATCCTGAAAATATATCCCCACAAGAGTTAAACTGATTGTTTTTTCAGCAAGCTTGATTGGTAAATATCCAAACAAAAAATTATTTCCAAGAATAAAATCTCTATGCATATTTGGCAAGCATAAAACTTTTGGAATAACAAATTTGTTATTATCAAACCAAACAGTTATATTTTTTGCTTTTAGAATTATAGAGGTGTCTGTTCCACTAACACCTTTAACTGAGATGGGATGTTTCATTAAAATCTATTTGTCCTCAGGTATAGCATTGATTCTACATGTGCTTATTGCGACGCCAGTGTCAAGTAGAACACTAAGACTATATGGTTTATAGCCTTTAAAATTAAAAGTTCCCAAAACATAAATATATTTTCTCTTTCCTTGGCTGGGGACAAAAACTACTTCATCCTGTTTTGTTTGTTTGATAATGGTAGATTTGAAATATTTTTTGTTCTTTAAATCTATGATGTGTTCCTGGCATGATAGGAACTTGCACTGCCTTAATTCCAATAGGTTCTGTTTGAAAACTACTACTATTAATATCGTGTGCAATTTTTAGTTTATTGAATTTTTTCCAGTCTGCTAATAAAATTTGTACTCATTTTAATCTGTTATTTGTTATATACAGATTACTACCAGATGCCTGTATTCGACATTGCTAACAGATTTTCTTGCTCTTTCTCCTGTTAATTCATAAATTAACCAGTTTCTTGGAATTTCTAAATCTGACCAATTTATAAACTTTGGTTGAATTGTTGTCTCGTATGGTTTGGGTTCCCACATGTCAACTATTTTTCTATCAATTGGTTTAATTGATGTTTCAGGTAGCCTTGTTAATTCATGAATAGTTTTCCATTGAATTGCAAGATCATAGGAATCTTTTTTCATTCCTATATTTTTTTTGTTTTAGACAAATCCTAACAACAGCTTCTATATTCGGATCATCTATTGACACAAAGAAAGTTGGTTTTATATTAAACCAAACTATTCCATTTACTAAATTAGATTGTACTCCTCCAATAATGGCTCTTCTTAGATCATGAAATCTTTTATCTTGTAAGACTGCTAATATGGGTGTATCAGTACCTTGTCTAAACAAAGTAGTAATTTTTACTTGAATTAATCCTATATGAATATATCTTAATTCAGGATTATTCTTTTTCCATCTAGCAATTTTCTTTTTGTTGAATTATATCGACATTTCCTTCATCAGTAAATTGAGCCCTGGTGTTTCTAGTATGTTGCTCAAATATTCTTACTGGCCAAGGTTTGAATTTTAAAATTTTATAAATTTCTTCTTTTCGAATTCCTTGAAGTTTTTCATAGCTGACCAATTGTTCTTCGAAAAAGATAATTTCTTTACCGATATAATCTCCTAATCGAAGGGTTTCTGATTCCTTCTTAGGATTTTCTGTAATTGTATTCATCATAAAGATGTATTCTTCATATTCACCTAATGAATATTATTCACTTGAAATTTCATAAAGTATTTCTTCTGTATCCGAAATTTCTTCACCAAAACAAATTTCAAAGTCTTGTTTCTTCATGACAAATATAACATTTACAAGATTTTTTCTTGTTAGATGCTTTTGAAGAAGTAGTTTTTTTTTTTCTTAACATATTTTTTATGTTTAGAAAAAAATTCCTTTTTTCAAGGTTTCCACTTAAATTTATTTTTCTTAATTTTACTCTTTCTTTTATAAGAAGGTGTGCAACCAATTTTTCAATTCTCATAAAATTTGGCCACAACAATTTTTTCCTTTTGTGGAATTGGTGATTTGATTTTTCACTTGTTTCTTTGCTTGTACCGTTAAGCACTGATTTGCTATTAGTCTCAAGACAAAGTTTATCCTAAATCCAAGATTATCACTTTTTCCTAATTTCTCTAAAAATTTAGGATATTTTTTAAAACTTAATTCATCCCATGGGTTTGGGAGTTTATGAAAAAATTGGTCTAACCAGTAGGTATTTTGTGGAGGATCTAGAACATGGTAATATTTTTAGAATAATGTCACATACTCTTCAAATTGACAAATATTACATAGTTCTAGTTTGGATAGAGCATAATTTGCATCTTCTTACAAATTAATTTCTCCTGAATAACAACACATTTTCTTTAATTATGACGACAAAATCACTCAACATCTTATCAAACTTTAAAAATTCGATAAAAGAGTTGTTTTTTGGTTTTTTTTCAAAATCAGATTTTTCCCATTGTCTTAGCCATTACAAACAATTTCCTTGTAAAGTTGCGGCAATATAATCTAAAAATCTTTCTTTTGTCCATGTTGACTTTAATTTGTTATTAAAATAGACATGGATTGTGCCCAATCATCAATTGTTTTTAATTGATCTTTAAAAGCAACACGTGTTAAATCCAGATAAGTACCATATTGGGTTACTGGATTTTGTTTTAAATCATCTTTTCTTTGGTAAAATGGTTTAGGATCACTAGGTTTAATTTCACTAGTGGATGTGTCTAGTACCATTTGTTCGGTAGTTTTCATGAACTCATGAAATTCTAGTTTTGCTTCAAATTCTTCTGGATCTAATGGTTCATCTATTTTTCTTTTATTTACCTTTACCTTAGTTGCAGGTTTGGTTTCTTCATCAGAAATTTCAGAGAGTCTGAAGTTTCAGATTCTGAAGTCTGTTCTTCTTTATCACCACATTGGTTGCGTTGATGAAATGAAAAGATGAATCATCATCAAATTCATCATCTATAGAAACTCGATACCCGAAATGAGTAAACAAATTTTCATTTTCTAAATATAAGTTTTGAATTTGAGTAATCAACCTGTTGCGTTCTTCAACAGTTGATGTTGGATCTACGTAAAGTTTTTCCCAATACTCGATGACTTCAACAAGATTTTCACATTCTTCTTTTTTATAAAAAGAAACTAAATTTTCAATATCGTTTATTTCAACATTTCCACAAAACAGATGAGGTATTGAGGTATCCTCAAGAGGATCCCAACCTTCGTTACATTCAATTAGAAAATCTATTTTTATTATTAGATTTTCCATTTGTTTTTTTGTTTTTTCATTTAAATCTATATTAATTATATTACCAAGATTTCTAACATTTTGTTCCACATTTACCAAAGTCTGATGCAAAACATCTAAAATTTCTTATCTATATACATATGATTATGTTTTGTGTTTTTTTTTTTTTTTTTTCTATATTTTCAAACCAGGAAGAAAATAAATCACACATATCATTAATAGTAGAGGTTATAGCAAATGGATTATTATTATTTCTTTTTATCTATGTGCATACTACGATCAAATTCAAATTCCAGCCTTCCTATTTGCATAGCTATACATTTAATATTTTCTTGAATATCTTTTGCCATATTAGACTATCAATGGTACTTAAAACCTTCTTGTTTTTCTTTAGGTGCCTAAAATCGTGTCCCTAAATGACTAACACCCTAAGAGCCTTCAACTGGCGATTTTGGGTTAACGGTTTGTAGTATATGGGCTTTAAAGATTAACAAGAGTGAGAGTTTTTTGATAGATAATAGTGAAACAAAAAATACCACAAAAATTTAGTAGTTATAGAACTATCAAAAGGAGATAAAATCAAAAAAAGTATATTTACATAGAACTTGATCCTCCTATGAAGCTCTTCACCAGGTTCGTTACGTAGGTGTTGGCTTTTTGGCTTTCGAAGGGTATTTTTGTAAATGCGAGCGTGCCAGCAAGGATCAATCAGTCCTTACAGAAATGTTAATTGCCAACTAATTATCAGACGATTGTGTTTTAGTTCTTTCAGTCTCAATGAAGAGGACTTTTACTGGTGGCTTGACTTAGGAGAAATTAAACAAAATAACAGTTAAATGAAGAGCAATTGAAGTATTTCATTAGAATGAAAACTTACAATGATCCGAACTCAGCCTCGTAGAGGTTTACAACGACAATCTACTTGAAACTACTCCTATGAATGAAGTACAGTGCAGGAATTTAAAGTGCAGGAATGTAAAGAGCAGGAACTTAAAGAACAGGAAATGTAAAACTGGAAAAGAAAATATGTAAAGTAAGACAGGTTTGTATGATCTGAGTCTGGGGATTTTTTCTAGGGTCTTCCCCGCTATTTATACTTCTCAAGAATGACCATCGAACTGCACTTTAAACCGTCGAACTGCTCCTCCATGATCGTTGATCATGCTGCCTTATAAGTAGTTCCACTACGCCATCACTTGCAGTTAGGCTTCCCTCCTATATTTGAATTTGAATCTGAGTAACCGTTTGAAGCCACGTCACCTTGCACCTCTTTATTGATCCAATGCTACTCAGATCACGTGAGAACCATACTAACTGCCACTGTACGATCAGGATCGAAGACTTGAATAGTCTTCCTATATTACCCTTATTCTGCCACGTGTTGAATTGTGATTGGCTTGTACAAAATATGAAGCCAACATTACCCCCCACACTAATATACCCAATACTTGGTGATATTAGTGGATCAAAGCCCTTTTCCCCGCGTTTTTTTAGAACGTGCATGGGGTCTATATTCTGGAAACGCAACCGTCATTTATTGATGATCATTTGCATTAATTCTCTTTCAATCTTTTGAACACCCCAATACCTTAGCACTCGCACAGACTGATACTTCTTCTATGGCCGAATCAACTTTCTCCTCCACTAATCGAGCACACGAAGAGTCATATGATGATGTTGTTCCTCCTCGAAAGAATTTTCATGCATTAATTAACCACCTTTATCCACCTTTCCATATTCAGGTCATGGATGCCTTTGCAAATTATCGACCTTTGGATTACGAACACATTGCCCTTAATCTTTCGATTCAGAAACTTATGAATATAGATACAAGAAGTTCTTCCTCTGACTCACCCTTGTGCTTCGAACAAACTACTCCCAAATCTTTGATTCGGAAAGTTGCAAATATGGACTTGGGAAACTCTTATTCACAAACCTCTACATGGGATAAAGCTGCAACTTCTTCATCTTCTGGGGTTTCTGACTGAACAAGCTGGTCAACACCTGAGACCTGTGATTTGAGGGAACGAATCAACCATCATTTTGTTGAGTTCACTAACCCTTTAGAATTCCCTTCCTATGCACGAAGCTTGGTGGTCTATCCTTACGTGCCTATTGACCATCGACGCAGTTTGGAGGAGAATCTGCTTGTGGCATGGTATACATCTTCCATGCCTACAAAGACAGTGCATGTTGCCTGACGCCCAGAAGAGGCACAAGGATACAATCCATCATTCCTAGCTCAGAAGGCGAAGATTTGCTCTTCTGATTGGCTTGATTATATTAATGCCCTTGTTCCTTCTGCCTTTGCTCCACCTCCTGAAATAGAAGCATCCACACATTCTCTTCCGCTAAATCCTTGCTGGATAGAGAAATTGAGGCTTGCCCTTTCTGCAGATAAGGTCTTTCCACCTTACAAACCTCCACATTTTCCTACTCCGGCCGAGCCAAAACAAGCTCAACTTCTGCTTGTGGCTTTTTCTCACTTGCGAAGTCCCTCTTAAGAATTTTCGATTGGCTTGTGATATTCTAACTCGGGGTCATATCCTCAATCCCCTTGCTCAAGCAGAGCTTCACATGTTTTTGGACCAACTTCCATTGCTTCTTCACTGGCATCGGACCTCTATGAACCCCACACAATCCTTAGACCAACTTTCGTCCCTCCGAATTCATGCCCAATATGAAGCAGAAAACTTTATTGAAGAATTCAATGATTTCAAGAATAAAGATTCTGCATACTGGGATGATTTGGATATAGACGAATTGGAACAAGGATTGAGAGAAACAGCTTTCGAAATAAAGGCTGAAGAGCTCTTTTACGAAGTGAGAGCACATCAACTCATGCAGCCAATGTTAGAAGAAATAGAGGACAGAATAAAGAAAGAGCAGAAATTCATTGATCATTGCTGGACTAAATTTCATGATCTTGTTATTTATTCCATTCCTTATTTTTATGAGCTTGAGTTTGTACCCAAAAATGGCCATTCGATGTAACTGTTTTTGCTTTAATACCACTAAGACTTCTCTTTATGGTTTGATCTTGTCTCCATTTGTTTTGTTAAAAGCAATTTTAGAGCTTCGAACTGAACAATCTTTTCCTTCGAACCTGGATTCAACTGTTTTAAATGAATATTAACCAAAACGACCATAAACTTTTCCAATTTATGGAATGCAGTTGATAGTTTTTTGATGTTTTCCATTCAGGATCCATGCTTCAAATTCAACAACCTTACTCTTCAAAACTTGTTTCAATAATAACCAACATATGGTCAATGACTTAATACGATCAATCAGTTTTAAATTGATCTTTTTGTCTTGAACAACAGTCCATACTTTCAAAAATATGGAAGCTCCTTTTGAGGGCTGCACTGTTTTAGTTGAAAAGACAACTTTTCCTGAATATATATATAAACCAACTATTGGTTTTGATGTTTCGAATGCCAATTTCCATTCTAAGGGATTTCTAGTTTTACTTCGAAGAACATCACTTTCATTGAGAAACCTAAAACAGGTCTTTTAATCCCTTTGAAGTAAACGAACACTTGGCATTCTTGCATCCATTGGATAGGGAATATGCTTCGAAGCCGGCTTCTTGGTTTCGAAGCTGTTGTTATTGGACTTTTGGCGTCAAAATCTGGTGTGTTATGTTTTGAACACCAATTCCCATCCTTACAGAGTCTCAAGTTTCACTTCGAAGGACATTACTTTCACTAAGAAACCTAAGATAGGTCTTTTAATCCCCTTTGAAGTAAATCAAATACTTGAGTATTCTTACATTTTTAAGTACAGAAGTGTGCTCCGAAGTCGACTTCTTTGTTTCGAAACCGTTGTTTTTTGGCTTTTGGCGCCAAAACCTGGTTTCGAAGCCAAATATTTTACTTCGAAGCTAGCCTCAGCAACTGGGCTGTGTTTTTCCCTTCAAATACTATCAATATTTGAAGGAAACTCTTCATATTTTAGTGTTTAACGAACCAAGCGTTTATATATCCCCAAACACAAAGGCTTTTGAAACCCTTTTACTTCGTGTTCTGAAATCATTTGCTCGCTCAACACACAAACCTTTTTTCCACTAATTTTCCACTGCTCTAACCCTTGCTGCCAATGGATCCTTCCTTCTAAAAGTACTTGCGAGCGTATCAGCCCAACTATGGCTTTGAAAAAATGTATCGACGAAGAAATCGCCAAGCTAACATCTGGTGAGTCAAGCACCATAGATGGACGTCTCTTCATTCCTCGTCACAATAACAAACAGGAGTACGTCCTAGATCCTATTTTCCGGGAAGCTCCTGCTCAACTTCCGGCTCTATACCCTCGTTTGGAGGACCATTTTCTTCTTTATGAAGGAGGGCTTGATTGGGGGAATTGGAGGATGACCCGACCTCATCGTTGCTGGCCGACATTGAGGACTGAATGGGAAGAATGGTATGACAGAGTTGTGCCTGTGAGAGAATATGACCTGCAGGAGCTCTGTATCCTCGATGTTCTTCGTCTTTCTAGGTTCCTCATTCCTGAGGACCCCTTTTTGATTCCTGCTGCTTTATGCTTTTGGAATATGGCTTTTAATTTCTTCCAATTTCGGTGCGGTATGATGGCCCCCACCGTTCTTGATATTTGCCATCTCTTAGGGCTTTCACCCCTTGGCTCTCATTTTACTCCCAATTACCCAGACCTCCCTGTCAAATTTTCCCTTCCAACTAAACTCCTCTTACAGCGACTTGTAAAGGCTGAAAATAAAAGGGAAGGCCCCGTGAGAGACAGAGAACTATTTTCCTTCATTTTGTACTGGTTGTGCAAATTTCTCTTTTGCACCTCATCTCAGAGGATTATGCCTGAGTTGCTCCTCTTGCGAAGGCACTTGTCTTGAAAAAATGCATAGCTCTTGCTCCTTATCTTTTAGGTCATGTCTACAGAGCTTGCTCCCAATTTTGCGAAAAACCTCTTGATGTTAACCAAGGAGGTCCCCTCTGGGTACTCCAACTCTGGCTCTTCGCCTATTTCACTGACTTGCACCCCAAATGTCTAAGATTCCTTATTCAGGATCCTAGTACTTATGGGGAAAAGTATGTCAGGATTGCTCTCTATCCTGCCTCCTTTGCTTATTACCTTACTTTCTTTCACCAACTCCCTATTTCTCCATCTGCCACCTTCTTTTGTCCTTTGATGCCATTAAAGGTCCTGTTTTGCTGCAAACCTTTTTGGCTGATAAAGAGTGCTCCACCTCACCACACGAAGATATATGGGCTTCAATTTTGCTACCAAGGGAGTTGTTTATTGGCACTTTAAACCCTCGAGCTTATAAATGCATATCTGAAGTGTACTGCCCTTCTCAGTTTGCTAGACAATTCGGGCTCACTCAAGGGATACATGTTCCACTTTGCAGTCTCTCGAATGTCCACCTCACGGCTAGAGACTTAAGAATATCCAAATCAAAACTAAAGGTGGCAACATTCAAATTGCTGAAGGAATTGAGTGAATAAAAATTTGTCCCTTTTCTTCCTTCTGGCTTAGTCTTGCAAAGATTCCAGAACTGGTGGTCAGTCAACATGGAAGTGCGCCTATCTGTACACCCTCATGATTTACTGATAGGATTAGGAGTGCCTTCGAAGACTAAATCAGCAACATTGAGAACATTCCTCCTCTTTCTGCAGCTACCACAACTTCTCCTGCA